>OU015503.1:36907701-36968097 GCA_907164885.2 Dolomedes plantarius | reverse complement strand
CCCTTGAAAAACGATAGATCGATATGCCACTGTATATATATATATATATATATATATAATATATTATATATTGTGTCTGTGTAAGTAAATTTTCTATATCATCAGAGTTAAAAAAATCTCTGAAATAACATTTAAACTCTGAATTATACCTTGGTCCATAGGTTTCACCACAGCTGTGTGTTTGGCGGCAAAAAAATGTAATTCGATATTAAAGTATTTTTAAATATATATATATTATATATATATATATATAATATATATATATCCAGAATGTCATCAGTAATACAGTGTGCGCAGAAAAGTTCAAGCTATCTGAAATATAGCTTTTATGGGATTATCCGCATTTATGTAGCTATAAATAGTTGAGGATTTTTCTCCATACGTTAACATTGAGATGAGCGAATCCAATAGGGTTGGTACACAGCAGCCTTAAAGAATTTCATCATAAATTTATGACGATTTTGAATGCATGATTCTTTTCGTATAAAACATGCTCCTTCTGTTACGTCTCTTACCAGTTCTGTTTTGGGTATCCTGCTCACAACATTTCTGATACCTGTCTATCAATTCGACATCCCTACGATCGTTTACAGTTTCATTTTTAAGTGAAAATGTGTGTTTTGTTGCGACTCTATTAACTTTTGGTGACACTCACTCTATGCTCTCAGATGAATGAGGTAAAATAGTCAAATGTATTCCATGCTTGGGATTATTGAATCCATCTATGAGGTATTGAATCAAAATTAACCTCCCTGGTTTAAATAAATCACCATTTGAAGAAGAAGAAGCGCCTTATGCAAATGATCGGTGCTTTTGTACTAGACGGGAACACCCTTGGGTAGCGCGCACGCGTTTCAGTGAGAGCGAAAACAATAAAAGGCGAGGTCGGACGGAGGTGTGCAACGAATGAAAAACAATAGAGGGAAGATCGCTTTGCCGTACAGCAGCCGGACCTTATCAAGTTTACCGAAGCTGTTTTGACGTTAGCTATGTTCCAGCGACCTGGTGATAAAGTGACGACATAAAGGTTAGTGTGGCGTATGTACAAGTAGTGACGTCGATGAATTCTGGTAGGGTTTCCGTAATATAACTATCGGTATTAACACACGCGATAAATAAATCCTCGTTGCTGCTAGCAATTGAGCACGGTATTTACGTAGTCTAATTGTGCTGTAATAAATAGTTTAGTGTAGAAAACCCCGTCAGATCTAATTAATGGTGAGTTCATTGTTTAGTATATACATTACTTTAAGGTAAAGGAAACAGTGAACTTCACTCATCTTTCATATTACGTTACAAATTACGTTAAAAGGATGATGACTACTAAATAGGATGGAGCCATCTAGTGAGAATATATGACGAGCCATCTAGTGAGAATAATGTGAGATGCTTTCATTTTGGAGGGCTACTGTCAACATCTTGCTGCAAGAGGGATAATTAGACCCCGGACCTAGAGTTTAAAGCCGATTCCGAACTGTTACAAACCCTTTCCAGCTATACGACTTGAACCCACAGGATCTGAACCGAAGCCCAGCGCCTTA
The DNA here is from genome assembly GCA_907164885.2 of Dolomedes plantarius. Taxonomy (NCBI): domain Eukaryota; kingdom Metazoa; phylum Arthropoda; class Arachnida; order Araneae; family Dolomedidae; genus Dolomedes; species Dolomedes plantarius. The sequence continues at coordinate 36,966,556 of OU015503.1, read as the reverse complement.
GCCATTCGGACATCACCTGGGTGTTAGATGGTTTAAAGTTAGAATGAAAGAAGCAAGGAATCCAAAGAAGTACATTCTAAAAGATGAGGATGAGGAATAAAGTCTATGCCTACGGTAATTTATGCAATTTGTTAAAAGCATATCCTATTGTAAGGATTCCGAAGAATACAATTTAACATATGAGGGTGAGGAATAAATTCTATGCCTGCGATAATTTATGCAATTTAGCAAAAGTATAAACTATTGTGAGGGCTCCATAGAATACATTTAAGCAGATGAGTATGAGGATTAAATTCTATATCTGCGGTAAATTATGCAATTTAGCAAAAATATCCTGTTCTAAGGACTCCAAAGAATACATTTTAGCATATCAGGACGAGGAATAATTTTATGCCTGCGGTAATTTATGCAATTTAGCAAAAGTATATCCTATTGTATTTGCTCCAAAGAACACATTTTAACAGATGAGGATGAGGATTAATGGCTATGCCTGCTGTAATTTATGCAGTGTAGCAAAATTATATCCTACTGTAAAAACTCCAAAGACCACATTTTAACAGATGAGGATGAGGAATAAATTCTATGCCTGCGGTAATTTATGCAATTTAGCAAAACTTTATCCTATTGTAAGACTTCCAAAGAATACATTTTAACATATGAGTAGGAGGAATAAATACTGCGACTTCGGTAATTTATGCAATTTAGCAAAACTTATCCTATTGTAAGACTTCCAAAGAATACATTTTAACATATGAGTAGGAGGAATAAATACTGCGCCTTCGGTAATTTATGCAATTTAGCAAAAGTATATCCTATTGTAAGGACTCCAAAGAATATATTCTAACAGAGGGATGAGGATTAATGGCTATGCCTGCTGTAATTTATGCAGTGTAGCAAAATTATATCCTATTGTAAAAACTCCAGAGAATACATTTTAACAGATGAGGATGAGGAATAAATTCTATGTCTGCGGTAATTTATGCAATTTAGAAAAAGTGTATCCTATTCTAAGGACTCCAAAGAATACATTTTAGCAGATGAGGATGAGGAATAAACTCGATTAGTACGATTATTTATGCAATTTAGAAAAAGTATATCCTTGTAATATTTGTATCCTTTCAGTATTAATGAAAATATTAAAAATTCTGCTATTGTTGCAAAGAATAAAATATTTTATTTTTATTTCGACAAGGTTCACGGTATCTGTTAGCTTTCTAATAAAGCTTAAACGTAGGTCAGCATACATTTAAAATCTACTTTAACACCTTTTTATATATTTATTCTGTACTTTCAAGAAATGTAGGCAAAGCACAGAAATGGTTTGAACAATGGAAAAATTTCTGAATTACTTTTAAAATTTGAGTGCAAAATGATGTTTCATAAGTGTTATGTAAAAATATGATTAAATCTTATAACTGAATTCAAAAGAATAAAGTTTACACAAAAAAACTTTATTCTTAAACAAAAACAACTATTCTAAACAAAATAAGAACTTTTATAAAAATTCATAAAACGTGATAAGAAGTTATAAGAGATGTTTAAAAAATAATAATTAAGCATATTCAGTATTTCGAAAAATGTATGCTTCTGAATTTTAAAAACTTTTGTATAAAATAATGTTTCAAATGCATTATGTTGAAAAAAGTCTAAAATTTTGTAATTTCTTTCAAAGGAATAAAATTTATACATCATTGAATCGTAAAAAATATATACTGAAGAAAATACATAATAAGAAGTTTATTTATAAGTCATTAAAAATGATAAAAAGTTATAAGCAAAATTAAGAAAAAAATTATTTAATCACATATTCTTTATAGTATTTAAAATAATAAATGCGTCTGAATTGTTTTAAACACTTTCATACAAATTATGTTTCAATCATATCCAAAATTATAAAATTCCTACAACATTAAATCTTAAATAGAAAAGTTGTACTGCAGAAAATGTAAAAAGTCTACAGAAAATTCACAAAAGAATGATAAGAAGTTAAAAGACAAGTTTTTGGAAAAAAAATGCGGCTGTTTCAAAAGCATTCTAACTACATCTATACTTCTGATGACAAAGTTCAGATCTCAAAATATTTCTTTTACTAAGCTTAAGAATATTTAAAATCTCAGAAGGGGAAGTTAAGCCGATGTGTCAGTTGATCTCGCAAATCTCCATTCCCTCGAGTTTAGCTACGTGGGAATTTTCCTGTCAGAATTTATTTAATCACGGATTAGGAAATGCGTATTTTACCACGTTCATTAACTCGCTTTCTTGTTTGTGTGTTTGTCCAGTATCGGTCTTGCAATCGATTTTTAAGTAACTTCCCGACTAGCTAAACATTTGAAACTTTTAGAATGGCTCAGAACACGTTGACAATGCATTCTTTTAATGCTTTTAGCCATCTTTAAGCAGAATTGAATAAGATTTTTAGTTAATTTTGTTTTGTATGGAAAGTTAGTTCGGAAAATCCGCAAGGTGGCGCTTCGATCGAATTCAATGCTTGCACTTTTGCGTAACGGCGTTTGACGATTTTGAAAACATAATACATGTGAATTTAGTTTCTTTACAAAAATTTGTGCGAAAAATTAACAAAAATTATAAAAGTTAGCAGTTTATAAAGTCTGTGGATAGTGCAAACGACTAAAAAGTGAATAAAATTAAACAAAAGAAAGTAAAAAAGAATAATTAAGTGAAGGTTTCTGAATTAAGAGAGAAAAGGAGAGAAAAATAAAATTAATTACACGATAAAAAGAACTTTTTATGTACCATGTTTTTGAATTTTCTGTTGAATCATATAAACGTTACAATTCTATGTATTAATAAATACTTTTTTAAAAAATTTTTATGAATTATCCCATCAACTTGAAAGAAAATGAAGTTAATTGGAAGCTAACTTGCGTTTAACTTTTCGTTCCTCTCCTGGCCGACAGATGGCTGCACCAGTCTGCAAAACAAAATTAAATGAAAATAATAAAAACATCGTAAAAATCTGCGTAAAGATGGCTAGAAGTATTTTAAAAATGCATTGTCATCGTGTTCTGACATATTCTAAATGTTTCAAATGTCTAGCTAGTCGGGAAATTAGTTAAAATCGATTGCAAGATTTGTATTGGACAAAGACACAAACAAACTCACAAACAAGTAAGCAAGTTAATAAAAACATGGTAATAAAAACAAGTGAAAAATAAATTAATAGGAAAATCAAGTTATATTATTCAACAGAAAATTTAAAAACGTGGTATATAAAAGTTCTTTTTATCTTGTAATTATTGATTTTTTTTTGTTTTTGATTTTAACCCATATATTGTAACATCCGTCTCCCGACGTACAGAGTTCATATTTTTCCCGCTAGGGTACGTAATTATCGATTTGAAACCTTCATGTTCGAGCTATGATTCAATTATTCCATGACCTTGGTTGTGTTTGTTTATCTTTGAGTTTTGTTTACTTTATCACCTTACATTCACATTCCAAGAAAACTCACTCCTCTTTAGAGACGGATATTACTTTAAAGGGACCTTATTTGGTCTTTAATTATTTGGTTACCTTATTTGGTCCGTCTAGGGTCCAGGACATAATGAAAAAAAATTATATATGAATTCAATTTTGAATTTTTTGTAATGGTTAACCATTTAATTTGTAAACAAAATCACACCATAAAACTTTTTATAAAGTTTTTTTATAAAAATTAAAAATTTAAACTTTTTTTTTAAAGTTGCGTAGATTAAAATCGTTATAACTCGAAATATTATTTGTCGAATTTCAAAATTTTTTCCTTTTATTAAACAAAAATAAATAAGTTTTAATTTTGATTCAGAATTTTTTAAATATTAATTTTTTTTAATTAAAAATATTTAGAATAAAAATTCGCAAAAAAAGTAACTTATTTTTAAAAAAACATAATTTTAAAATGAAATATTTTTTAAAATTTTCTGAATCAAAATTTAAAAAATAATTGAAAACACATGATCTAAGTTTCAATCATTAATCTTTAACGGTTCTTGAATTAAAGCAATTTAATGACGAGAAATGGTGAAAAAACAATGCATTCAAAAATGTGAATTTAAAGGTTTAAACGAAGTTATATTAAAATTCAAACCAAGAGTAAATATATTATAAATCAATAATACCTCAAATACAGAGCTAAAATTAAATGAAAATTGGAAAATTTAATAAGTAAGAAGCTAAGAAATCCAACTTAGTCTCATAGACGTATGTTACTGTTAGAGTGATTCTGACAAATGTTACCATTTACGGATTAACATTTAGCTTACGGGGGTCATTTTTCCGATTCCCTCATTAGAACGGAATATTTCATACCTCCTTTGTAAGGACGGCCATTAAGGGGGGTTATATATATATATATATACACACAGAAGGTCGTTCGCACTTTATGGAAACGATTTTGATAGTTAAGTTTTATGTAAAATGCCGTATTTTTTGCGGCAATTTGCTGCTGTCTGATAGCCATGGTTCTTGACAATAGCTACTCGAATTTTCCACGAAGTTAAGTAGTGTCATTCCTCTTGAACCGTTTTCCAAAGTCCGTTCAGTGTTCTTGGATGCCGTTTTCCTAAGGCTCGTTTTAATAAACCGAAAGCGCAAAATTCTATTGGAGAGCGTCAGGGGATTTTATAGGTATTTCATTAAATGGATACACTGTATTTCTGTCTTTGATTCTTTCTTTGCTAAATAAGCGGCAATTGATTTAGACGTGTGACTAGAGGCTTTGTCCTTATAAAGCTCAAATTTAACAATGTCCTTTCAAATAAGGCTGGAATTTTTTCTACAAAAATTGGTTCTAAAACATTCTTCTGATAGGAGAGTGAATTAATTTTGGCTTTTACGTGATACTTTTTTTATTTTTAATCTGCCGCTGTAAGAAAATTCTGCAACTATCATGAATCCCTCTGGGAACTTTTCTGTACACTAACGGAGCCATTTCGTAAGGTAATTCCTGCCTGCTGAGCAATAGAAAATTGATCTTATTTTATTACAGTCACTTAAACACACCCATGTCTCATGAGTGTTACCACAAATTTCCATTTTTCAGCAGCTAAGTGTTTTTAATAGTATTATCTACATTTTTTTTCTTTCAGCAGTATGTTTTGGCAAGAGCAGATGAACTTTAGGTTTAAACATCTTTTTTAACGTCAAATCTTTATGAATTATTTTACTTACTGTGCCAAAGACATTCCTAGTTTCGATGCAATGGATCTTTGAGTCGGCGGATTTTCTTTTAGGATCAGAGACTTCACTTTCTTGATATTTACCTGCGTTCGAACAGTCTTAGGACGAGATTTTGCGATCAAGTTTCATTTCTACTTACAGTTAGACTTTTTTCCTTTAAAATTTAATATATAAATACCTTTGTTTGAAATGCCATAACCACGATTTTTACGCCGCTTTATAATTTGTTATACGAATATTTCTTCTCGGAAAGTGCAGTTACGTAACCTTCGAGCGATCTATCAATTTTGTTTGGAAAACCAAAAAAATATCAGTAGGGCCCACTTAGAATAATATTAAGTGGGCTTAGTGACTCTCAAGCCTGACAGATTCTGACACAAAAACCTGCACTGTTCCTGTGGCTTTATGAGTTCACTCCCAACTGTGGACTTGTTATCAAAAATTTGTTCTTTAATCAACAATAGCCATTCCCACATTATTAAAACAAAACAGTTTTCAGCGATTTCCAATGCAGTCCTCTAGTGTAAACTAAACATATTCCCATGGTTTTTTTGAAACTGTATATCGTATTTTAGAATTTAACTGATATATCGTATTTAGTGTTGGTTTTTATACCTTTCAATGAAAGAATTAAATGTAGTAAGTATTTATTGGAACTCAAATTTAACATTTCATGAAATGCATTTCACTTAATTTAATATTTAAAACTGAAATGGCTAAAATTTTAATCAAGGGTGACCCGAGTTTCTAATATCTCATCTCAAGCGTCCGCAAACTTAAAATGTTAGGAATCCCTGGATTAATTACTCAGATCTTTGCATATGCACAGGTAGATAAGGTTTGTACGTTACGAAGCAAGGTGCTATCGTTGGATATCTTAGTGTACTCTTTGAATGTGTTAAGCAGGTGGCTATGGGGATTTTTTGAAAAGTATTTGATGAGGTGATTTTTGAAACTGTATTGATATAGCTATTCTAGTGTTGTTTTTTATATCTTTCAATAAATGAATTAAATGGAGTAAGTGTTTATTTGAACTTAAATTTAACATGTTCCTGAAATACGTGTAACTTTAATTTAATATTTAAAAACTGAAACTGCCTAAAATTTATCAAGGTGAACCGAGTTACTAATATCATTAGAAGAGTGTATAATCTCCTCTCAAGGGTCCGCAAGCATAAAAAGGTTAGTAATCCCGGATTAATTACTCAGAGATTTGCATATGCACTGGTAGATAAGGTTGTATGCTATGAAGCAAGTTGCATCAATATTCTATTTGAACGTGTTTTAGCAGGTGACTACGTGCGGTCGTGACATGGATTCTTCAAAACAGTCCCAGCTAGCGGTTATTCGATTTGAATGGAAGAATGTGAAATTTATCGTCGCATGAAGAATATATATGGGCATGAGTGTCTGTCAGAGTACACACGGATCCTGAACCTTGAATCTATTGTTTCCTCAATAATCAATCACTTTCTTTCCTCCTTCTCTTACCTGCCAATAGAAATCCAGCTAACGGGCAGCCAAAGTCTTCACCAACCCAAATACTAACCGAACTGGAAGCTGCTTTACTTGATGAAGCAATGTGAATTATCCTGGAGCCGACCAATCAGCTGACTCCTTTTTTCACATTGACGAACACTCGCTCTCCGATGTTAATACCAGAAATATCTGCGTTAGAAGGCGTGGCCTGGGAAACTAGTGATGCGACATCGATAACAAACGTCGATGTTTGAAACATCGATATTCAATATTAAAACATCGATGCTAATAAATATCGTCCAAAACCATCGATGTTTTTTAAACATCGATGTTTTTAGAACATCCATTTTTTTTAACTGTGTTAGTAATCTCTAACATAATGTTACTTCCGTTAGTCGTGGGGGAGGGGGTGATTTAATTTTACTCTCTCATTGGGCAGGCACAAATGACAAAAACTTGGTTGCTTTGGGCTACATGATGACTCAAAATTCTCGTTGTAAATACCACCATGTTTTGCCTTAAAATGTCCAGATAAATTCGTGTTATTGCCAGAAGTTTTGAGGGACTTAAGGCACATATTGCATTTTGCCAATCTGTCAGTGGTTTTGCAAAAATATTCCCAAGCGGTACTTTTGGGAGGCATCTTACTAATAATATTAACGTCAACTTATATAAACCAGAACAAAACAAAAACTTAAATGGATGCACTCGTGTATATACTATTTGTAAAATAAAACCCCATGGAGTTCTGGAGTGTCAGGAACATTCCAAGCGCTCTGATTGGTTCATTGGTTGTTAATTGCCATTTTTCTGTTTGCTAAGGAATCATTCCCCCTTTTATATTCGTCCTTCTCAGAATTCAGACTACATTTACTGCGTGTGAAAATTATGCTACGTGGTAATTTTTTTTATTACGGTACTTTTTCATTAAAAAAAAAACATCGAGACAACGTAAACATCGAGCAACAAAACATCGATGTTAAAAAAACATTGGCTCAATAAATCGATGTTTAAAACATCGATGTTTTTATCAAAACATCGACATCGATGTCGCATCCCTATGGGAAACGCAGTTCATCACATTTTTCCCATGTCCTATGGTGTAAAGGATTTTGTAAAAAAACGTTTGAGCACGGGACATGACGATACCTCCTGAAGCACACTTGTCCATCACTGTGGAATCAATTGCTGCCGTGGAGAAAATTTGCTACGGTTCTAGCACCAATCTATCGCTTTGCGACACCACATCTTCGGCCCACTGAAAACGGCTCTAAACGGACACTGGTTTACTAACGATGCAGAGGTCCTGGACACGTTCAAGACATTTCACAGACAACCACAGACATGCTTCGACCAGGGATTCCAGCATCTCGAGAAGTGCTAAAGCACTTGCGTGAACCGACAACGCAACGATCTATAGCTGATATGTTGCACATGTATGCCTATTACTTCTGTATGTTCGCATATACTAACCAATAAACCATTGCAAAAAAAAATAAATCCCAAAGTTTTCTTTTTCGTTTGGGTCAACTTTATATTTTTAATATTTATTATAATTTTTTAAAGTAAGAAACTAATCATTACAATCCTCGTATAACTAAAAAATAAACATGTTTGTGCTGGCCCAGTCGTTTCTAAGGCTGCTGTGTACTAACCATATACGATTCTCTCACCTCAATGTTAACCTATGGAGAAAATGTGTCTACTATTTACAGCTACATAAATGCTGATAATCAACAAAAGGGGGATTTTCAGATTACCCTGAACTTTTCTGGTCTTCGTCCACCACAGCAATTTATGAGAGTTTAAAACACACTATACCAGATTTCCCCACCCCCGAATAATTTAAATTTTAAAATATTATTTGCATTTTTTTCAGAAAACGAAAAATACCCCAAGCTGTAAAATTTCTTTCTCTGTTAAGGGGTACAATTTTTAAAAAATCTTTAAACCAAGTCGTCAGTTCTTGGAAACATTTTCTCCATAAGTTAACCCCGAAGTGAGTGAATCCAATAGGTTTAATACACAGCAGCCTTGACTGGAATGATTAGCTGCTGTGTTGTATAATGTATTTTTTGAGAGATTTGATTTGCACGGTGGGTAATTGTTTTTTTTCTGTTTTCCCTGTTTTTAAATAATAAATTATCCTAAAGATGCAACTCAGCCATTACAACATACAATTTTAAAATATAGGCTGACACGATTGATTTTCAGTTAGCTTTTGAATAAAGATAAACTGAAAGATATACGGTGATATTATACTGAAGAAATTTTAAGGACGTTGGCTTAAATAAAAGACTGCCAGCCTTTTTGTATTTAATGCTTTAATTGCATTTCTAGACTAAATACAGACTATTTACAATCTATATATATAAAACAGATCCATAACTGACTGAATCACTGACATACAACGCACAGACCAAACCGCTGGACTTAGAGGGCTGAAATTTTGTATGGCGATTCTTCTTATAGTGTAGGGGTTCACTAAGAAATCTTTTTGAAAAATTCTTAGATTTTTTAAATTAAATTTTTAAGCTGTTTTAGTAACTTTTTTAAAATTTGCATTTTAAATAATAATTTGAAGGTTACAAAATTTATATCACGAGAAAGATCAAGCAAATTCCTTTAAAATGAAATCTTTGTCAAATCTTTGCCTCCGTTTTCTGATTTTTGGTGAATTTTTAAAGATTAAATTTTAGAATTTAATTTATTAAATGCCGATCACGTGATTTCTTTTTCTGGTACTTTAAATATATTTATCGTCACGTGCATAACAACTAAATAGGCAAAAAATACTTTTTTTCTTGCTTATGATTCAGACCATTGGACATTATCCAAAAAAATATTGAAATACAGTAAAATATATTATGTTCCTCAAACTGTACTATATTCTTCAGTATATCCTACTATATTTAATTTGAAAATTTTCCTCTACATTATTTTGTCTATAAAAACATCACGAATTTTTTATAAATATATTATTTTGTTTTTTGTACATCAATTGTGTACATTGATCGTCTTATTTAATATATATATATATATATATATATATATATATATATATATATATCTATATATATATATATATATAAATGTCAAGAAATTATTTGGGAAAGGAATAATTAAGTTAAATTTAAAGGGGCCTTAGGGATTAATCATTTTCGTGGCGCGAAAAGGCCACTAGAATTCATATTTCCAGACGCGCGGGTAGAAAAGTAGGTTATTATCGCCTTTTTGAGATTGACCTTCGATTCGCAGTGGAAGAGAGTCTCGTAGAGAGAATTAATTTTTAGATCATGTATAGGATTGAGCGCGAAAAGAAAGTTCGAGAAAATTCTATATTGGGCTCTGCGCATGTGCGGGTTTGACCTCGAAATGGGCAGAGCGCGGGATAAAAGTCATTGCCGTAAGACGTGTGTTCGCCGCGTCTCTAAAAATGAAATGGCAAAAACTGAAAAAGCTGAGTTGGAGCTTTGTTCGCATAAAAAGGTATACACTAAATTAGTTTAAAATATGGACTAATATTAGTTTTTTCTACCACTTGCCACCAATGTTAAAAGATGACGACTGCTTTAAAGGAATTACAATAGGAAACAACATCCCTGTCATATATAAAAATATGTATATATATATATATATATATATATATATGAAACAATTTCAATCCTTTTAATTGTCCCTAACACGCTTTTTCCAAATTCGTTTATCTTATTGCCACAGAACACCGTCCCTTAATCTTGAGCTGCGACCTATATCCAACCAATATAAATCTATTTTTCCCCTAAATGCCCACGTGCGGACGGAGAGTCTTATGTAAGCATTATATAACGGACATGCCGCGATCATCACCCGCTATGACGCGCCAGGGTCATGTGTTCGCTTCTGGCGAATTAAAAGGTCAGTGCGCCTCTACCTGGGAGCCTGGCGACCTTTTCTGTGGTGCTTTTGAATGTTTGCCACGGTGTATTCAAGATGTAACTTTTAACGCACTGCGTCCCTTTTGTCTTGGGATGATCCAACAAGTTCTGGACTTTTAATTGTCGGATTGTATTGTGAAAGCTTCCAACACGCCCAAATGCCTTCATCACAGTTGTATGCTGTGTTTTCTGACACAGTGAAGTTTCCAAATAAAAATCATATTGAAAATGTGGCTGACCCCTCGTCGTTCTGGATGTGAAATAAAAGTGCCTGCCTACACTCGACGACCACTTCTATTGCCTAGTGCTCAGTCATGACTAACACCCGAAAATATCACGAGTTCACCGGCCTGAAGTGCATCGCCACCGTAGTCATTAAAGTAATGATTACGGTAATGAAGTCGGCAGGATTCGAACCTGCGCCGTGAAGTTTCCAAATGGATTTCCTTTGAGTGTACTCGAGAATGATAGAAATTTCTTCTACTAAACGATTCCGTATGTTCTAATTCGATGGTGTGACGATGAGTTCGAACTGTAAAAGAATGAGAAAAAACATTGTGATTTCTACAATGAAACCAGAATTCGTCCCACACGACATCGGATAACTCAGCATAAAAGTATCAGAGACCGCTGAATGCGAAATCGGACCGCTATGAAATTGAAAATAGGAAATTTTCCTATTCCGGAAAACCTTAAAAATACTCTGTTGGATATGATATACGAAATATTGCGTGTAAATTTCGACTGGACATTCACTAATGAAGACAAGACTGCATTTTTTCCATTTTTCATGAATAACTTTCAACTAGCCTCTTGGACTGTTCCTGGTGAAATTGACTCTCCGCAATCAGTATACAATGTTCCAGAACTATTTCGGGACATAAAATCAAAACATTAGAGGACTCTTGAACATCATAGAGATTTAGAGGAATCGCGCCAAGGACTTTTAACCGATAAACATGTAAATAAGAAAACAACTGAATATTTTTGAAAAAAAATAATGCTGAAGATTTTATTTTCTAATTAATTTGAATAGTGATTTTAGAAAAAGTGATGATTATAAAATAAAAGTAAAGAAGTGAGTAAAAGTCCTAAAGGTAAGTTAATGTTGTGAAGTATTTTAAAAAATGAAGTGTTTTTAATTGAGTTATATTTTAATAAAAAATATTATGAGTGTATTTTAATGTAGTGAATAAAATGTTATTGATATTATATGTTTTAAATTTGATAATAGTAGAATTGTGTTAGCAAAGTTGAATAAATATAAGTAAATTAACATAATCTATCAAGTAAATAATGACTTAAGTTTTGAACAATATTCCTAATTATTTACAGTGTTTATTGCCATTTTTATCTTGAGTAAATGTTTTATTGGTTGAATTCAATTAAAACAGTTTTTGAAAGAATTACTTTTAACCTGCTTATTCCAAATTATTTGAAATGTTCATTGCCAAATTACCTTTAATTAATTTGTTTAATGTGTTGATTTATATTTAAAAAAATTCTTATTGATTTGTTTCCATGCTGTATTTGAAAAAGTTATATTGGAAAAACCTTTGAAGATATTTACCAGCAATTTTAACTAATTGAATTTAATAACCACCATGAAGCCTAAACCTGAACAGCGACAAACCTCATGAACCAGAGATCCTTTTTCCTTTTGATTTTTTTGGGGTGCCCAACACCTCTTGACTCCATTTTTTATGGTTAAACTTTGTGTGTTGTCTGCATAAATAAAATAAATTGAAAAAAAATCTATCTTTTAAACTTCCTCTTAGAAAACCTATTATGTGTAAGATTTCTGGATCTCATGATAAAACCCAAATAAGACAATTTTAATTTCTTTTTAATTTCTTTTAAACAATTGTTATGAAGTAGTGTAGTCCATGATAACCATATTAATTTTTCATTCCATTTTTAAGTGTCCAGTGAAATTTTGTTGTGATTTATTGTGTTTTAATAAGTATTTTTTTTCTCATTTCATTTTAAGTGTATATCAATTTTGTTGTGAGTTTGAAATACTACCATATTCATATTCCATATTAATATGTAATTTAAGTGTAGTGATATTTTTATTTTTATTAAATGCTATTTTGTATACCTTATGACCTGGGCAAATACATAAAAGATGAAAGTAATACAAATTTTAAATTTCAACACCTGAGTCAAAATTGCTATTCAAAATTTAGTCAAAATTACTCTTTTGTATACGCGGTTCTCGCCTGATGGAGAGCCTTGCTGAGGGAGTCGGCCCCTCAAGCAAGCCTTTTCCAGATGGGTGGGGAAATTAAAAAAAATTCAATCCTTTTAATTATCCCTAACACGCTTTTTCCAAATTCGTTTATCTTATTGCAACAGAACAACGTCCCTTAATCTGAATTGCGACCTATATCCAACCAATATAAATCTATTTTTCCCCTAAATGCCACGTGCGGACCGACAGTCTTATATAAGCATTATATAACGGACATGGCGCGATCATCATCCAATATGACGCTCCAGGGTCATGTGTTCGCTTCTAGCGAATTTAAAGGTCAGTGCGCCTCTACCTGGGAGCCTGCCGTCCTTTCTGTGGGGCTTTTGGGTGTTTGCCACGGTGTATTCAAGATGTAACTTTTAACGTGCTGCGTCCCCTTTTTATTCGGATAATCCACAAGTTCTGGACTTATAACTGTCGGATTGTATTGTGAAAGCTTCCAACACGCCCAAGTGTCTTCATCACAGTTGTATGCAGTGTTTTCCGACACAGTGAAGTTTCCAAATAAAAATCATATTGAAAATGTGGCAGACCCCTCGTCGTTCTGGATGTGAATTAAAAGTGCCTGCCTACACTCGACGACCACTTCTATTGCCTAGTGCTCCGTCGCGACTATCACCTGAAAATATCACGAGTTCACCGGCCTGAAGTGCATCGCCACAGTAATCATTACATATATTTATTTATTTATTTATTTATTTATTTATTTTACATTGACAGTTATATTTAATTTGAATATACTCCGTAGAGAAGTGCGAATTTCAGCTGTATATATATATATATATATATATATATATATATATATATATATATATATAATATATAAAGATTAAATTCGTGCGTTCATTGCATCGACCAGGAAAGTCAAACTTGAGTTGTCTCTGCACTCATTCAAGTCTATTAGCCCAGTCAATGAAGGTAAAAAATATGCTTTGTCGCAACTAATTAGGGGAAAGCTGAGTTTTTGCAGGGTGTTGGTACATAAAGTATACACTAAAAAAAATCAAAGTCCCGACCCCTACCCCTCTTGCTTTCCACCCCAACCCCTTCAACAACCTTACAAGAACAGTACTCTGGTTATATGCTTACAGCTCGAATACTAATGATGTTACCGGGTTGTTTCTTATATTATTTTACTCCTAAGAATATTATGAACAAATTATGTTATATACACTTTTTATATAGCTTAGTTTTGCCGTAATGCTTAAACATATATAGAAATCTGTCACTGCAAAAAACAAAAAGTAACTTCAACAAATTATAGCTTTATATCCGTACGTCTTAGGAAGAAATGTTTTGAACAAAACATATAGATAATTTAATTAGCTTTAAAGGATGAGTCAAGTAAGGGCCTGTTCACATAGGAGTCCGTTGCGTTTCGTTAAGGAAAAGATGACGTTGAGACGAAAATAAACCAATCATAGGCCTCCAAACGATTAGCAATGAAATTTTTTAACGCCTATGATTGGATTATTTTCGTCTCAACGTCATCTTTTCCTTAACGCAACGCAACGGACTCCTATGTGAACAGGCCCTAAGTGGACACCGCGCCGCCGGTCCTAGCAGCGTCGCGTATCGCGTGGTGGCGTGTAGAGGGCACATGTATATGTTTCTTGTTGAATACTTTACTGTCCCTGTTCGATCAGAGTGGGCCGTGTCGTTTAGTGTTCGGATAACTATTGCATTGTGCAGTTCGTTGGGATTTTGTTTTTCAATATAAAGTTTTATTTTTGTATAAAATGTCTGTGTTGTGCCAACGCGAAGTGAAATGATGATAGTTGTATTATATGTATTGAAAAACTAGAAGAAGATGTAAGGTAACCCCTAAAACCGAACTGTTATTTTAAAACTTTATACACTGCTTGACAATTGCTAAGGAACAGTCACAGTTTTCGGAATATTTCATAATATACATTGATTGAAGAAATGAAACTTCGTACATATTTAGTAGAGATACTGTGCATTATTTATTATGCAAAATGGTACAGATTACGCCACATGGAAAAAGAAGAAAACGAAAACAAAAAAGATGCTCTTTGGAGCATTTCCAAACAGCCACGAAAAATGGGTCTTCCTGCCACATTGAAACAGTATGAGTATCTTAGTAAGGTGTGTGACCTTCTCAGACACTAGTGCACATTTTGGATCTGTTTTTCATGCTGTCTACTAAAGTATTGAGGAGTCCTTGGTGGATATTATCCCAAACCTCTCTGAAGGTAATTTTCAGTTCTTGTATGGTTCGAGGAGGGCAAGTTCTTTGAGAAACAAGTCTGCCAAGAGCATCCCAGGCATGCTCTATAAGATTTAGGTCAGGAGAGTAAGCAGGCCATGTCATCCGTTCAATATTTTCACTTTCTAGTGTGTCCGATACTCAGCGGTCCTGTGTGGGCACGCATTGTCGTCCATAAACAGAACATCTGGACCTACCTCACCCCTAAAAAGACGAACATGATCCAGAATAACCTCTCTGCAACACCGCTGCGATGTAACGGTACCTCGCTCAAAGATGTGAAGCGGTGTTTTACCATTGTGCATAATGCCTGCCCACACTATCACACCTTGGCCATACCGATGAAGTTCCTGAACATTCTGTGGTGCATAACGTGTTCCCCTCTCTCTCCACACTAAGCGGTGGCCAGAATCACTTGTCACAGTGAAACGGGATTCGTCAGAGAATATCACTCTGGACCACTCCTGCTGACCCCAACAAATATGTTCCTTACACCAACGTAATCTTTCTCGACGATGGAGTGGTTGAAGTTGGATGCATTGAACAGGCTTCCGTGCATACAAACCCACCTGATTTAATCCCCTAGAAATGGTTCTGGCTGATACATTTGTACCGGTAGCGGTTGCAAGATCTGCAGCTATCTGACTAGGAGTGAGATGACTGTTCCTTTTCGCCACTAGGGATACATATCGATCCTCTTGAGGTGTGGGGTTCCTTCCATGACCACCGGCATGCTTTCGTATAGCATTTCCACCTTCAGCGGCCCTTTTAAATCGCGACATGACACTTTTTGCCACTCCCATTACTCTGGCCAGAGTAGTGACACTTTGTCCTGCTTCGAGCGTTATAAACTGCTCGTCCACCATCGTACGCACTCAAATGTTGTCTTGCAGACATTTTGCACTTAATTATAGCCACACCACACTGATTTTCACAGAAATAACTTCCAACAACCTAAGACACTATTTTCGTCAAACACCTAACTGCATGAACTTTCGAATGAATAAAGAGTTTTCGAGCAATGACTTTTATACAGATAACAGGTCCTGCCCTATTATGCCCTCTGCATTTCATTTTACTGTGATTAGTCTGCTGTCGGGAACGTTAGTTTGAAAAAAACAGTTGTTCCTTAGCAATTGTCAAGCAGTGTAGTTAGATACCCTTTATTAATAATGACTGATTTGAACAATGTATGTGTAATATGTAATCTGGAAGTCAAAGATGACGGGGTAACTGTCACTAAAGGTATAAACACTTAATAAAATCGAGTATTCAGAGAAAAGACGCAATCCATAAGTTACTTGCTAATGCCAATGTAGTAAAAGTACATTCTATATGCAGACAAAATTATACCAGACCTAGCAATATTAAAGCAGCATTAAAAGTGCAAAGTTCAGAACCTTCTACATCGCAGCACTTTCTCAGAGAAGTAGATAGCACGCTTGATTTTAAGCATGACTGTTTGTTATGTGTAAAAAATGCGGTTTTTGACCCTAAACGTCCTTCTAAATACCGAACCCAAATTCATGAGGTTTCAACAATAGAGATAAAACAAACACTCCTTACTGATTGTGATGAGAGAAATGATGAATGGGCCTGTAAAGTTAAGTCTAGGCTTTTAGATGTAATAGATTTAGTCGCAACTAAAGCCCGTTACCATGGGCAATGCTATAAAAAAATTTCAAACCTAAACATAGTGAACAACAGGCAGGACGGCCATTATCAGCCGACTCAGTAGCTAAATTTAATCTTCTTACTAATTACCTTGAGAACGACAATGAGTGCCAGTATTCACTAAAAGATCTTCGAGAGATTATAGTGGAATTGAGTGGATCTGATATAGACTATACAAATTATTATCTTAAGTCAAAACTTGTAGATTTTTTCTGAGATCGGCTAGTTGCACATAATTTATCTGGAAAGAAAAGTATTTTATGTATATCCCATACTAGTCATAAGGTATTCGACTCATGGTATAAAAATAGAGAATCAAGTAAGGGAGAAGAACGTAAAAGAATTGTTAGAACAGCAGCAGAAATCGTTCGGGGAGACATTCAAGAAATGAATTATGAATGTGGCAAATACTCAAGTGAAAAGGAAGTGAGTACTTTATCAAATGATGTAAGTCCTGAAGGGTTGGCACTATTTACGTCTACAGTGACTAAAAAAAGAACTGAAAACTCGGACCCCCGACTTAAGTAGAAAACGAGCTGTGATTAACTATGCAATAATTTCTGCAGTAAGACCACGTCCTTCTTGTCGTCAATACAAACTTCTTTGTCTCTATATTTGAACAGAATGTATGGGTCAAAACATCTGATTGAGGTACTTTCCGCGCTGGGAGTATGTTCTTCATACTATAAAAGTGACAGATACATAAGGTCTTTAATTACACAGGACCACACCCCCCCTCAGACAAAAAATCTAATTCCTTTATACAGTACGTTTTTGACAACGCAGACCTTAACATAAGAACATTAGACGGCTTAATAGTACATTTCATGCGATGGGAGGAATTGCATGTATCACTCCATCCTCACATGTTTCCACCACCTCGGAAGTACCTAGATTAGTTGACGGGTCGTTTAAGGTTGCAGAAGAAAATCGTAAACGAGCGTATGTCAAGCAAAAAACTAGTGGCTGAGCTGGCATTGTTATGGAAGACTTTTCAGATGTGATATTGTTAAGGAAAACAAATGCAAACACAGATTCTTTTATTCATCCACTCAATTTGCTATGGGTAAGGGGATGCAATACTCAACCAGGCTGGAACGGTTTTATGAGTATCTCAACTAGAAAGTTAAAAGGTCATGACACTTCATACATCTTGGCAGTTTGCACAACACAACAAGCAGACTTTCTAGCAAACCCTCAAAACAAGAAGAGATTAATACACTGCTGGCCACCCAAATTGCAACACCAAGAAAGACAAGAGATATCACAACAAAATTTATTTTGTAGATAACGTGTTGACCAAGTATCAAATGATTAAATTTATAGACTTCTGTGAAGTGTGGTTCCTGCCAAAATCAGTAGCCAGAGTAGCCGCCATTGTAGGAGATCACCGCTACCACACGCCTCGGCATTGATTCAAAGAGACTTTGGATGAGATCTTGGGGTACAGGGGACCAAGCAGCTTCCACACGTTGCCAAAGTTGATCTGCTGTGGCAGCTGGGGATGGAATCTGGGTCAATCGTAGAGCAACCATGGACCACATGTTTTCTATCGGCGAGAGATCCGGAGAGCGACGCAGCCAGGGAAGCAATTCAATCTGGCGATTGACGAAGAACCGTTGGACAATGCGTGCACGTGTGGTCGCGCATTATCCTGTTGAAATATGGCTGTGGGCAAGCCCTGAAGGTAAAGATAGACAACTGGCTCCAACACCTCGGAGATGTAGCGCTGGCTGTTTAAAGTACCGGCAATGCGTACTAGAGGTGCGCGAGAGTGATAACCAATACCGCCCCATACCATAATACCCGGTGCAGGACCAGTGTGGCGGTGCATAACGCAGCTGTTCAGCATCCTCTCTTCACGGTGTCTCCAGACTCGAATGCGACCATCGTGGTTTTGCAGACAGAAGCGTGACTCGTCAGTAAAGACAATTTCATTCCATTCTGCCGTCCACATCCTTCTGTCATCGCACCATTGGTGGCGGAGACGTCTGTGGTTCTGCGTGAAGGGTATACAAAGCAATGGACGTCTTGCGGACAGACCACTTTGCTGTAAACGGTGTCGAATGGTACGCGCAGACACTGGATGATGCGTTACAGACTGCATGTGCTGTGCTATGGTTCGTGATGTGACTGAGCGATCTGTCACTGCTATGCGCACAATTTGCCTGTCATCACGTGAAGTGGTGCGCTGAGGTGGATGCGATCGAACACGCCGGTCCGTCGTACCCTCCTGCATCCAACGATCACATATCCGCATTACAGTTGTTTGGTTTCGTCCAACACGACTACCGATTTCCCTGAAAGATAATCCACAATCTCGGTAGGCCACTATCCTTCCTCTGTCGAACTCGGATACTTGATCAAAAGACGATCGCTGTTTTCGACGAGGCATAATTGATCGTTTTTTTGAAAAAAAACCACAAGAAAAACACAATTGCCGAACTTGAAATCGTCGAAATCTCCAAGCCTTAAATAGCGTTTTGAAGTGGCACCACAAGCGCGTGTGATGTGCGTCTGCGCTGAAATTCTAATCATTTGCATATCTCACCTCCGCTAATGCATGTTGTAAATTTCATGTTATTTGCATGTTTCCTTCAGGGTGTTCCATTTACAGTAGCTAGCAGTGTAGAAGCAGTTATAACAAGGTTTGTTGCTGAAGCTATTAACGTGGTTTCTGCGGAAGATGACGCCGACACTGTCATTGTCGACCAGGCAATTAAATATGTGCAAAGTAATAATAAGACTGTTGTTGTGGGAACTGATACAGATCTCTTGGTTTTACTTTCAGCCTTAGCTCCCCAGCATGACGACAAACTTTACTACTGAAAGTCTTCATATTAAGTGTCCAAAGAAAACTCTGTCGATTTTATTATAAATAAATATGTCGAGTAGCAAACTGCACTGCTTTTTGCTCATGCAATGACTGGTTGCGACACGACATCGGCTTTCTATGGACTAGGAAAGTTAAAAGCAGCCGACTTGATACTTAATTGAACTGAAGCTAAAGCTCAGGCTGAGCTTTTCACAAAATAAGACACCACAAAAGAAATCCTTGTAGGAAGTGTAGAACAGTTTATTCTAAGTATTGTACAACTTATCACAGTTCAAAACCCTAAATGAAGCCAGACATTTTAAGTTTAAGCAAGTAATCACAAAAAATGTCTCTAAAGTCAAATTTTGATTTAGCAAAACTTCCACCAACTTCAAATGCCACTCATCAACATATTTTTAGGGTTTACCACCAGAATCAAACTTGGTTAGGTTTTAAACTTCCCCCAGAGGAGTGGGGTTGGATATATACTTCAAATAAGAGACTGATTCCTAAGCCCATGATAATTACCCCTTCTCCAAGTGAACTTCTCCTACTAATATCTTGCAATTGTAAAACATTGTGTGTTACAAACTATAGCTGTCGTAAAGCTGGTTTCGATTGCACGTCTATGTGTGGACACTGTAGTGGAATGCATTGTAACAATATTTCGGACCAAACAAACGAAATGTTACAAGATGACCCCTTATAAAAGACTAAAAAATAACCAAAAGTAATATTAAACATTAATAGTATCAGCTGCGCTGGAAATAATCAGTTAAAATATACTATTCCTGATTTATTTACTGCAAGACTTAATTAGTAAGCCAAGCATTGACATTATTTTGTAGACTATCAGTGATACAAGTGAACTATAAACTTTTATAGCAAAAAATTGCATTTCGGTAGTAAAAACTTAAAGCGAACATTATTACATTGTTGCTCCATATCAACTGAATGACTATTCAAGATCATGAATACCAGTATATGCAGCGGTGCACCTCAGCGGCGAGCGTTAACGGCCCTGCTATGACCAGCGGCGCGGTGTCCACTACTGTTCCACCGCTCTCTATGAAGCCGTCGTTTTAACGGTAAGCGTTATTCAACTCATCATTTTAAAGCCACTCATATTATCTATAAGTTTTGCTTAAAACATTTCTTCCCAAGACGTAATGATAAAAAGCTATAATTTGTTGAAGTTACTTTTTGTTTTTTGTAGTGACAGTTTTCTGTATATAATTAAGTATTACGGTGAAACTGAGCTATCTACATAAAAAGTGTATATAACATAATTTGTTTATAATATTGTTAGGAGTAAAATAAAAAAACACACCCCGGTAACAGCATTAGTTTTCTTGCTGTAAGCATATAAGCACAGTACTGCTCTTGCAATGTTTCGGAAGGGGTGGTGTGATAGTTTTGTTTGTAGTGGTTAGTATTTAGAATAATATAAAGTGATTACTCATATGTATACATACAAATCAATTTATTAAACCTTCACAATACATATACAATTAATACTATTCATTACTGAATTTCAACTCCTATATCTTATTAACACAATACATATACAATTCAAATTACCCCTATTCCTGTATCATATTAATTCGTTATTTACTCTTACTAATATCCTCCTTTAACTATTCTCTATCATCCTTTAATTATTCAAAGATTCTTAACTGATAAACACACATATACTTTGCTAATATCATCCTACCTATTATCTACTCAATATCATCATTTACTTATTTAAGATTCTTAACTGATAAACATACATATACATTGCTAATATCGTCATATCAATTATCTACCCAATATCATCAATTACTTATTCAAAGATTCTTAACTGATAAACACATATATACACTGCTAATACCATCATATCATAAGATTCCAATTACTACGGAATTAAAGAACCAATATTCTATGATAGATATCTATGGCCAAATAAGTGAATGTCCACCATAAAATAACTATTTCATTATTCCCTATGTTCTAGATATACCAGTGAGCATTGTATAAATAATCTACCAAGGATCATAAGCATCCTACCTGTGATCTCTCATTCGCTTAAACAGGAATGAGACGCTCTGTCATCATTCACAAAGGGTTCTCCTATTGCTAACATCGGTAGGGGGGACTTGCATCTATTCGATGGCACTGGTCTATGGTCAGCATTGGTGAGATTCTCCTCTGCGTAGGAAGTGTCAGGGCAGTCCCTTTAGGGATAGGTGTGGTCACCGCTTCTTGACATCGGCTAACATCGGTGGACGGACGGGAACGGGCGCTTCTCGCATCAACATCTGGGGCTTGCATTAGCTTTTTCACATTAGCTCAGGCTTTTTCTCTGGCGGCTTTCTGGCTCAGCCTCGGTTTCTCAGCGACTTTGCCTTCCTTCGTCAATAATTGTCGGGCTAACATATACCTATATTGATATGTCAATTGCAGTCTCTCAGCTATTCAGATCAGACTATGTCTCTTGACGATTTCAACGCTTCTGATCTCTCTACCTCTTTTTTCCATCGAGCTAAACTTCGATAATCTTTATTTAGACTTTCATTGGTGGCTCTCTCCCAACCAATGCTAAACTCGGTCTCTTATCATTGGCTGGCCCCCACATTTTATATTAATAACCTTTCCAATCTAAATTGAAGAGGACGTCAGCCCGTGCACCCTTCTAAAGTTCCTTCTGGGGATCCTTCAACACCCAGACTCCCACGCCTCGGTTTTATCCCCTGCTGTTAACCTAATGAAGTCCACCTCGTAAAATCGCGTATCTCTCGCGCTATCACAACTTAGTCTCCTCTTGGCTTCAAATTCACACTTCTCCCAGATCATTAACTCCAGCTGGTGACCCTTTACTGGCCATATTTCTCTTAACTTGACATTGCTCGTCTTTAGTTACATCTGAGCAGTTCGTTAACTGCAGCTGGTCGCCATTCACTGCCCGTTCTTTAATACTTCTCTTCTCCTATTACCTTGTGCCTAACTTGCATCTATTCAATTTTCGAAAACTGTCGCCTGCACTGCGACAGGTGGGGATCGGGACTTTCTGTTTTTTTAGTGTATACTTTGTATACTAACATCTTGAAAAAAATCAGCTTTCCCCTAATTAGTTGCAACACGAAACCTTTATTGACTGGGTTATATCTAGGCTCGACAGTATCTCCTTGTCTCCAGCTCCAGCGTCACTCTGAAAAGCTTAATCTCTGAATCACTGACATGACCATAACTCGCATCCGATGACTTTATATACCTTCGTTGAACGTTCTAGAAAGGTCTGGAAAACGCCGCCTTTCCTTATTCAGTTATTGTTTCCAGACAACTAGGCTCCTCCGTACGGCCAATTCGTTTTGGTAACTGACGAACTGTTCCGCTAGCTGTTGATAGCATTTCCGGTCTTTATGTCGCCAAGACTGTCTGTCTCCAGCCGTCTAAATCAATTAGGTGCACAAACCTCGCGTTAGTAGGTCTTCACGGAATTTCCTAGCGCAAAAACTTCTATTGTACTTGAGTCGTTTCAAAATAGCATAGATACACGTCATTAAAGTTTTAACTTGAAAAAAAACACTCAATTTCATTTTTATAGTAATTTAAAATTACTGTATACTCTAAACGGGGTATTGTGTTATTTTTAAAATGTTTATATTAACTTGCTTTCTTCTTTGTGTGTTTGTGTGTGGGTCTGCCAAGTACAAAGCTTGCAATCGATTTTTAACTAACTTCCCGACTAGATAGACATTTAAAACTTTTAGAACACCTCAGAACACGATGACAATGCGTTTTTTTATATTTTTAGCCATCTTTAAGATGAATTAAATTAATTTTCAGTTTTTTTCAGTTAATTTTGTTTTGTAGACTGGTGCAGCCATCTATTGCCGGAACGGGAATGAAAAGTTATATGCAAGTTAACTTCCAATTACCTTCATTTTCTTTCAATTTGATGGGATAATTCATCAAAATAATTTTAAAAAAGCATTTATTAATACATAGAATTGTCAAATTTATATGATTCAACAGAAAATTTAAAAACATGATATATAAAAAATTATTTTTATCTTGTAATTATTATGAAAACAGATCTTAACATTTATTTTCTTCTATTGCCTCAAAAAATATAATGTTTTTGTCATCTAAAAAAATTTATAATTTCATTATACTCTCAAAAAGGAGAGTCCTATTATATACATGGAAAATAAAGACTTATTATTTATGAAAAAATACTGTCTAGTCTGCATACCTTGCAGATGATATGAAAGAAAATTATAAATGAAAAATTGAGGAAGAAAAATTTAGTTATTGTAATTTCTTATCGCACTGAATAAAAACATTTTAAACAGCTTTAAATTAGCATTTATGTGGCTGTTATATTTGCATGAAAGTTAACGCTCCCATAAAATCGTTATTTTTAATAGTATTAAGTATGAATCAAATAACTGTAAAATAGCTTGATTCCCGACATAATTTCAGGGCATAAACGCCTATAATTTCATCAAATACATTAACGCGGACATAATCATTAACTAGTTTATGAATGAAGGTTCATTTAATTTTAAATTAGGTATATCGGAGTTATTCTAGTTATATATCATTCTTAAATAATGTTCTCATTATTTGACATGTAAATGTTTGGTCTGGTTTAAATTAAACCACAAAGCAATTTTCCTCAAGTGCAATGCAAATGAATCTATGCCGCATGTAAACCATTTTAATTAAGAAACTTTTAACTTGAATAAGAAAAAATATAAGATCTGCACTCTTTTCATAAAAGGATATGACATGAAAGATGTCGTTCTGCACGAATCACAGTCCCTGATGTAGTATTATGTAGTGTATGTCTAATTACAACAATACTGTTTAATATTCATATAACAATCATCATCAGTCTAATTACACAGCGTAGAAAATTATCGATGAAGCCTCGTTAAACTTTGAATATAAATTACTAGCTAAAAACCCGTACTTCGTTACGGGGTACATTCAAATTAAATATAACGGTCAATGTACGCAATTAATGCCAAAAAATATGTATATATACATATATATATATATATATATATATATATATATAATATATATATATATATATATATATATATATATATATATATATATATATATATATATATATATAATACAACGATCAATGTATGCAATTGATGTAAAAAAATAATAAAATATCTTTATAAAAAATCGTAACGGATATTTTTATAGAGAAAATAATGTAGAAGAAAATAATCAAGTTAAATCTAATAGAACGTACTAAAGAATATAGTACAGTTAATATAGTACCGTTTGAGGAACATTTCTTTTACTGTATTTTAATATTTTTTTGGAAAATGTCCAATCGTCTGCCGCATTAGCAAGAATTTTTTGTCTTTTTCGTTGTTATGCACGTAACGTATCTGGGAAGAATTATTCAAAACCTTTCTTAGTGTATCCCTACATTATAAGAAGAATCGCTAAGCAAAATTTCAGCCCTTTAGGTCCAGCGGTCTGGTCTGTGCGTTATATGTCAGACAGTCAGTTACGGAACTCTTTTATATATAGAGATTAAACCCGAACGACAATATTTCTGTGTTTCTTCATGTCTACTGGATTTGATATAGTCCACTGATGAATGATCACACTCAACAGTATTCTTTATTTACAGACAAAATCAATATGCAACTTTTTTTCCCCATTTTTTGAAAAACAGCTTATTTGGAGTTGTGACATAATTCATTTAGGGTTACGATTTGAAGCCCTGTGGTAGGGCTAGAAATTATATTCTGTAATAATTTCTAGAACAACTAATATTTGTATCCTTGACCCTCGTAATACAGGGTGCTCATCTGGAATCCAGAAAAGCGTGTCTAGGTCGAGGGTGTCTAGGTTGGATAGAGGCACGTTAAATCCTTAGACCGGAAAGTTCGTCCACGAGGTTAGTGGTTGGGAGAAGATATGAGCCCTCCAGCTGTTGTCCTTGCTCTGCACCAGGGATTGGTGCTGGTTCGCCCTAAACGGCGCTCCCATTGAAATGAATCAATGATTCTCATTGATAAAGTGCGAATGTCTTCATTGGCAAGTGCCCCGAACAGGAAAATTGCAACAACTACACTTAACCAGTCTTAAATGTCCCAATGTGATGAGAAATATCCTGTTCAGATGTTCTAAAAACTTTCATTGGCTATAACAGTAGAATAAACCCACACATTCATCTTTTTTTAAAACCACAGTAATAGTACTAATTTGTAAGTATTTTCTAAGTAATAATTATAGTTCTTGATTAGGTAATACATTAAATATGATTGTCTTCATCATTTAAGGACCCACATTTCATATCAAAGAGTTTATCTTGGTATTCAGGAATTATCCATTCAGACAATAACAACTAATTCTCCTCAGCTTGAGGAGGAACAATTACTATTTTTTATTGTAATGATAAATACCCAGAGATTAAGAAATTTTAAAACTGTGATTGGCAAATGACACTAGAATAAACACATGCATTCAGCTTATTGAAAACAATAATAGTAATTATTTCTAAGTAATTATTGGAACTAATAAGTAAAGTTTTTAATTAAATAATGTATTACATGTGATTGTCTCTGTAAACAAATGACAAACATTTTATATCAAAGAGTTTGTCTTGGCATTCGTGAATTATCCGTACAAACAATCACAACTAATTCTGCTCAGCTTGATGAGGAACGATTATAATTTTTTTTCCACAATTTGCACTTACAGTCCTAAATATTTTAATGTAATGATAAATACCCTGAGATTAAGAAATTTTAAAACTGTTATTGGCAAATAGCACTAGAATAAACACGTGTATTCAGCTTCTTGAAAACAATAATGTTAATTATTTCTAATTATTCGAAAAATAAGTATAGTTCTTCATTAAACAATGCAATAGATGTCAACAAAGGACAGAAATTGCATATCAAAGAGTTTGTCTTGGCATTCGGGAATTATCTATACAGCCAATCACGACTACTTATACTATGTTTGATGAGGAACAATTGTTATTTTTTTACACAATTTGCCCTTAATCAGTCGTAATTTTTTTAATGTAATGATAATTAGCCTGAGGTTAAGAAAGTTTAAAACTGTCATTGGCAAATAACACTAGAATAGACACATACATTCAACTACTTTAAACCACAATAAAAGTACTAACTTGTAAGTATTTTCTAGATAATATAGTTCTTAACTAGGCAATACATTAGATGTGATTGTCTCTATCAACAAAGGACCCACATTTCCATCAAAGAGTTTGTCTTCGCATTCGTGAATTATCCATACAGACAATCACGACGAATTCTCCTCGGTTTGATGAGGAACAATGGTTATTTTTTTAGACTATTTACACCTGATCAGTCTTAAATGTTATAATGTAATGATAAATACCCCGTTGTTCAGACATTCTAAAAACTGCCATTGGCAAATAACACTTGAATAAACACACATTCAGTTACTTGAAAACAAGAATAAATGTACAAATTCGTAAGTATTTTGAGCTAGTTATTATTGTTCATAATTAGTTAGAGAACATTAGATGTCATAGTCTCTATCAACAAAGGACCCACACTTTATATCAAAGAGTTTGTCTTCGCATTTATGCATTATCCATTCAGGCAATCATTCCTAACTCTCCCGGGCTTGATGATAAACGATTGGTATTAGTGTTTTCCAGACTATTTACACTTAATCAGTCAGAAATGTAAATATCATGAGGATGTAAATATGATTGTAATATTCACTGGTTGAATGTTATCAATGCATCAAGCACAACCACCACATTACTTGAAATCGAAGTTTTGTGCAATTATAATCTGTTTCTGCAATATTGTTTATATTTGTGAAATTAAAATTTAAAATAGTACTAAAATAATAAAACATACACCCAATGAACCACTTTTTCTAACTTTTTGTTCATATTCTTAGTCAAATTGTTATCTTTAAGTGTTTTATGTGCAATTATTAGTATTATAATTATGTTGTATGCTATATATTATAGAGAAAAATGTGAGGAGGTCGATGCAGAAAATCATTCTTTTATAAGGGGTCGAGGTAGGAAAAAGGTTGGGAACCTCTGGTCTACATTATAAAGGAAACCAAGGGGAACATTAGAACATCTGAAAATGAGTGAGGAAGTTGCCGCTATTCCCTCAGAAATGACCAGCAGAGTAACGGAAAACTTTACAGAACGGCTTCGGCAATGCATCGCAAATAACAGACGCCACTTGATTGGTGTTATTTTCAAAACCTAGTGGGGGAAAAACTGTATTTTTTAGTACTTTTCGAAAAAAATATATATTTTTTCTGTAAATTGTTTCGTTCGTTTTTTATGGCCCTTTGAAATATGGGAGTCTATTCTGCCGCACCTTGTATTTATTGCATAAAGAACGATCTTACAAAATGATGATATTTTAGCTTCATAGATATGAAAATTGCATTAAGATCTGTTTAAACAAACAGAGAAATTATTAATACTTTTTAAAGTTCTTGAGAAGAAAACTTTAAGCAGAAAATTCGAGAATGAAAAGAAAATAAATGACGTAGATCTCACGGTTGAAAAGTTTTCTCATCAAACCCGTTTCCCATAAAATTTACCACTCCATTCTTTTTATATCTAATATTTTAATATTTTTACTTCCGTAATATTCAAATACGTAGCAAAAACAGTAAAATATTTGTCTTTGCGTGATGGCATTTAATTTTTCCAGAACTTTTTCCTCGTGTTTGCTCAAAGCTGAAAAGTCACCACTTCATATTTTTTCTTCTTGGAAGAGTACGTTTTTCTAACTTTATGAATTCACGCACTGTTCTTATGAAAAGGATTTAAAATAAAACAAGCTTTGAGGAAAATGAGGTGCCTCCACTCTCCTTTCTTTTATTTTCATAGGATTTATATATAGAAGATTTCAAAAGATTCTTTATTGAAGGAAAAATATATTTTTGGTTTTAAAAGCTTTTTTTTTGTTTTAAATCAGAAGTTTTGATAAGTAAAATATGAAATGTTAGCTCAAATTTATCTAAATAATTATAACGAAATTTTGTGTTTATGATAAACTAGCTGAATTCCCGTACTTCGCTACGGAGTACATTCAAATTAAATACAGGTGTCAATGTATGGAATTAATGCCCCCCCAAAAAACAAAAAAAAATATAGAATAAAAAAGCAACGGATAATTTTATAGACAAAATAATGTAGAAGAAAGTATTCAAATTAAATCTAATAGGACATGCTAAATAATATAGTACAGTTAATATAGTACAATTAATATAGTACATTTTGAGGAACATTTCTTTAACTGTATTTCAATATATTTTTTTTTTTGGATAATGTCTATATGTCCAATCGTCTGCAGCATTAGAAAGAAATATATATATATATATATTTGTCAATTTATTTTGTTGTTATGCACGTGGCGCAAAATTGATTTAATCTATCACAAAAAGAAAAAACACGTGATCAGCATTTAATAAATTAAATCCTAAAAATTAATCTTTAAAAATCCACCAAAATTAAAAAAAGGAGGTAAATATTTGAAAAATATGTAATTTTAAAGGAATTTTTATGATCTTTCTCGTGATATAAATTTCATCACCCTCGGATTATTATTTTAAATGCATACTTTAAAGAATATTACAAAAACAGCTCAAAAATTTAATTTAAAAAAATCTAAGAAGAATTTTTCAAAAATCTTTCTTAGTGCACCCCTACACAAAAAGAAGAATCACCATGCAAAATTACTACCCTTTAGCTCAAGCGGTTTGGTCTGTGCGTTATCTGTCAGTCAGTCAATCAGTCAGTCAGTTACGGAACTGTTTTATATATAGAGATAAATCCCAGTTTGGGGATCAATCAGCATATTATGATCTATTTATGCACATATTATTTATGATTACTAAACATGTTGCAAATGAAGTAGATAAAAAAATAGGAAGCGTTCGGCTGTATATTCGTTGTGTGTGGTTGTCTGATATTAGCTTATTTGGTCATGTTATGCTACAAGTGACCAAACCTGACAATAACCTATTGTTTAAGGGGGTGCGGGACACATTTAAAAAAATTATTTATTGAGTTAAAATTTTGAATTTTTTTTTGTGATGGTTAACCATATAATGTGTAAACAAAATCACATCATAAAACTTCTCAAAAAGTTTTTAAAAAATTTTAAAATTTAAAATTTTTAATAAAAGTGGGGTAATTTAAAATCGTTATAACTCGAAATATTATTAGTCGAATTTCAAATTTTTTCATTTAATTAAACAGAAATATGCAAGTTTTAATTTTTATTCACCATTTTTTAAAATATTTATTTTTTTAAAAATTTAAAATATTTAGATGAAAAATTACAAAAAAATCATGTAACTTCTTTTTTAAAAATCATATTTTCAAAAGGAAATATTTATTTCAAATTTGGTGAATCAAAAATTAAAGTAAAATAGTTAAGAAACACATGTTACAAGTTTCAACCATTTATCTTTAACGGTTCTTAACTTATAACAATTTAAAGACGAGAAATGAGGAAAAAACCCATCATGCCGAAAAACGCACTACTATTAGAATGTTGCAAAAAAAATAATAATTTCTCCTGTTCTAATTAGGATAGAAACGTTATTTAAACGTCATTAAACGAACACAAAGATTTTTAATACAATAAATTTTTTTCTAAAATTTT
Organism: Dolomedes plantarius; assembly: GCA_907164885.2. Classification (NCBI taxonomy): domain Eukaryota; kingdom Metazoa; phylum Arthropoda; class Arachnida; order Araneae; family Dolomedidae; genus Dolomedes; species Dolomedes plantarius. The sequence continues at coordinate 36,936,333 of OU015503.1, read as the reverse complement.
AACAATTTTGTATCCTGGACCCCCTTAAATTCAACTTCGAATGTTTCTTTAATGTTCATACAGTTGAGTTAAAGCACATAGAGACATTTTTCAAGTATGCTTAGCATATTATACAGCTATTAAAACAAAATAAAATAAACTGCGTGTTAGCGCAGTAAAACACATGGCCAGATATAGGATTATCACGTTGCACTGTCATGCATACACTGTTGTACTTATATCTAATAATAACTTATATAATGTAAGAAAATGCTATCTAATGACTTACAGTCTATTTATCTGTAATCTGTTTGTAGCATTTTTTATAGCTTACCGTATTTAGAAGGTTATATATCAATTACCTTGCAAGGTTTCTTATGAGGTTTAACATTAGGGTGACAAAGGAACAATTTAATATTACTTTGTACAGTGAGTGTTTTTTATATTTTGCGGGCTGAGTAAAGAAATCTATATTTGGCAAAATTTATCCGTATACAAAAGGAGATGTTGGACTTATTACTCAAGAAACCCCGTGATAAATTATCAAATCAAACCGATAAAATCCCTTCGATCAAACAATGGTTTAATGGTGATAAAATCCAATAAGAACACATAAAAATGTTTCTAAGTAAGACTAAGTCTAATTATGTTAAACCTTATAAGAAACTAATGAAACAACTTAAAAACCCCATACAAGTGATTTCGCGTATTTTTTCGGTTACGTAAAGAAATCTAGACATTTGGTATAATCTAGTGGTATATATAGAGAGAATGTGGACATATTTCTTAAGAAATCGAATGAAAAATTATCATATCAAATCCATCAAATCTCACCAAACAAAGTAAAAGAAATGAGAAAAATATCGTCGATATAACAATGATTTTATGGTGATAAAATCGAGTAAAAGCACATAAAAGTGTTTCTAAAGAAAACTGAGTCTAATTATGTTAAACATTATACGAACCAAATTTGATAATGAATAATCCCCAGACAAGTCAACAGAGATTTCACATATTTTGAGGACTAAGTAAAGAAATTTAGATTTTTTGTCTAATCTAGCCGAATATAAAAAGAGAAAGTGGATTTATTTTTAAGGAATGGCGTAATAACTCAGGTCAAATCTATCAAATCTCGTCAGTCTAAGGAAATGGAATTTAATTAAATCGTTGTTCAAACAATGATTTTATGGTGTTAAAGTCGAGTAAGAATGTCTATAAAGTGAACTTTGTCTTATTATGTTAAACATTATTTGAAACAAATGTAATAATATTCTAATCCCTAGAGAAGTCAATAGTTTTTTGCATATTTTTTGGACTGCATAAAGAAATGTAAACTTCTAGATTAATCTACTAATAAGCCAATAGAAAAAGCATACTCATTGCTCAAGAACCCCTTGTGATAAATTGAAGTCTATCAGATCTCTCACTCTACCCAAAATGCTCAAGTATTCGGTAGGCGAGTACACAGTTTGTTAAATTTCGATATGAAAAGCAATATGCGCGTATTTCATTCAGATAAAGGTTTAAAAAACACCAATTTAATAATTTTTTATTCATATTTTGAAATGGGCTTATCACCTAGATTGAGCTTTTGCGTCATGAGTTTTCATAAAAAGAGAACAGGGAAAAGAGGGAGACGGGGGGGAGGGTGTCTAGGTTTTACTCAGCCTGAATCAGGACTAGCACACAACAAAATCTTACATGGCCGACAAATTCCTCGCAGCCATATGGACCTAAGAAGAATATTGAGAAATGCCATCTTACTACCATGATTGATAATAATGTGGCTTCATATTTCATAAGTTTTAGATCGATGTCATACATTTTTAATCAGTAGAAAATCTTTTAACTTAGCAGCAAGCTTCAAGACCAGTGTCAATAACGGCAACACGGCAGACTTTAAATGCTATACTATTTGGTACCCGTCAAAACATGGCGGCTAGATAGTGAATAAATGTATTAATACACAAATTACACTCAACACATCATTGCCAAATTTTGAAAATCATAATAATGCGCAGAAACAAATTATGTGTTTAAGCGGCCTCGTGCTTGGTGAGTATCTAAATCCAGATTTAAAAAACGTCACTGAGCATGCGCAGAAAGCAATTTTTTTTAAAAATTGTAAATTATTGCTAATTAAACAATTCAAAATAAACAATTTCCATCAGGTTTAATCTTATATTTCACAAACATAATTATTATAAAAAGAACTACAAGATAAAAAGCCTTTTTATATACCATGTTTTTAAATTTTCTATTAAAAAAAATAAAAATTGTAATTTACATGCAGCTTCTTCATGAGCTGCAAACGAATTCGCATCTTCCATAGTTAATTATGGATTTCAAAATTGTAAATTATAATCTATAATTTGAAGGAAAAAAAATCAATGAATTTCGCGTAGAAAATATCGCAAATAGCATGTGGGCATAAATAAAAATTATCCCATTGTAATAAAAATGTAATATGTTTGGTTCACTATTACGTTAATAGATGGCGCCCGTAGCGGAGTTACTTTTGTCTCCTGACGCTACTCATATTTTTACGTAATGGATTTTAAAATATGGAATAAAGATGGCTAAAAGTATTAAAATAATGCATTGTCATCGTGTTCTGAGCTATTCTAAAAGTTTCAAATGTCTAGCTAGTCGGGAAGTTAGTTAAAAATCGATTGAAAGATTTGTACCAGACAAACACACCCACAAACACACAAACAAGAAAGCAAGTTAATAAAAACATGGTAATAAAAATGGGGGAGAGCGATCTAGAGAGACTCCTCGTAATAAACGTGTTTATCGTTAAAACATGTCACTGAGCATGCGCAGAAACAGTGAGTTTCTAGAGACAAATTTAAACATGTCACTCAGCATGCATAGAATTTTTTAACTTCAAATTGTCGCTCATTAATAGAAATTGCGGTTACAAAAACCAAATTTGACAAATCTACAGATTACAATCTTTCGTTTCAGACCAAAATGAAGTAAATGGATGCATTAGTTTTTTCTCACGGACTGCCCAGAAAGTCGGCTTAGCAACTTAAATATATAGATATTGAGGAGGTGGCGTTATAAATTTAGCGTCTCTGTTAATGCATACCTAGACCTAGCCAAGAGACTTCATTCTTTGAAGATGCCAAAAATATATCTGAACGTATAGTTAGAGAAACGCCATGAATAATATATTATATTACATGCAATGTGGATGTGTAACGTATGTATCAGAAACTCACTAACATAAACGTGAAAATTTATTCTTGAATTTTAATTAAAAAATACTCATGGCCAAAGATAATATAATATTTTGTTGCAGGTCATATTAGCTGTATTCGTGGTACTGTTGGTTTATATGGTACTTTGTAATGGCAACTTAAATACATAGAAAAAGTATCATATATATATATATATATATATATATATATATATATATATATAAATTGTAGAGTATTGCATATCAAACTCTCCGTTAATATAAATACGTACTCCTATCTCGAGCCTGAGAGTCGTCCGGAAGCGGACCACCCGGGTTGCAAAATGCTGACGGCATTTTCCTTTTATCCTCTGATAGAATTGTTCAAGAGATCGTAAGAAGGCCTCGGTCATTTTTCTTGATTAGGTCTGTCGTTACGAACCGAAGTGAGCGGACAACCAGATGATAGAGCAATTGTGAATGAAAGGGGAGCACCGAAGAAAAGACTCAAGGTGCTTTTCATTCGTGAACAATCAGCTGTTAAGGTAGCATTCTGTAGGTGCCGCGTGCCTCCACAAAAGACTCGTTTCGGCACCCTTCTTGTTGTCTCCTAAGCCGGCAAGTGGCTTTGAGGCCAAGCAGCCGCTTGGCCCCTGAACAATTATTCATTGTCGCCCCGGGAAAAGAAGGTCCGTTGCTCACTTGAGTTTCGAGAATGTCCGAACTTTCCGGAAAGTGATGCAATATCCGGTTGGGCTCTCCTATAAAAAAGAGTGGACCCCTGTCCCTTGGCTTGCGTCTTTGTTCCTGACCAGTGGCGGATCCAGTTGAGAGCAGCCGGGTTTGCTGCCCTGAGAGGTGTAAAAGTCTCTTGCAACTGTTTTTAGCGACATTCGTTCCTGTGGGAGTGTACATACTCCGATAATGTGTTTGGAGACCAGTCTTCGTAGAAGTAGCCTTTTCTACAGAAATTTTCAGTGAGGAGTCCCTTTTCCTTGTATTTCTGCTTTTTATCTCTACCGGGTGCGTGCAGTGGTCACCACCGCTATTATTGCTGGGAGCCCCTTTTCCCATAAGGATGCAGTGCCGTCTTCATCATCACTGAAGCAGAGTCAGCTTCTGCTAGCCTAGCGAACTGTTTTTTTTGTTCTTACTCCGCCCCACGCCGATTTAGTCTGGTGTGATACTTCCTAGAACACCCGAAGTTTCATCTTGTATACTTTCGGTGTACATACCTCATCATCATCATCTATCTTAATAAATTGCAGTAGTTTTTTTCGTGTAACGATTGATGTATACCTATTGCATTTAGTTCTCCTGCTGGTTGAAACTACGAACCTCAATTCCCTACATTATATATATATATATATATATATATATATATATATATATATATATATATATATATATATATATATATATATATATATATATATATACATATATATATACATATATATATATATACATATATATATACATATATATATATATATATATATATATATATATATATATATATATATATATATATATATATATATATATATATATATATATATATATATAACATTAAAAATCCCACAACACTTTTAAATTCTAAATTATTCTAAATTTCCTTGGGTGAAAAAACCTGAACATGGCTTCCTTTTTTCAGCCTGCATAGCGAGGGTACCTAAATTAAACACTACTGAGCATTATCACGTCATTTTTAAACATTAACCAATTATACACCACTACAAAGATCACATGACGAGATCGTCTATAAAAGATCTCGCACATGTAGATGTAGTTTTTAGTCATTATCACTGCCCCGAACAACTGTGCCAATGTTCGCCTAAATAAATAATTGGTTCAAGGTAATGAGTGTAATCTCTACTCGAGTCTCGACTACGTTTTTCCTGTTCTGATGGGATGTGCCGGCTCCGGTCATCTTTCCCACGGAGTCGGTATGCTTCATATATATATATATATATATATATATGTATATATATATATATATATATATATATATATATATATATATATATATATATATATATATATATATACATATATATATATAACATTAAAAATCCCACAACACTTTTAAATTCTAAATTATTCTAAATTTCCTTGGGTGAAAAAACCTGAACATGGCTTCCTTTTTTCAGCCTGCATAGCGAGGGTACCTAAATTAAACACTACTGAGCATTATCACGTCATTTTTAAACATTAACCAATTATACACCACTACAAAGATCACATGACGAGATCGTCTATAAAAGATCTCGCACATGTAGATGTAGTTTTTAGTCATTATCACTGCCCCGAGCAACTGTGCCAATGTTCGCCTAAATAAATAATTGGTTCAAGGTAATGAGTGTAATCTCTACTCTAGTCTCGACTACGTTTTTCCTGTTCTGATGGGATGTGCCGGCTCCGGTCATCTTTCCCACGGAGTCGGTATGCTTCATATAAATATATATATATATATATATATATGTATATATATATATATATATATATATATATATATATATATATATATATATATATATATATATATATATATATATATATACACAGTGGTACCTCGACTTACGAGTTTTTCGAGATACGAGCATTCTCTCGGTAGATATTTTGCTTCGAGTTTCGAGCTAAAATTCGGGTTACGAGCATGCTTCAGATACCCCACAGCTAGTTTGAGCGGCGAATGCCATGTTACGTGCTCAACAAATGAGAACACAAGAAGCATATAATATTTACAACCTTTATGTACAATTATTACACAATTGTATAACATTATTCTAAGACTACTATCCTGTCTTAAACCGAGAGATTGGATTCTGAGAAGACGTTCTTAGGATTCTCAGAAAGAAGAAAATGGACATTACAGCCACAGTGAACAATGCAACAATCGCCCAGCTTCCGTGTCTCACTCGTTCACTGAGTAGCTGGTAATAAAAGCGAAAGCGAGGAAAGCGGGGCGAAAAGATAAAAAATCAACGAATAATATTTAACTTTTAAGTTCAATCTTTCTCCTCCTCTTCCATCAGCATCTTCAAGTCTGATCTCCAAGGTAAATGTTGTACATTATACTTAATAAAACAAATTTAATGCAGTACATTCTACTGTATTGCCCTTTTGTACAATGTTCGTCCTTTATAAGCACGTTTTTCTTATTTAAAAACTTGTAACAAAAAAATTGCGGTGTTTTGGGGGAGCCCGGAACGAATTAATGGCATTTCCATTCATTTCAATGGGGAAAATTGATTCGAGATACGAGTATTTCGAGTTACGAGCTAAGTCATGGAACGAATTAAACTCGTAAGTCGAGGTACCACTGTATATATATACATATATATGTATATATATATATATATATATATGTATATATGTATATATATATATATATATATATATATATATATATATATATATATATATATATATATATATATATATATATATATATACATATATATATATATATATATATATATACATATATATATATATATATGTATATATATGTATATATATACATATATATACATATATATATATATATATACATATATATACATATATATATATATATATACATATATATACATATACATATATATATATATATATATATATATATATACATATATATATATATATATATATATATATATATATATATACATATATATATATATATATATATATATATATATATACATATATATATACATATATATATATATATATATATATATATATATATATACATATATATATATATATATATATATATACATATATATATATATATATATATATATATATATATATATATATATATATATATATATATATATATACATATATATATATATATATATATATATATATGTGTGTGTGTGTGTGTATCTAATAATTCGGCCCCATTATCCAAATTTAATTTATATCCTTACCCTATTTTCTGAGACTAAATTTGTGCACGGTCCCGGCTAGATAAGTTTTATCACACAGAAGCATCAAAAAGTCTTCCAAATTAACCCTTAAACCCGATCAGATACCTCCGTTTTCAGTGGAAGTCCACTCTCCATATATTTTTAGTCACATGATCGGAGTGAACTTATAAAAGTTATGTGTTTTTGCGCGAAGTAGGCAGATGTAGTTCGAGTGCTGAACGGAACACTTATCGCGTTCCTCTCGCGTCGTTCGTTGCGTTGCCACCGAGTCATTCCACTGATGATATTGACTATGAAGTGACCGTTTATTAATTGAATAGAGACAGATCTAAAGTTCCATGAGGATTCATTTGACTAGAATCTGACGAGATACTGATGGAATGCGACCGAATGCCTACAACTGCCGGACATTTCATATATACAGGTTGTTCAAGTTAAACGTTTCAGAACTTCTAAGAGGGGTAGGATGCATCCTGATGACTCGAAATAATATAGCAACGTGGGGTCGGAAATGCTTTCCTGAAGCGGTGATATACATAGAAAACCATAAAGAAAGAGATCGTAAGTGGATAATCGTTTTAATAATAAATGAAAAAAAAACAAAAGGCACTGGGGTCAAAGTAAGTGTTCGAAGTTTTTTCCAAAGACTGCAATACAGACCTCACATCTCCGGCGCATGGAATTCTGAACATTCTGGAATAATCCAGGCTCATCTCGAATTTCTCCGGCTTTTCTACTGCGATTTTTGCAACCAGCTCATCGGCGTTGTCAACGGGGATGTCATAAACCCGTGTTTTCAAATGTCCCCATAAATAAAATTCAAGACATGATAGGTCTAGTGACCGAGCAGGCCAACTCGCGAAATCACCACGTCCGATCTACTGTTGGCCATATCTGACATCTAGGTAGATACGGCGACTGCCCACTACAATCTGCAGCCCCGTACACCAAATGCATGTCGGCTAACTCTGCGTTCGTACACTGGTGTAAGAAATTAAGAGAATTTGCAGACTTGGTCAATTATCTCTAGAACTACTGTACCGATTTTAATGAAATTTAATATGCACATACATTGATACAATACAAAAAAAATAACAATTCAATTATTGTAATACACACGAATGATCGTGCGTAACACACTTTGGAGTCGGAAGGTATGAAACAGTGGTTGCAGAATAAACAAAAAAGGGGTTAATAGGGGTATGGTCCCCTCTTACAGATATACAGGTCTAACAGCGTGATTTCATACTTGAAATAAGGGAGTTTATGATTTACTGTGGCAATTGGTCCCACTCGTTGAGCAACGTTGTTTTCATTCCCTGGATGGTACTCGGAGGGGTGTGGCGAGTTGCAATTGCCCTCCCCAGAGCGTCCCAGACATGCTCTATAGGGTTAAGGTCAGGAGATCTGGCTGGCCAATCCATCCGACGAATATCCTCACTCTCTAGAAATTCGTCGACCAAAAGATATGTGGCCTCGCGGTATCGCCCATTAAAATGAACTCGGGGCCAACTGCACCCCCAAAGGCGAACATAGGGCTCCAAGACCTCATCCCTTTGCCTCACACCACTCACAGTGCCTCTTTCAAAGACATGGAGAGGTGTGCGACCATCCAACATGATGCCTGCCCAGACAATTAAACCTCTTCTGCCATAATGGTCGATTTCGCGGACATAGGAGGGTAGGTAGCGGGTCTCTCGCTCTTTCCATATGAACGTACGGCGAGAATCGGAGTTTAGGCTGAACCGGGACTCATCAGTGAAGAGAGTGGTCGCCCATTGATCCATACTTCAATCTCTATGCTCTCTGCACCATGATAAACGGATTCTCCTGTTCGTAGTAGTGAGCGGGCCGCAAACAGCAGTTCTTCTTGCAAACAACCCTCTCTCACGAAGTCTTTTGGAAAAAGTCACCCTTGATACACGGGTTCCTGTGGCTGCATAGAAGTCACGAGAAAGCTGCGATGCTGTAGCACTCCTGTTACGCCTCGCTATAAACGACAAATGGCGATCTTCTCTGGCCGTCGTGGCTCTTGGACGACCTTGTCCATGCTTTCTCTCGATGGATCCGGTATCCTGGAACTGTTTCCATAAGTTACACACGAAGCTGGGCGTTAAATTGAACTCTCTACAAATTTGGACTCGAGATTGGCCTGCTTCTAGCCTCCCCACAATTCGCCACCTCATCCCATCATCTAAACGTTGGTGATTACTCATTTTTACTATTACAATTTGAAATTAACCGATTGCTGCAAAATAACACCAAGAAATTCGACGAGGTGTGCTAGCGAACGAAAAGCATCTTAACTTACGCGCGCTTATAAAGCCTGTTTGTCTACTGGCTCCGTCTACACACACGTGTACGCTTACGAATTTGACGTACAAGATTTGTATTTTTGTCTAGAAACAGTGGTCTTACATTCAGTTCAGTTCTTTTCTTGAAATTCGATAAAAAATGCAAATTCTCTTAATTTATTTCACCAGTGTATAATTAGCTATCCTACTAACTCTGAGTCCTTGTGCGAAATGACAATTCCCTGCATGAACGCTCGGAACTTTCCCGCAACGCCATTTACCGCTTCAGGAAAGCATTTCCGAACCCACATTGCTATATGATTTCGAGTCGCCAGGATGCACCCTACCCCTCGCAGAAGATCTGAAACGTTTAACTGGGACACCCTGTGTATATATATATATATATATATATATATATATATATATATATATATATATATATATATATATATATATATATATATATATATATATATATATATATATATATGTGTGTATATAAACACAAGGTGAAGAAATACAACAAATAGCTTTCGTGGCCATGCGCTAAAGCAGCCATTAACCACAAAGCACGAATATATCGTTTATCTAAAGTTTATATTCGTGCTTTGTGGTTAATGGCTGTTTTAGCGCATGGCCACGAAAGCTATTTGTTGTTTTTCTTCACCTTGTGTGTATATACATATATATATATATATATATATATAATAAATACGACTATCGATGTATACAAATGATGTAAAAAAAACAAAAAATATATTTATAAAAAAATCGTAAGGGATATTTTTATAGACAAAATAATGTAGAAAAAAATATTCAAATTAAATCTCATAGGACATACTAAAGAATATTGTACAGTTAATGTAGTACAGTTTGAGGAACATATCTTTTACATTATTTTAATATTTTTTGGATAATGTCCAATCGTTTGCCGCATTAGCAAGAAAAAAGTTTTTTTTGTCTATTTCGTTGTTTTGTGACGATAAATTTATTTAAAGTACCAGAAAAAGAAATCACGTGATCAGCATTTAATAAATTAACCTTTAACATGCCAATGTTCCTTTTTTGGAACACCATGTTTAATATTTTTTTAAAATAAACTGTGATATCTGTCAGTTTGAAAAAATTACCGTTTTTTATAGAAGGCATGATTGAATTTTTGACATATTATTTTTTTCAAATATGAATATTTAGCGTAGAAAAATTTCTAAAAATCGGCTTTTTTACAATTTTTACAGTATGTAAGAAAAAAAAATTCTATAAAATTCCTAAAATTTCAAATCCACCCAAAAATTACCCCATCGTACTTGCAAAGGACAAGTTTAACGAGTTAATAAAGTAAATTAAAATATTAACAAGAAATAGTTCCTCAAGACTGCGTAAAAATGCAATGTTCCAAAAAAGGAATATTGGCATGTAACGATATACAAAATCAGAGATATCACACGTGATCAGTGATTCTGCCGTCAATCAGTGATTCTGCCGTCTGATTACTTAGAAAATTTAGCCGAACTTACAAAGCTGTATGCCCTACGAAAAGGAAACTCTTTAGACGTGGACGCAAATGACATTCGGCAGTTTCTTGGATTACTGTGGTTTAGTGGTTACCACTCAGTACCTGATGAAAATACATATTGGAGCTCTCAGGAAGATTTGCATATCCTAATTGTTAGCAATACAATGCCCAGAAATAAATTTCGGATGTTAAAAAAGTATTTCCACATTGTTGATAATAGTAAATTGGAACCAGGTGATAAATTAGGAAAAATTTCTCCCTTTTATAAACAGATTGGAAAAATTTTTCGTCAATTTGGATTTTTTTATGAAAATATGAGTATCGATGAATCCATGGTCCCGTGTTATGGACATCGTTCGGCTAAGGTGTTCATACGTGGAAAGCCAATTCGCTTTGGTTTCAAAGTTTGGATGATCTGCTCAGCAAATGGTTATCCTTATGCTATGTCTATCTACGGTGGAAAAAATTCGAAAAAGGAAAATTTGCCACTTGGATCAAAAGTTGTCTCCAAACTACTATCTTTTATTGACAATCCAGAGAAACACAAAAGATTTTTCGATAACTTTGTAAGGTATACACAAGATTCGATTCACAAGAATCGAAATTTTGAGTGAATTAAAGAAGCTGCTTTAGATATGCTAATTTCGGCATACGCGCTTAATATAAATACCACGCAGCGTCATTAATAAAAAGGGGAGGTTGTTAAGGTTGAAAAGGTGTTATCCTGCGCTAGTGCTTAGCGGGCCAGAAGTTTACATGGCAGTACTGCTGGTTTGACTTACTGTTCGTGAGTATAAAAATATATTGTTCTTGAAAGCTGTGTTTATACATTCCGTACAAGTAGTACGCATGCTTATTGCTGTAAAAGCCAATTATATGTGCAACGAATTCAATAAACATTGTTTCATGTATAAACTGTGTTTGCTTCAAATTCAAATAGAGTGCCACTTCAAATTATATACACCCAAGTCTGGGTAGAAGTGAGCATAGATACTCTATAACTTTTTTTACATCTTTACAGTCTGCTGACAGATTTATCTAACAAAGGCTTTAAGGCTATCGCACAGTACGAGATTCCAGAACGGGACAATGTTCTCTTTAAACAGCAAAAGAAATATCGAAATTTCAACTTGGAGAGTTTGATTACGGATGCGATGAAGAAGTTTATATGTGTAATTGGAACGATAGTTTTGTTGTCACTATTACATCAAATTTTATCACTCACGAACAATTAGGAAGAGCAAAAAGATATATCTGAGCTATAGAAAAAAGATGGTTTTCCTTAACTTTACATTATAAAATTATATAATAAAGGAATGAGTGGAGTACACCTGTTGGACCGACTTCCTGGAACTTATCGACCAAAATTACGCAGCAAAATATGGTACTTTATTCCTTGATCATAGTGCGGATGTAAAAGGTTAAATTCTAAAAATTAATCTTTAAAAATTCACCTAAAACCATAAAATGGAGGAAAAGATTCGAAAAAGATTTGATATTAAAGGAATTTTTATGATCTTTTTCATGATATAAATTTTATAACCCTCAAATTATTATTTTAAATGCAAACTTAAAAAAGTTACTAAAACAACTTAAAAATTTAATTTTAAAAAAATCTAAGAAGAATTTTCAGAAATCTTTCTTACTGCACCCTTACACTATAAGAAGAATCGCCATGCAAAATTTCAGTCCTTTTATTTCCCGCGGTTTGGTCTTTACGTTGTATGTCAGTCAGTCAATCAGTCAGTCAGTCATTTAGTTACGGAACTGTTTTATATATATATATATTATTATTACTATCTTTATATCATAACGTTAACTTCATGCGCACGCATTATTTTCCTATGCTTTTTTTATTATCTTCATAATAGAGTAATTTTCATATGATTTTAAACAGCAATAATTTTTAACTGGCATTCGATTGGCTGTTAAAACTTTATATTTACACCCTATTTAAAAGAAGTATGGTGTAAATTTTTCAAAGAGGATGTTTCAACACCTAACTTCAAACAAGTAGGGTGTAAATTGTAGGGTAGAAAGTTGGTAAACTCAAAATTTGTGCAATGTATCGATTAAAAGTGGTTTTTTTTCTAAAAACTAATTTATTTCGCTTCAAAAAGCTAAATATTTTATGCACGCGGTTTATATTATTATTACTATCTCTATATCATAACGTTAACTTCATACGCGAGCATTATTTTCATATGCTTTTTTTATTATTATCTTTATAATAGCTTTATTTTCATATGCTTTTAAACAACTATCAGTTTTTATTCATATTATGTTGGTTTTTTATTAATTAAAAATTAAGGGTAATTAATTTCGATTCCGGAAGTTCTTATTATCGTTATTTTCATATGCTTTTTCATTACGAATATTCAAATGTTGGTTAAAAAACTTTTATGTAATTTATACATTTGTGTGAGTTTAATTATTGTAATTAATAAATTTATACTTCTGGAGAGGATGTTCAGTTTTTAGTGGTACTATGATGAAAGGCTGAATCTTCCAAAATTCTGAGGAGTTTATTATGGAGAGAAAAGGAATTTAATATGTAGAGGATGTTTATAGGAGTTTAATGTGGAGAGGAGATGAATGGTTTTCAGCCCTCAATCAAACACTTCATTTTTTTAAGAGGCAACGCTAGAGTCATATCATGGTTCTATTGGAAATTTCTGCTAAACCTGCAATTTCAGCTTCTTTTTTTGCCCAAACGATAAAAGGCTAAATCTAGCTGAATTCTGAGGAGTTTATTATAATTTTATATATTTTTTTATTGGGTTTTCATTTTATTCATGTGTATAAGATTTCACATGATTTTTCTATGTTATTTATACCGTGTTTAGTTTTAAATTAATTTTGGTTAGCAAACATTAGACAATTTGACATTTTTACTTTTCAGATTTAGTGCTACATTGATGAAAGGCTGAAATTCGTGAATTCTGAGATGTGTATAACATTTCACATATACTTTTTCGATGTTATTTATACTGTGTTAATTTTTAAATTGATTTTAGTTAACAAATATTCTTAAAATCCCGGGAAACGCCGGGTACTTCAGCTAGCATATATATAAATCTATTATATAGCAATATATTTAAAATGGGAGACATTAACAATTTTTTTTTATTCTTTTGATCTGTTCCTCTTCCACTCGGTATTTTTGCTTCACATCCGTCTTTAGTGTATGCCTTTAACGATTTGACGTTGTGATACAAAAAGGAAGTATAAACAAAACTAATGACTTTACCAAAGATACTTTGTAATTATCTGATTAATAATCTCACATTCAAAAGGATAAGTATTACATTATCTCATAATAATGTTAAATTTTCTTATATTTTCGTCTCTTTCATATTCTTTTATATATTCGTATAAGAATAAGATATATGAAAGGCAATGAACTATAAAATAATTGAAACTGTGTTTTTCATCCAAAATACATTTTATACAAAAACTACTATATGACATTATTATATTGCTTGAAATATGTATATATATATATATATATATATTAACGGCAATGTCTGAAATCCATGCATACTGTAGAATGCTTATGGAAATTATAAAATGCCTGATGCTTTTAGGCAAAGCATTAAATGACTGTGTTATTTTAATTGGTTATAGATTTTTCTAGGCATTCTATATAGTACCTAAATTAAGAGCAAATCAAAATTAAGAGCAATTTTTTTCCTCATTTAGGATCTCCAATGTGTACCTTTGTAAACTAGACTCAATATGAGCTGTAACAATTTTTTTTCCTCATTTAGGATCTCCAATGTATACCTTTGTAAACTAGACTCAATATGAGCAGTAATGATATTTTTCCCTCATCTAGGGTCTTCAATGTAATACATTGTAATGCACTGGTATAATCACATTTTTCCAAAGGATCTTCAATGTAAATTTTTGTAAGCCTGCCAACTCCCACTCCTAGCACATTGTTATTTCTAACTCAGCTCTCTTTGGGAAATTTTCCCTCATTTGTTTTTTTCTTCACTTGGTGAAGGGGGAGAGTGTTATAAAGACTCATGGAGTATATCTATTAATATTCAGGTCTTTATAACTGTCTCTCATAACTGTCATACATTGGCAGAAAAGAAAAATTATTTATTGCCAAAAAAGGCGATGCACGCCAAATCTGGTGTATTGAGCCTGTATTGCGCAGGCGCGAAGTACAGCTTAGCGCAAGTCATGGCTAGCTTCGTAATGTAACGGGAGACAGTCCTTGGACGCGTTGGAAGTTGGTGACACTTTGGGAGCGTGTGTGGAGTGAGGAACAAGGCATGGCCTATTATAAGTATTTACCTTTTTTCATTATGGTGTCTTAAATAAATTTTCTTATTTGCTCCTTAAACCCCTTGTCTGTAATTTAATTTACTGTAGTGGATAATGTTTCTTTGGTAGAACTTAATTTATTGAATATTGTAATATGCTTAGCACGTGGATCAGGCTATATGTAGGGTTAAGTATTTTCTTGCTAAGCTAAGTGCTGTTAACCTAAAGTAAATACTTTACTTAATCTATATTACCTGAGACAACCTATCTGGGTTATCTTTCATGTCGCATTGTTACTTGAAGTTAATTCTGTAACCTAATTTAATACACAACGCATTTCATGTTTCACCTTTGTTTTGGCTGGCTTAACTATTCGCTAATTTGCTACCACTTGTTCCGATACGGCTTCCCATTTTGGCGTCGTAATTCTCGGCTTCACAACAGTTTTGTTCGCTACATCCGGTAGTTCGTTATATCCGAACCATTAAGAAAAATGTTAGAGTTCACAAAATGTATAACTCATTAGTTGCTATGTATTCAGTAATAATGTATTGAAACAATGATAAAATCTATTGAAAATTGACCATCAATGATTCACTGTTTTGATAGAGAAATAATCGGTAATCTCCTGCTCACGTGATGCCGATTTCAAAAAGATTTATGAATTTCTTTGTCCAATTCATAAAATGACTCCAATACTCTTTCTTGCACTGTTTGTGTAGACAAAACTTATTAATAGCACTCATCGCTGCTGTAGAATCTTAGATGGTGGGGATTTCGTCATTCATGTGCTCCTCTCATCAGCATCAGATGCAGAATCTTCGATTTCAGAATGATTTATTTTATTTTCTTCCACAATATCTTCATCAGCCGCATTTTTACATGTAATGACTTCATCATCACGAGTTTCGAACAATTGCATGTCACAATCTGTGAATGATGAAATTTTGTGCATTTCTACTCACGTCACGATAGGTAAATAATCATAATCTTCTTTTTCATCATTCTTTCCTTCTTCAACATTCATTGTATCTTCAGCATTCTTAATATTTTTTTAAAAAATCAAAAAATCAGTAGTCGACTGAAAAAAAGGTTCGTTACAGCCAATTCTCAGGATTCCAGAGGTTTGTTATAAAAAGATAAATTATAATTAAATACAATAGGAAAACGGCGGGACCGAATTTTTCGTTCGTTATATCCGGGATTCGTTATATACCGGGTTCGCTATAGCGGGGTTCGACTGTATATGAAAAGGAAAGAAGATATATAAACAAATTACAAGACATTTTTCGTGTATAAACAACAGATAAAGACCAGTATTCATCTGTTGTTGCAACAAGGAAAGGTAGAGTGGCATCCTGATTTGACTTATTTGTCTTTTACACACAAGAGCACTTCATATTTTAGCACTTGGTCCTAGAGATAGAAGCTGTTCGAAGAGGAGTTCGTGAGCAGTAACCTCTTCAACTGTGAGTAACGACTTTGAGCATGAAATGAATTGTAATCTGGCGTAGAGATGGCTAAAAATTTGTTTGGCTGATTCAAATTCGGAAAAACTGTCTTCTGCCACATTCTTTGCTGTTGTTGTTGTTGTTTCTAATGCCCTGTGGATCGAATCGTATTCCAGACCAAGGTCCATATAGGCTAGCGGACAGAGGGTTGCTGCTCCGATTTATAATGGCCACCACAAGTGTCGGAGGTTTTGACATCTAGGGAGATCGTAACCTCTCCCACAGTCTCTGACATCATATGGACTTTCCGGTCTACAGATTTAGCACTTGACGCATCTTTGGCCGCTTCCTATGGACTGAGCAATAGTAACTATTTCGAATAGGTATTTCGTGGTCAGAAACGTCTTCAACTGTGAGTAACTTCTATGGATATGAAGTGAATTGCGATGTGGCATACAGATGGTTAAAAAATTCCCTGGGCCATTCCAAGTCCGGAAAAATTGTCGTCTGCCACTTGCGCAAAAGCTGCCAACAGACTGCCCGAGTTATCTCGTCTTTTGCAGACAACAGAAATGGGAATCGCACAATGGCTCCCAAAGATGTAGATTGAAATTTTTTCATTTTCCTATTTTTTTAAACCTGTATTTCAATGAAAATATATACTATACAATAATGTTATATTAATGATTATTAATAGCATTTGAACCACTAGAAACATTTTAAATTCAAAATTAAATTTTTTATATGCGGTGAACAGAAGTAAACAATACCAAATATAATAACAATATTGTTTCAGAAAAGTTTTAAAAACTACTATATAAACTTTGCATGTAAGATATTTGATTTTGGAATTGAAGGATCTTTGCTGAAAGGGAAATTCAAAAATCTTCACTGCAGTAGTCATAACTGAGAAAAAGTGTTGTTCTCAATTAGTCTGGGTTATATATTTATGCTCCAATAATACTTTTAAGTAACAACATAATTAATTAATTGTTAAAATCATTTCAAAAGAAACTTAATTTTTTTCAAAGGAACTCATTTTTACTATAAAATTTTATGATAGAAATGGTCGTCTGGCAGAGAGCTACAACGAAAAGGAAAGTAAAATATTTTTTGCAATCAAAATATTAATTCACCTTGCATTGAAAATGGAATTTCATTTTATGATTATATACGGGTATAATACTATTCAGATTGTTCTAAAAAAAAGAAAAATAAATAAATCATTTGAAGCTAGACTTTAAAAAAAATCTCATAAGAGAAAGAACTACAACTTTAACATTAATAAGGAAGCAAAAAAGTTGTTTTTATCAAAATGAAAAAAAAACACGAAACCTTGCTAGTCTCAGTAGACAAACTTGCAATGAAAAAATAAATGTTTCGATTTTATTTACAAACTAAAATTGGGGACGAGTTCGAAATTCTTGAAGACTAAATGGTTTGAAGCGACAGAACGCAATACGGAGAATAAAAATGTTTCTTTGCCGGAGAAATCTTTCAATAACGCTATTGGATGGGACAAAATAACACCGAGAAAAAAGAAGAAAAGAAGCAACACATTTGTGTCTTTTTTAAAAACACTGGTGTTTTTGTGTTTTTCGAAAATAATTGGAATAATAAAATAAGCAACATTTTACAGTGAAAAATGATTTTCTGCGCAAACTTCCCTTCTCTGATTTGAGAAAAATATTTCATTAGTGTTATGTGTCTCACAAATGTAACAGAGAAGTAATTGCTTTAGAAAGTATAAAAATGAAAAGACGCACCTATACATACAAACGCATGGCGTACGCATTCGCCATACGAAAATAAAGAACACGTTGTTAATAAATAATAATTGTTGTATAAACATATCTTCTAGCCGTACAGCATGGTGCCCAAAAACCGTAAAAACACACAGCGTATACATTTGACATGCTTAAATATGAGAACACATTGTTAATAATATTTGTAGTATAAGCATTTCTGCCTGCCGTACAACATGGAAACACAACAAACATACAAACACATGGAGCTGGAGTAATAATTACAGAAATGTGAGAACATGTTAATAACATTTACAGTATAATAAATACTACTAGCCATGCAAGATGAAGTACAATATACATACAATCAAATGGGGTTGGCGTATACATCTGATGCACAAAAATGTGAAAACACATTGTTAATAACGTTTTTAGTATAAACAATTGTGCTAGCCATACAGCATGGTCCACAAGAAATATACAAACACGGGGATCTGAAATAAACATTGGACATACAAAAGTATGAGAACTCGTTGAAATAACAATTGTAGCACAAACATTTCTAACCATATGACATGGAACACAACACACATACAAACACAATTAGTTGGCGAATTATTAATCCACTAAAAAAACTTTTAAAAAGTAAAATGCCAAGCTTCAAAATAAAAGTTACGACTAAAAAATGGTGTGATATCAAATATCCAAGCTTATTAAGTTCTGGTACATAATTTCCTAATCACGAATTTTTCACAGCTAAGTGAAGTGGTTAAGCATGACTTGTTGATAGAAGCCCTTCTTCCCTAGACCAAACTCATCATAACCTGTTTTTGAAAATTAAGTTTTAAATATTTATACATACCAGGCTTGTCGGCCGTCTTTTCGTATTTGGAATAAATAAATTTTGTCTGTTGAAACGTCGAAAGTATGTTATTTAGTTGTATAAATTATTCATTTTAGTTATTTATGCAAAATATGTGTCCTATTATTTGGTTACTTTTAAATGAATGTAGCAGCAATTTTAAGATGGTCACGAATTATTCCATAAATTTGAAATTTCTTTTGACGTTACATTTGGGCAACGTAACTCCAAAGCATGGTATTCATATTTTTTGTTGTTTAATGCAAAATTTTTCCTTTGGGGAATGATAACATTATTTATTATTTTTCTTTCTAGCTAACGGTTTGTTTTGTTTGACATCATGCACTAACTTCAAATAGAAGACTGATTAAAATGACTAATATCCCATTAAAAATCTGTTAAGAAATGTAATTGAGTCCCAGTGCTTAATAAAATTGGATATAACACCATGTTTTATGGTACCTTTGTTGGAATGATGCTATAAACATACTGCCTAACAGAGCACCGAAGTGCGCAATTAAAATCTGAAATTGATGTTTTAAATTCACATTAACTATTTTTTTAAGACGGCCGCCAAGCCTGGTATGTATAAATATTTAAAACTTAAATTTTCAAAATCAGGTTATGATGAGTTTGGTCTAGGGAAGAAGGGCTTCTATCAACAAGTCATGCTTAACCACTTCACTTAGATGTGAAAAATTCGTGATTAGGAAATTAAGTACCAGAACTTAATAAGCTTGGATATTTGATATCACACCAATTTGTAGTCGTAACTTTTATTTTGAATCTTGGCGTTTTTTTTACTTTTTAAAAGTTTTTTAGTGGATATCAGTTATTTTTTTGAAATAGGTAAATAAACATTCACAAACTGGGCTTTTTTGTAGGCAAACAATTGCTTGATATGTGGAGTCTCATCATAAGTTACAAATGTGTCACTTTGTGAACTTAATTGGAGAACTTTTTTGTTTTTTCGAATCTGTGTAATAGCCCGGTTGTTTTTTCGTTTTAATTGTAATTTGGATGGCATTTTTCTATTCTAGTCATCTTTATAAACACAATGGGAAATATCGTACTAGACACTATTTATACATCACTAGCTGTATTGCCCGGCGTTGCCCGGGTATTTATTTGTCTCAATTTTTTTATTGCACAGGAAAAGGAATGGATTTTACATATAGTATAAAATTTAAGTAATTTAATTTACAGGTATTAAAAGTAAATACAGTATACAAATGATAAAGGAAAATTACAAGTTCACTCTATTATTAATTTAACTCAAAACTTGACTATAAACAGCATTTTTAATTTCCTATATTTCCCTCAGTGACTCCGAAAATTATGGATTCGACTCTACTCTCGGTCATTTTGGACATTTTATATTCACCCTTTCTCCCCCCAAATACTGAAGAGGGCTGAACTCTCACTTAAACGGCATCGGAAGTGTCCCTATTCATCTCAGCGACCCCGAAAACTACGTATTCGACACTACTCTCGATCATTTTGAGCATTTTATACTCACCCTTTTATTCCCCCCGCCTCCCTTAACCAATGCTGAGGGGGGATGATCTTGCACTTCAGAGGCGTCGGAAGTATCGCTATTAATGTCAGCGACACCGAAAACTATGGATTCGACACTAATATTAGTCGTTTTCGATTATTTTTATATGTGCCCCCTGCCCCCAGGGGTGCTAGAGATGCCTTCCCCCCCCCCAGTGTTTCCCGCGGGAGTGAGAACAACATCTGTACAAAATTTCATCTCAATCGGATGGACCGTTCGGAAACGCATAAAGGACACACACACAAACATTCTCTTTTATATATATATACTAGCTGTTTACCCGGCTTTGCCCAGGTATTTATTAATCTCAGTTTTTTACTTCACAGGAAAGGAATAAATTCTACCTATAGTGTAAAATCTAAGTAATTTATTTACGGGTATTTAAAAGTATATGTACAGTATACAAATGATAAAATAAAATTACAAATTCACTCTTATTTAACTCAATACTTGATTATAAACAACACTTTTAGTTTCCTATATTCATCTCAGTAACTCCGAAAACAATGGATTTGACACTACTCTCCGGACAATTTGGATATTTCATTTTCCCCCTCCTCCCCCAATGCTGATTGGGGGGGGGCTGAACTTGCTTTAAACGGCATCCGTTGTGTCACTATTCGTCTCAGTGACCCCGAAAACTATGGATTCGACACTATCTCAGTCATTTTGGACATTTATCTTCTCCCCCCCCCGCCTCCCCTCCAACGTGATGGGGGGGGGGGTGCTGAACTCTCACTTAAACGGCAATGGGATTACCACTGTACCTCTCAGCGACCCCGAAAACTATGGATTCGACACTACTCTCAGTCATTTTGGAGATTTTATATTCCACTTCTTCCCCCTCACCCTTCTATGTAATTGGTGGGGGGGCTGAACTTGCACTTAAACGACATCGGGAGTGTCACTAATTAATCCCAGCGGCCCGAAAAACTATGGATTCGACACTACTATCGGTCATTTTGGAGATTTTATATTCCCCTTCTTCTCCCTCCCCCCTATGCTAATGTGGGGGCTGGACTTGCACTTAAACGACATCGGGAGTGTCACTATTATCTCAGCGACCCCGAAAACTATGGATTCGACACTACTCTCGGTTATTTTGGAGATTTTATATTCAACCTTCTTCCCCTCCCCCTCGCCCCCCCCCCTATGCTAATGGGGGGGGCTGAACTTGCACTTAAACGACATCGGGAGTGTCACTATTAATCTTAGAGACCCCGAAAACTATGGATTCCACAGTGATATCAGTCGCTTTCAATTATTTGTATATGTACCCCCTGTCCCCCCCCAGAGTGCTAGGGGTTGTCTTATTGTGAATCTAAACCATTCTCGAATCATCTTAATCGGACATACCAAATTTCAATAAAATCAGTCCAGACGTTTAGGAGTTCAGGTGACATACACGCGGACAGAAGAAATATATATATAAAGATGAATCATTTGCTATATGTATATTTTGTATACGTATATGTATATTTTATTGAGAAACTACATGTATTACCCGCTCCGCTCGGGATTCAGTTTTTGTTATTATTGCTTTCAATGCCCCTATTATTAGCTATCCCCTATATTAGCCTTCATGTTATGATGTTCTACAGTTTTCGATAAAATTCTTTTGCGGTAGCAAATAGCATTAGTTTGTTGTCGGTGCTGTCGTTGTTCATCTCTTTCCTCTCGTTTCGATGTTGAAGCTCGAGACAATTGTATGTTCGACGCGTTCAAAGTTTTCTTCATCAGTCTCCTGCTTCGGATCACTACAACTCGAATTCTGTTACCTTCGAGTTCTTAGGAATGTTTTTTCTTCAGATTCTTGTGTGCATCTAACGGCATTTCGAATTCTGTGGGCTTCGCGCGCTTCTGTTTTTTTCATCACATTGCTCATTTCTCAATAATCTTTGACATTTTCCATTTACTTCTGCAGGATTAAAAGTTTTTCTCTTCTTTTTGGGCATTTTAAATCATTAATTTACAGCTAGTCTATAACGTTTGAGTGGATTTATTATTATAGAGAAAATAATCAATAATGTTTAATGGATTGAGATCACATTCAATATTAAAACACAGCAAATCTGGTAATTATTATAGAAAAGTATATACACGTATTTCATTCTTGGAATTCTTTCTCAAAACTAAATCGTCTGCTACGTTTCAATGGCACTTTTAGACTTTCTATTATAATAATACACGTATTTCATGATTGTAAATCTTTCTCAAAACTAAATCATCTGCTATATTTCAATGTCACTTCAGTTATATAAATCATCGCGTCAAGGCTAAATGCACGTGTTTCTAGCTAGTCAATATGTCTTGCAGTATATTAGAGTTTGAACAGGTAGCTTGGGATAGTTTCACTCATGAAATGGATAGATAACACATTCAGTAAAAATAAATGACCTTTCCATCCTTATATTTTCATTTTTAAAAGAAACATTCCGGCGTTGCCACGTACTTGAAAATAATATATCAAATCATTCTTGCATGCGCCAATATATGAATAAATCACGTTTTTAATTCATGTCTATTTATTTTTACGGAAATGTTATAATTTAATTGGCAACAATGAAATGTTACCAATGGCTTTGAACAAAAACATCCGGTAAATTTGACGATTTTTTTTTTGCGATTTCAATATCCGTTGATACTTCTAACATAATTCGGGAATGGAACGTCGTAGCGGATGATAATAGTCTATAACCATCGCGAAAGTTCATGCAATAAGTTTACCAAGTTTCATCACAATCGGATGAACGGTACGGCAGGCGCATAAAATACGAACAAACAAACAAACAAACATTCATTCATTTTTATATAGAGATATAATATTTCTCTAATTTGCAAACCATGTGGTTGTAGCAAAAAGTGAAATATGAATAATAATTAATCCTTATTATTTGAATTCAATCCTTAGTATATTCTATGGACATTTAAAACAAACAAACAAATCCGGAACCACATATGCAAAATAATAAAAATTCTCCATAAGAAGAAGTCTATTGCGGGAATCGAGCTCGCGCCCACGGCGTGGAAGGCTGATGTCTTGACCACCATCACCAAACTGGGCGACGAACATAATTCTTCTATGATTAACGGTTGGGAAAATAGCGGTGTTGCTCAGTAATGGTTGATATTTGGCGTACTATCACCCTGAGATGCTAATTGTTACAATTTTATGCTAATTAAGCATAGAAATATTTATTTTCTTTAACTGAAACATATAAAAGATTTTAAGTTAGCGAATAACTTATCGAAAAAACCAAGCCTCACTCGAATCTCTTGAATATTAAACTCTATAGGTCTTAAAATGTTGACGAAATAATTCTTGGCGCCAACTGGATTCTAGCAAAATCCCTAATTTTACGGAAAATTAAAATTCCGTATCTCGGTTAATTTTCAACTTTGGAAAGTCCATTTTTATCTCAATTTAAAGTCACTCACTTAAATTGAGTCATAAGATGAACTCATAAGATGAGTTAAATGAACTCATAAGGATTCTTCTGTCTTTGTTTTAATTTTGTACTGTGCTTGGTTCATTCAGAATTTTATAATTTACGCAAACTGCTTTAACATAGCGAGAATACGAGCAAGCGGTGCACAGTATATAAGCAGTAAGCGGTCTGACGAATTTTTGTACTTGGCGATTTATTCATTTGGCGTCTATTTTGTTATTTTAGCTTGGCGTTGCAGGTCGACCGCCCTGCTTGATAACATTTACACAAAGAGCATATAAACACATGCATACAAACCCAAGGAGTTAGCATATACATCCACAAATGAGAGAACACATATCAACAACATTTGTTCTATAAACATTTCTGCTCGCTCTATGCCGTAGAGTACAACATATATTCAAAATAATGCTGTTAATTTATATATATATATATAATATATATATATATATATATATATATATATAATATTATATATATATATATATATATATTTAAAATTAAGATGATTAAAAGGGCAGATGTGACCATTTAATACCTCCTATAACCTGAAATAAGATAGACATATATAAATAAGCAAAAAACGGAATTGGAGGTGGTATAGTTCAGTGGTCGGCAAACCGTGGCTCGCGAGCCACATGTGGCTCTTTGGCCCCTTGAGTGTGGCTCATTCCACAAAAATACCACGTGCGGGAGCGCACGTACAGAGCGATTAAAACTTCGTGTTGTCTGGTTTTCTTATTTCTATTTTTACATACTTGGTGTTTATGTGTCTTTATCTTTAGGCGAGTGCTCTGAAGTGACTTAATGAGAAAACATTTCCAGAAAAATTAAATGTCAACGCGTATCGTCAAGTCGTATCTTTGCATCGTGTTTTACAATGTATTGCTTCTGAGAGCGTCTCCCGGTAGAAAACACTAGACAAGTCAAACTGGTCTTAGAATATAACCAATCAGCCAAATCGAAGTTGTTAAATTGGTTTTAGATTTATCTATAGCAGTTGACGAGTCTTGTGACATAAATGATACAGCGCTAGTTTCACTTTTTTTACGATTTATTTCATCTACAGGTTCTAAAGAAGATTTAGAATTATTGTCACTCAAATGTGAAACAGTGGAGAGGATATAGCAAATGCTATAATTGAGTGCATTGAAAAACTTCATATTCTACTCGATAAAATTGCCTCAATTTCAACAGATGGGGTGTAAAGTATGACCGGCGTAAGAAACGGGTTGTTGCTATTTTGAGAGAAAAATTACGAGGGTGCTTACGATAAGTCCATTAGCATTGCATCATTCATCTACATGCGCATTAGTGCGCAGACTTTTTCAGAAGAAATTTGCAAAGTTATGAAATTGGTGATTAAGATTATCAACTCCATTATACCTGAAGCTCTTAATCATCGCCAATTTAAAGAATTTTAGTTAGTACTCAGATCTTCAGCGTGCATAACAATTGTACGTTGGTTTTCAAGAGGAAAACATTTGATATGTTTCGCTTTCTTAAAAACAGAAATTAAAGCATTTCTCCTTGAGAAGGGTGGTTACTATCCAGGACTAACGAACGATTAGGGATCCAGAATTTTATTTCATGGAGGACGTTACGTCTCATGTACACTGAAGTGCCACTGAATTATGGATAACAAAGCCTATGCAAATTGTGTAGCGCTGCGCATCATGTATGCGCAAGTGAGGGCGCTGTGTAACTGCATATATAGCGCGTACTGAGGTTGTTCTGAATTAGTTGTTGAAATTGCCAGTATGGGTAAACTGCCTGATTTAGACGCCTTCGATCGTGGACAAATCGTAGGTGCGCGACGCATGGGCCATTCAATTTCCGAAATCGTCAGACAGCTAGGATTTTCAAGGTCGACAGTGTCAAGAGTATACCGAGATACATGGATGGTGGAAAAAACACTAGCAATCGGGCAAACTGCAAAGGACAATTAGCCTTCACAGTGCGTGGTGAGAGACAGCTCAGGCGTATTGTATGTAGCCAGTGAAGCCAAACATTATCTCAAATTTCCACCCAGTTTAATGACGGTGCACAGGCAGTAAACGGACTGTGCAACGCTCGCTTCACCGTATGGGTTTCGGGAGCCGTCGACCTACGAGAGTACCATTGTTCTATACTCGCCATCGGGCTGCACGTCTTGCCTGGGCAAGAGCAGAGACTGGAGTGTAGAGGACTGGAAACGAGTAGCATGGAATGATGAGTCTCGATTCCGACTACTTAACGCCGACGGGCGGCTGAGAATATGGTGTCAGGCTCATGAAGCCATGGATCCTGCATGCCTGGCTGGAACTGTACAAGGGCATGGTGGCTCAATCATGGTCTGGGTGTTTTTTCGTGGTACAGTTTGGGATCTTTGGTGAGTGTACCAATCTCCCTCAATGCAATTCGGTACGTAGAGTTGCTGGGTGATCACCTCCATCCGTTTATGCTGTTCTGTTATCCGCACGGTAATGGAGTTTTCCAGCAAGACAACTGTACCTCTCACAAGTCCCGGTTGGCTACTGGCTGGTTGGATGAGCATTCCTATGACTTCTCTGTCATGAATTGGCCACCTAGAAGCTCAGACTTAAATCCTATTGAGCATCTTTGGGATGTTTTGGAACAAGGCGTGAAAGGCCATCACACGGCACCAAAGAACCCTACTGAATTATGGACAGCTTTAGCCAATATTTGGCAAGCCATTCCCGTGGAATGTTTCCAGAAACTTGTTGAATCTATGCCTCGTCGTGTGGCAGCCGTTATTACGGCCAGATGAGGCCCAACGCGTTGCTAGGTAGGTATCCCTAATTCAGTGGCACTTCAGTGTAAATCATCTCAATAGTAAACCAGAGGGGAAAGGATGCACAATTTTTTCGATGTTAGAAGTTATTTCATTCAAAACAAATTATCTCTTTTTACTTAAGATTTTGATAGAGAAACTTAGATTCACTTTCCAAGCCCGTTAAAACATCGCCAAGAAAATAGTTCTGGTATTGACATTTGCTATTTCAAACAACACTTTTAAATATTAGGGAAGCTTTTCTCGACAGGTTTCAGGAAGTCATAAACAGCAAAGCTACGTTAGCTTCTGTTAAAAAACCTCTTAATGCTACTGTAACAGAATTAAATTTTTCTCATTTTAATATTAAGCCTGGTGATGGCCGAATGGTTAGAGCGCTGGCCATCGGTACCAGAGTCTGTGGGTTCGAATCCCACTGTTGGCACGGACGTTTGTAGCCGTTCGGAATTGGCTTTAAGCTGTAGGTCCCGGTCTAATTAGCCCTCGTGTAGCAAAAATGACGAAGCGCTCCAAAACCAAACCTAGTCCTTTAATATTGAGATTAGAAACTTTGAAATGCAGTTACTGGATTTAAAAACAAAGAAATGTGGAGTTCGAAATTTGAACGTCTTTGTTTGATATAAAATATTGGAGATAAACAAATGTGAACTTAGTTCATGTCATAGGGACATGATAGTAGTGTCACGGCCAGGGGCAGGAGCATTGAAAGTACAGGACAAAGTACAATAATTGTTAAATGCAAGAAAGAAACAGGGCAATAAAAGAGAAGGGAAGAAAGCCATAGACCGAAACGAAATTTAGAGATTGTGTTTGTAGCAATAAATAGAAGATAAAAGTTGAAGAGAGTGAGTTGCAAGAAGAGAATAAAAAAATTTATGATGGCTATAAAACAGCCCACCCTGCTTGAAGCCGAAGCATGGGAAAAAGTTAAATTTGAGGGAGAATTTATAAATCCCGACCTCGATGCTCATTGGTAAAATGGGATTGAGAAGAGGCAGCCACGGACGAATGGCGATGGCATGATAATGTCCATATAACCAATGGATTACATGGACAAATTATAAGAGGCGGAGACAGCACAAGAGATCTGCTTTGAAAGATCTGGAGAAGGAAGATATGATTTTTAACGCCTAGAATAGTATTGCTGACTCATATAATCAGCTGGAAAAACTAGTGTTTGCTGTTCTTTCTTATTCGGGTCTACATATTTGTCGTGAACCCTCTTCCTTTCACCGGTTCACTTAGGTTCTTTTACTATATGACATGGGGACAAATGAGGTAGTCTAAAAACGAGTCTCTCTTAACGACACGAGCATAAATTTATTTACAGTTGAACATTAATATAACAATTACAAATAACTCTGAGCACGAGGTGGGCAAGCCTACAGCATCTTACCAGATCCCGGCTCTTACTACTACCATCTAATCTGCTTACAGCTTAATTCACTGGAGGCGAGACGAGCCTGCTTTATCTCGCCAGACCTCCTAAGACTCTCAGTAACGCTCTCTTTGTCCCTATTCTACTCACAAAATAATTACTAACAAGAGGCGAGACGATCCTGCATGTATCTC
>OU015503.1:36572442-36907201 GCA_907164885.2 Dolomedes plantarius | reverse complement strand
CCCTTGAAAAACGATAGATCGATATGCCACTGTATATATATATATATATATATATATAATATATTATATATTGTGTCTGTGTAAGTAAATTTTCTATATCATCAGAGTTAAAAAAATCTCTGAAATAACATTTAAACTCTGAATTATACCTTGGTCCATAGGTTTCACCACAGCTGTGTGTTTGGCGGCAAAAAAATGTAATTCGATATTAAAGTATTTTTAAATATATATATATTATATATATATATATATAATATATATATATCCAGAATGTCATCAGTAATACAGTGTGCGCAGAAAAGTTCAAGCTATCTGAAATATAGCTTTTATGGGATTATCCGCATTTATGTAGCTATAAATAGTTGAGGATTTTTCTCCATACGTTAACATTGAGATGAGCGAATCCAATAGGGTTGGTACACAGCAGCCTTAAAGAATTTCATCATAAATTTATGACGATTTTGAATGCATGATTCTTTTCGTATAAAACATGCTCCTTCTGTTACGTCTCTTACCAGTTCTGTTTTGGGTATCCTGCTCACAACATTTCTGATACCTGTCTATCAATTCGACATCCCTACGATCGTTTACAGTTTCATTTTTAAGTGAAAATGTGTGTTTTGTTGCGACTCTATTAACTTTTGGTGACACTCACTCTATGCTCTCAGATGAATGAGGTAAAATAGTCAAATGTATTCCATGCTTGGGATTATTGAATCCATCTATGAGGTATTGAATCAAAATTAACCTCCCTGGTTTAAATAAATCACCATTTGAAGAAGAAGAAGCGCCTTATGCAAATGATCGGTGCTTTTGTACTAGACGGGAACACCCTTGGGTAGCGCGCACGCGTTTCAGTGAGAGCGAAAACAATAAAAGGCGAGGTCGGACGGAGGTGTGCAACGAATGAAAAACAATAGAGGGAAGATCGCTTTGCCGTACAGCAGCCGGACCTTATCAAGTTTACCGAAGCTGTTTTGACGTTAGCTATGTTCCAGCGACCTGGTGATAAAGTGACGACATAAAGGTTAGTGTGGCGTATGTACAAGTAGTGACGTCGATGAATTCTGGTAGGGTTTCCGTAATATAACTATCGGTATTAACACACGCGATAAATAAATCCTCGTTGCTGCTAGCAATTGAGCACGGTATTTACGTAGTCTAATTGTGCTGTAATAAATAGTTTAGTGTAGAAAACCCCGTCAGATCTAATTAATGGTGAGTTCATTGTTTAGTATATACATTACTTTAAGGTAAAGGAAACAGTGAACTTCACTCATCTTTCATATTACGTTACAAATTACGTTAAAAGGATGATGACTACTAAATAGGATGGAGCCATCTAGTGAGAATATATGACGAGCCATCTAGTGAGAATAATGTGAGATGCTTTCATTTTGGAGGGCTACTGTCAACATCTTGCTGCAAGAGGGATAATTAGACCCCGGACCTAGAGTTTAAAGCCGATTCCGAACTGTTACAAACCCTTTCCAGCTATACGACTTGAACCCACAGGATCTGAACCGAAGCCCAGCGCCTTAGCCATTCGGACATCACCTGGGTGTTAGATGGTTTAAAGTTAGAATGAAAGAAGCAAGGAATCCAAAGAAGTACATTCTAAAAGATGAGGATGAGGAATAAAGTCTATGCCTACGGTAATTTATGCAATTTGTTAAAAGCATATCCTATTGTAAGGATTCCGAAGAATACAATTTAACATATGAGGGTGAGGAATAAATTCTATGCCTGCGATAATTTATGCAATTTAGCAAAAGTATAAACTATTGTGAGGGCTCCATAGAATACATTTAAGCAGATGAGTATGAGGATTAAATTCTATATCTGCGGTAAATTATGCAATTTAGCAAAAATATCCTGTTCTAAGGACTCCAAAGAATACATTTTAGCATATCAGGACGAGGAATAATTTTATGCCTGCGGTAATTTATGCAATTTAGCAAAAGTATATCCTATTGTATTTGCTCCAAAGAACACATTTTAACAGATGAGGATGAGGATTAATGGCTATGCCTGCTGTAATTTATGCAGTGTAGCAAAATTATATCCTACTGTAAAAACTCCAAAGACCACATTTTAACAGATGAGGATGAGGAATAAATTCTATGCCTGCGGTAATTTATGCAATTTAGCAAAACTTTATCCTATTGTAAGACTTCCAAAGAATACATTTTAACATATGAGTAGGAGGAATAAATACTGCGACTTCGGTAATTTATGCAATTTAGCAAAACTTATCCTATTGTAAGACTTCCAAAGAATACATTTTAACATATGAGTAGGAGGAATAAATACTGCGCCTTCGGTAATTTATGCAATTTAGCAAAAGTATATCCTATTGTAAGGACTCCAAAGAATATATTCTAACAGAGGGATGAGGATTAATGGCTATGCCTGCTGTAATTTATGCAGTGTAGCAAAATTATATCCTATTGTAAAAACTCCAGAGAATACATTTTAACAGATGAGGATGAGGAATAAATTCTATGTCTGCGGTAATTTATGCAATTTAGAAAAAGTGTATCCTATTCTAAGGACTCCAAAGAATACATTTTAGCAGATGAGGATGAGGAATAAACTCGATTAGTACGATTATTTATGCAATTTAGAAAAAGTATATCCTTGTAATATTTGTATCCTTTCAGTATTAATGAAAATATTAAAAATTCTGCTATTGTTGCAAAGAATAAAATATTTTATTTTTATTTCGACAAGGTTCACGGTATCTGTTAGCTTTCTAATAAAGCTTAAACGTAGGTCAGCATACATTTAAAATCTACTTTAACACCTTTTTATATATTTATTCTGTACTTTCAAGAAATGTAGGCAAAGCACAGAAATGGTTTGAACAATGGAAAAATTTCTGAATTACTTTTAAAATTTGAGTGCAAAATGATGTTTCATAAGTGTTATGTAAAAATATGATTAAATCTTATAACTGAATTCAAAAGAATAAAGTTTACACAAAAAAACTTTATTCTTAAACAAAAACAACTATTCTAAACAAAATAAGAACTTTTATAAAAATTCATAAAACGTGATAAGAAGTTATAAGAGATGTTTAAAAAATAATAATTAAGCATATTCAGTATTTCGAAAAATGTATGCTTCTGAATTTTAAAAACTTTTGTATAAAATAATGTTTCAAATGCATTATGTTGAAAAAAGTCTAAAATTTTGTAATTTCTTTCAAAGGAATAAAATTTATACATCATTGAATCGTAAAAAATATATACTGAAGAAAATACATAATAAGAAGTTTATTTATAAGTCATTAAAAATGATAAAAAGTTATAAGCAAAATTAAGAAAAAAATTATTTAATCACATATTCTTTATAGTATTTAAAATAATAAATGCGTCTGAATTGTTTTAAACACTTTCATACAAATTATGTTTCAATCATATCCAAAATTATAAAATTCCTACAACATTAAATCTTAAATAGAAAAGTTGTACTGCAGAAAATGTAAAAAGTCTACAGAAAATTCACAAAAGAATGATAAGAAGTTAAAAGACAAGTTTTTGGAAAAAAAATGCGGCTGTTTCAAAAGCATTCTAACTACATCTATACTTCTGATGACAAAGTTCAGATCTCAAAATATTTCTTTTACTAAGCTTAAGAATATTTAAAATCTCAGAAGGGGAAGTTAAGCCGATGTGTCAGTTGATCTCGCAAATCTCCATTCCCTCGAGTTTAGCTACGTGGGAATTTTCCTGTCAGAATTTATTTAATCACGGATTAGGAAATGCGTATTTTACCACGTTCATTAACTCGCTTTCTTGTTTGTGTGTTTGTCCAGTATCGGTCTTGCAATCGATTTTTAAGTAACTTCCCGACTAGCTAAACATTTGAAACTTTTAGAATGGCTCAGAACACGTTGACAATGCATTCTTTTAATGCTTTTAGCCATCTTTAAGCAGAATTGAATAAGATTTTTAGTTAATTTTGTTTTGTATGGAAAGTTAGTTCGGAAAATCCGCAAGGTGGCGCTTCGATCGAATTCAATGCTTGCACTTTTGCGTAACGGCGTTTGACGATTTTGAAAACATAATACATGTGAATTTAGTTTCTTTACAAAAATTTGTGCGAAAAATTAACAAAAATTATAAAAGTTAGCAGTTTATAAAGTCTGTGGATAGTGCAAACGACTAAAAAGTGAATAAAATTAAACAAAAGAAAGTAAAAAAGAATAATTAAGTGAAGGTTTCTGAATTAAGAGAGAAAAGGAGAGAAAAATAAAATTAATTACACGATAAAAAGAACTTTTTATGTACCATGTTTTTGAATTTTCTGTTGAATCATATAAACGTTACAATTCTATGTATTAATAAATACTTTTTTAAAAAATTTTTATGAATTATCCCATCAACTTGAAAGAAAATGAAGTTAATTGGAAGCTAACTTGCGTTTAACTTTTCGTTCCTCTCCTGGCCGACAGATGGCTGCACCAGTCTGCAAAACAAAATTAAATGAAAATAATAAAAACATCGTAAAAATCTGCGTAAAGATGGCTAGAAGTATTTTAAAAATGCATTGTCATCGTGTTCTGACATATTCTAAATGTTTCAAATGTCTAGCTAGTCGGGAAATTAGTTAAAATCGATTGCAAGATTTGTATTGGACAAAGACACAAACAAACTCACAAACAAGTAAGCAAGTTAATAAAAACATGGTAATAAAAACAAGTGAAAAATAAATTAATAGGAAAATCAAGTTATATTATTCAACAGAAAATTTAAAAACGTGGTATATAAAAGTTCTTTTTATCTTGTAATTATTGATTTTTTTTTGTTTTTGATTTTAACCCATATATTGTAACATCCGTCTCCCGACGTACAGAGTTCATATTTTTCCCGCTAGGGTACGTAATTATCGATTTGAAACCTTCATGTTCGAGCTATGATTCAATTATTCCATGACCTTGGTTGTGTTTGTTTATCTTTGAGTTTTGTTTACTTTATCACCTTACATTCACATTCCAAGAAAACTCACTCCTCTTTAGAGACGGATATTACTTTAAAGGGACCTTATTTGGTCTTTAATTATTTGGTTACCTTATTTGGTCCGTCTAGGGTCCAGGACATAATGAAAAAAAATTATATATGAATTCAATTTTGAATTTTTTGTAATGGTTAACCATTTAATTTGTAAACAAAATCACACCATAAAACTTTTTATAAAGTTTTTTTATAAAAATTAAAAATTTAAACTTTTTTTTTAAAGTTGCGTAGATTAAAATCGTTATAACTCGAAATATTATTTGTCGAATTTCAAAATTTTTTCCTTTTATTAAACAAAAATAAATAAGTTTTAATTTTGATTCAGAATTTTTTAAATATTAATTTTTTTTAATTAAAAATATTTAGAATAAAAATTCGCAAAAAAAGTAACTTATTTTTAAAAAAACATAATTTTAAAATGAAATATTTTTTAAAATTTTCTGAATCAAAATTTAAAAAATAATTGAAAACACATGATCTAAGTTTCAATCATTAATCTTTAACGGTTCTTGAATTAAAGCAATTTAATGACGAGAAATGGTGAAAAAACAATGCATTCAAAAATGTGAATTTAAAGGTTTAAACGAAGTTATATTAAAATTCAAACCAAGAGTAAATATATTATAAATCAATAATACCTCAAATACAGAGCTAAAATTAAATGAAAATTGGAAAATTTAATAAGTAAGAAGCTAAGAAATCCAACTTAGTCTCATAGACGTATGTTACTGTTAGAGTGATTCTGACAAATGTTACCATTTACGGATTAACATTTAGCTTACGGGGGTCATTTTTCCGATTCCCTCATTAGAACGGAATATTTCATACCTCCTTTGTAAGGACGGCCATTAAGGGGGGTTATATATATATATATATACACACAGAAGGTCGTTCGCACTTTATGGAAACGATTTTGATAGTTAAGTTTTATGTAAAATGCCGTATTTTTTGCGGCAATTTGCTGCTGTCTGATAGCCATGGTTCTTGACAATAGCTACTCGAATTTTCCACGAAGTTAAGTAGTGTCATTCCTCTTGAACCGTTTTCCAAAGTCCGTTCAGTGTTCTTGGATGCCGTTTTCCTAAGGCTCGTTTTAATAAACCGAAAGCGCAAAATTCTATTGGAGAGGCGTCAGGGGATTTTATAGGTATTTCATTAAATGGGATACACTGTATTTCTGTCTTTGATTCTTTCTTTGCTAAATAAGCGGCAATTGATTTAGACGTGTGACTAGAGGCTTTGTCCTTATAAAGCTCAAATTTAACAATGTCCTTCCAAATAAGGCTGGAATTTTTTCTACAAAAATTGGTTCTAAAATATTCTTCTGATAGGAGAGTGAATTAATTTTGGCTTTTCGTGATACTTTTTTTATTTTTAATCTGCCGCTGTAAGAAAATTCTGCAACTATCATGAATCCCTCTGGGAACTTTTCTGTACACTAACGGAGCCATTTCGTAAGGTAATTCCTGCCTGCTGAGCAATAGAAAATTGATCTTATTTTATTACAGTCACTTAAACACACCCATGTCTCATCGAGTGTTACCACAAATTTCCATTTTTCAGCAGCTAAGTGTTTTTAATAGTATTATCTACATTTTTTTTCTTTCAGCAGTATGTTTTGGCAAGAGCAGATGAACTTTAGGTTTAAACATCTTTTTTAACGTCAAATCTTTATGAATTATTTTACTTACTGTGCCAAAAGACATTCCTAGTTTCGATGCAATGGATCTTTGAGTCGGCGGATTCTTCTAGGATCAGAGACTTCACTTTCTTGATATTTACCTGCGTTCGACAGTCTTAAGGAGGATTTTGCAATCAAGTTTTCATTTTTACTTACAGTTAGACTTTTTTTCCTTTAAAATTTAAGATATTTAAATACCTTTATTTGAAATGCCATAATCCGATTTTTACACCGCTTTATAATTTGTTATACGAATATTTCTCCTCGGAAAGTGCAGTTACGTAACCTTCGAGCGGTCTATCAATTTTTTTTGGAAAACCCCCAAAAAATATCAGTAGGGCCCACTTAGAATATATTTAAGTGGACTTAGTGACTCTCAAGCCTGACAGATTCTGACACAAATAACTGCACTTGTTCCTGTGGCTTTATGAGTTCACTCACAACTGTTGGACTTGTTATCAAACATTTGTTCTTTAATCAACAATAGCCATTCCCACGTTATTAAAACAAAACAGTTTTCAGCGATTTCCAATGCAGTCCTCTAGTGTAAAATTAAACATATTCCCATGGTTATTTTTGAAACTATATCGTATTTTAAGAATGTAACTGATATATCGTATTTAGTGTTTGGTTTTTATACCTTTCAATGAAAGAATTAAATGTAGTAAGTATTTATTGGAACTCAAATTTAACATTTTCATGAAATGCATTTCACTTTAATTTAATATTTAAAAACTGAAAATGGCTAAAATTTTATCAAGGGTGACCCGAGTTTCTAATCTCATCTCAAGGGTCCCGCAAACTTAAAAATGTTAGGAATCCCTGGATTAATTACTCAGATCTTTGCATATGCACAGGTAGATAAGGTTGTACGTTACGAAGCAAAGGTGCTATCGTTGGATATCATTAGTGTACTCTTTGAATGTGTTTAAGCAAGGTGGCTATGGGGATTTTTGAAACTGTATTGATATAGCTAATTCTAATGTTTGTTTTTTATATCTTTCAATAAATGAATTAAATGGAGTAAGTTTTTATTTGAACTTAAATTTAACATGTTCCTGAAATACGTGTAACTTTAATTTAATATTTAAAAACTGAAACTGACTAAAATTTAATCAAGGGTGACCGAGTTACTAATATCATTAGAAGAGTGTATAATCTCCTCTCAAGGGTCCCGCAAGCATAAAAAGGTTAGTAATCCCCGGATTAATTACTCAGAGATTTGCATATGCACTGGTAGATAAGGTTGTATGCTATGAAGCAAAGTTGCATCAATATTCTATTTGAACGTGTTTAAGCAAGGTGACTACGTGCGGTCGTGACATGGATTCTTCAAAACAGTCCCAGCGAGCGGTTATTCGATTTTGAATGGAAGAATGTGAAATTTATCGTCGCATGAAGAATATACGGGCATGAGTGTCTGTCAGAGTACACACGGATCCTGAACCTTGAATCTATTGTTTCCTCAATAATCAATCACTTTCTTTCCTCCTTCTCTTACCTGCCAATAGAAATCCAGCTAACGGGCAGCCAAAGTCTTCACCAACCCAAATACTAACCGAACTGGAAGCTGCTTTACTTTGGTGAAGCAATGTGAATTATCCTGGAGCCGACCAATCAGCTCACTCCTTTTTCACATTGACGAACACTCGCTCTCCGATGTTAATACCAGAAATATCTGCGTTAGAAGGCGTGGCCTGGGAAACTAGTGATGCGACATCGATAACAAAACGTCGATGTTTTGAAACATCGATATTTAATATTAAACATCGATGCTAATAAATATCGTCCAAAAACCATCGATGTTTTTAAACATCGATGTTTTTAAGCATCGATGTTTTAGAACATCCATTTTTTTAACTGGTTTAGTAATCTCTAACATTAATGTTACTTCCGTTAGTCGTGGGGGGAGGGGGTGATTTAATTTTACTCTCTCATTGGGCAGGCACAAATGACAAAAACTTGGTTGCTTTGGGCTACATTGATGACTCAAAATTCTCGTTGTAAATACCACCATGTTTTGCCTTAAAATGTCCAGATAAATTCGTGTTATTGCCAGAAGTTTTGAGGGACTTAAGGCACATATTGCATTTTGCCAATCTGTCAGTGGTTTTGCAAAAATATTCCCAAACGGTACTTTTGGGAGCATCTTACTAATAATATTAACGTCAACTTATATAAAACCAGAACAAAACAAAAACTTAAATGGATGCACCGTGTATATACTATTTGTAAAATAAAACCCCATGGAAGGTTCTGGAGTGTCAGGAACATTCCAAGCGCTCTGATTGGTTCATTGGTTGTTAATTGCCATTTTTCTGTTTGCTAAGGAATCATTCCCCCTTTTATATTCGTCCTTCTCAGAATTCAGACTTACATTTACTGCGTGTGAAAATTATGCTACGTGGTAATTTTTTTTATTACGGTACTTTTTTTAAAAAAAAACATCGAGACAACGTAAAACATCGAGCACAAAACATCGATGTTAAAAAAACATTGGCTTCAATAAATCGATGTTTAAAACATCGATGTTTTTATCAAAACATCGGCATCGATGTCGCATCCCTATGGGAAACGCAGTTCATCACATTTTTCCCATGTTCCTATGGTGTAAGGATTTTGTAAAAAAACGTTTGAGCACGGGACATGACGATACCTCTGAAGCACACTTGTCCATCACTGTGGAATCAATTGCTGCAGTGGAGAAAATTTGCTACGGTTCTAGCACCAATCTATCGCTTTGCGACACCACATCTTCGGCCCACTGAAAACGGCTCTAAACGACCACTGGTTTACTAACGATGCAGAGGTCCTGGACACCGTTCAAGACATTTCACAGACAACCACAGACATGCTTCGACCAGGGATTCCAGCATCTCGAGAAGTGCTAAAGCACTTGCGTGAACCGACAACGCAACGATCTATAGCTGATATGTTGCACATATGCCTATTACTTCTGTATGTTCGCATATACTAACCAATAAACCATTGCAAAAAAAAATAAATCCCAAAAGTTTTCTTTTCGTTTGGGTCAACTTTATATTTTTAATATTTATTATAATTTTTAAAGTAAGAAACTAATCATTACAATCCTCGTATAACTAAAAAATAAACATGTTTGTGCTGGCCCAGTCGTTTCTTAAGGCTGCTGTGTACTAACCATATACGATTCTCTCACCTCAATGTTAACCTATGGAGAAAATGTGTCTACTATTTACAGCTACATAAATGCTGATAATCAAACAAAAGGGGGATTTTCAGATTACCTGAACTTTTCTGGGTCTTCGTCCACCACAGCAATTTATGAGAGTTTAAAACACACTATACCAGATTTCCCCACCCCCGAATAATTTAAATTTTAAAATATTATTTGCATTTTTTTCAGAAAACGAAAAATACCCCAAGCTGTAAAATTTCTTTCTCTGTTAAGGGGTACAATTTTTAAAAAATCTTTAAAACCAAGTCGTCAGTTCTTGGAAACATTTTCTCCATAAGTTAACCCCGAAGTGAGTGAATCCAATAGGTTTAATACACAGCAGCCTTGACTGGAATGATTAGCTGCTGTGTTGTATAATGTATTTTTTGAGAGATTTGATTTGCACGGTGGGTAATTGTTTTTTTTCTGTTTTCCCTGTTTTTAAATAATAAATTATCCTAAAGATGCAACTCAGCCATTACAACATACAATTTTAAAATATAGGCTGACACGATTGATTTTCAGTTAGCTTTTGAATAAAGATAAACTGAAAGATATACGGTGATATTATACTGAAGAAATTTTAAGGACGTTGGCTTAAATAAAAGACTGCCAGCCTTTTTGGATTTAATGCTTTAATTGCATTTCTAGACTAAATACAGGCTATTTACAATCTATATATAAAACAGATCCATAACTGACTGAATCACTGACATACAACGCACAGACCAAACGCTGGACTTAGAGGGCTGAAATTTTGTATGGCGATTCTTCTTATAGTGTAGGGGTTCACTAAGAAATCTTTTTGAAAAATTCTTAGATTTTTAAATTAAATTTTTAAGCTGTTTTAGTAACTTTTTTAAATTTGCATTTTAAATAATAATTTGAAGGTTACAAAATTTATACACGAGAAAGATCAAGCAAATTCCTTTAAAATGAAATCTTTGTCAAATCTTTGCCTCCGTTTTCTGATTTTTGGTGAATTTTTAAAGATTAAATTTTAGAATTTAATTTATTAAATGCCGATCACGTGATTTCTTTTTCTGGTACTTTAAATATATTTATCGTCACGTGCATAACAACTAAATAGGCAAAAAATACTTTTTTTCTTGCTTATGATTCAGACCATTGGACATTATCCAAAAAATATTGAAATACAGTAAAATATTATGTTCCTCAAACTGTACTATATTCTTCAGTATATCCTATATATTTAATTTGAAAATTTCCTCTACATTATTTTGTCTATAAAAACATCACGAATTTTTTATAATATATTATTTTTTTTTTGTACATCAATTGTGTACATTGATCGTCTTATTTAATATATATATATATATATATATATATATATATATATATATATATATAAATGTCAAGAAATTATTGGGAAAGGAATAATTAAGTTAAATTTAAAGGGGCCTTAGGGATTAATCATTTTCGTGGCGCGAAAAGGCCACTAGAATTCATATTTCCAGACGAGCGGGTAGAAAAGTAGGTTTTATCGCCTTTTGAGATTGACCTTCGATTCGCAGTGGAAGAGAGTCTCGTAGAGAGAATTAATTTTTAGATCATGTATAGGATTGAGCGCGAAAAGAAAGTTCGAGAAAATTCTATATTGGGCTCTGCGCATGTGCGGGTTTGACCTCGAAATGGGCAGAGCGCGGGATAAAAGTCATTGCCGTAAGACGTGTTTTCGCCGCGTCTCTAAAATGAAATGGCAAAAACTGAACAAGCTGAGTTGGAGCTTTGATTCGCCATAAAAAGGTATAAACTAATTAGTTTAAAATATGGACTAATATTAGTTTTTCTACCACTTGCCACCAATGTTAAAAGATGACGACTGCTTTAAAGGAATTACAATAGGAAACAACCTCCCTGTCATATAAAAATATGTATATATATATAATATATATATATATATATATATATATAATATATATATATATATATATATATATATGAAACAATTTCAATCCTTTTAATTGTCCCTAACACGCCTTTTTTCCAAATTCGTTTATCTTATTGCCACAGAACACCGTCCCTTAATCTTGAGCTTGCGACCTATATTCAACCATATAAATCTATTTTTCCCTAAATGCCACGTGCGGACGGAGCAGTCCTTATGTAAGCATTATATAACGGACATGCCGCGATCATCACCCGCTATGACGCGCCAGGGTCATGTGTCGCCTTCTGGCGAATTAAAAGGTCAGTGCGCCGCTACCTCGGAGCCTGGCGACCTTTTCTGTGGTGCTTTTGAATGTTTGCCACGGGTATTCAGATGTAATTTTTAACGCACTGCGTCCCCTTTGCTTGGGATGATCCAACAAGTTCTGGACTTTTAATTGTCGGATTGTATTGTGAAAGCTTCCAACACGCCCAAATGCCTTCATCACAGTTGTAGCTGTGTTTTCTGACACAGTGAAGTTTCCAAATAAAAATCATATTGAAAATGTGGCTGACCCCCTCGTCGTTCTGGATGTGAAATAAAAGTGACTGCCTACACTCGACGACCACTTCTATTGCCTAGTGCTCAGTCATGACTAACACCCGAAAATATCACGAGTTTCACCGGCCTGAAGTGCATCGCCACCGTAATCATTAAAGTAATGATTACGGTAATGAATCGGCAGGATTCGAACCTGCGCCGTGAAGTTTCCAATGGATTTCTTTGAGTGTACTCGAGAATGATAGAAATTTCTTCTACTAAACGATTCCGTATGTTCTAATTCGATGGTGTGACGATGAGTTCGAACTGTAAAAGAATGAGAAAAAACATTGTGATTTCTACAATGAAACCCATGAATTCGTCCACACGACACCGGATAACTCAGCATAAAAGTATCAGAGACCGCTGAGTGCGAAATCGGACCGCTATGAAATTGAAATAGGAAATTTTCCTATTCGGAAAACCTTAAAAATACTCTGTTGGGATATGATATACGAAATATTGCGTGTAATTTCGACTGACATTCACTAATGAAGACAAGACTGCATTTTTTTCCATTTTTCATGAATACTTTCAACTAGCCTCTTGGACTGTTCCTGGGAAATGACTCTCCGCAATCGGTATACAATGTTCCAGAACTATTTCGGACATAAAATCAAAACATTAGAGGACTCTTGAACATCATAGAGATTAGAGGAATCGCGCCAAGACTTTTAAACGATTAACATGTAATAAGGAAACAACTGACTATTTTTGACAAAAAATAATGCTGAAGATTTTATTTTTCTAATTAATTTGAATAGTGATTTAGAAAAAGTGATGATTATAAATAAAAGTAAAGAAGTGAGTACAAAGTCCTAAAGGTAAGTTAATGTTGTGAAGTATTTTAAAACTGAAGTGTTTTTTAATGAGTTCTATTTTAATAAAAATATTATGAGTGTATTTTAATGTAGTGAATAAATGTTATTGAATTATATGTTTAAATTTGATAATAGTGAATTGTGTTAGTAAAGTTGAATAAATATCAGTAAATTAAACATAATCTATCAAGTAACTAATGACTTAAGTTTTGAATAATATTCCTAATTATTACAGTGTTTATTGCCATTTTTATCTTGATATAATGTTTTATTGGTGAATTCAATTAAAACAGTTTTTGAAAGAATTACTTTTAAACCTGCTTATTCCAAATTATTTGAAATGTTCATTGCCAAATTACCTTTAATTAATTTGTTTAATGTGTTGATTTATATTTAAAAAAATTCTTATTGATTTGTTTCCATGCTGTATTTGAAAAAGTTATATTGGAAAAACCTTTGAAGATATTTACCAACAATTTTAACTAATTGAATTTAATAACCACCATGAAGCCTAAACTGAACAGCGCACAAACCTCAGAACCAGTGATCCTTTTTCCTTATGATTTTTTTGGGGTGCCCAACACCTCTTGACTCCATTTTTATGGTTAAACTTTGTGTGTTGTCTGCATAATAAAATAATTGAAAAAAAATCTATCTTTTAAACTTCCTCTTAGAAACCTATTATGGTAAGATTTCTGGATCTCATGATAAAAACCCAAATAAGACAATTTTAATTTCTTTTTAATTTCTTTTAAACAATTGTTATGAAGTAGTGTAGTCCATGATAACCATATTAATTTTTCATTTCCACTTTTAGTGTCCAGTGAAATTTTGTTGTGATTTATGTGTTTTAATAAGTATTTTTTTTCTCATTTCATTTTAAGTGTATATCAATTTTGTTGTGAGTTTGAAATACTACCATATTCATATTCCGTATTAATATGTATTTAAGTGTTAGTGATATTTTTATTTTTATTTAATGCTATTTGTATACCTTATGACCTGGGCAAATACATAAAGATGAAAGTAATACAAATTTTAAATTTCAACACCTGAGTCAAAATTGCTATTCAAAATTTTAGTCAAAATTACTCTTTTGTATACGCGGTTCTCGCCTGATGGAGAGCCTTGCTGAGGGAGTCGGCCCCTCAAGCAAGCCTTTTCCGGAGGGGTGGGAAATTTAAAAAAATTCAATCCTTTTAATTATCCTTACACGCTTTTTTCCAACTTCTTTTATCTTATTGCAACAGAACACCGTCCCTAATCTTGAATTGCGACCTATATCCAACCAATATAAATCTATTTTTCCCCTAAATGCAACGTGCGGACCGACAGTCTATATAAGCATTATATAACGGACATGGCGCGATCATCACCCAATATGACGCTCCAGGGTCATGTGTCGCTTCTAGCGAATTTAAAGGTCAGTGCGCCTCTACCTGGGAGCTGCCCGTCCTTTTCTGTGGGGCTTTTGGGTGTTTGCCACGGTGTATTCAAGATGTAACTTTTAACGTGCTGCGTCCCCTTTTTATTCGGATAATCAACAAGTTCTGGACTTATAACTGTTCGGATTGTATTGTGAAAGCTTCCAACACACCCACGTGTCTTCATCACAGTTGTATGCAGTGTTTTCCGACACAGTGAAGTTTCCAAATAAAATCATATTGAAAATGTGGCAGACCCCTCGTCGTTCTGGATGTGAATTAAAAGTGCCTGCCTACACTCGACGACCACTTCTATTGCCTAGTGCTCCGTCACGACTATCACCTGAAAATATCACGAGTCACCGGCCTGAAGTGCATCGCCACAGTAATCATTACATATATTTATTTATTTATTTATTTATTTATTTTACATTGACAGTTGTATTTAATTTGAATATACTCCGTAGAGAAGTGCGAATTTTCAGCTGTATATATTATATATATATATATATATATATATATTATATATATAAGATTAAATTCGTGCGTTCATTGCATCGACCAGGAAAGTCAAACTTGAGTTGTCTCTGCACTCATTCAAGTCTATTAGCCCAGTCAATGAAGGTAAAAAAATATGCTTTGTCGCAACTAATTAGTGGAAAGCTGAGTTTTTGCAGGGTGTTGGTACATAAAGTATACACTAAAAAAATCAAAGTCCCGACCCCTACCCCTCTTGCTTTCCACCCCAACCCCTTCAACAACCTTACAAGACAGTACTCTGGTTATATGCTTACAGCTCGAATACTAATGATGTTACCGGGTTGTTTCTTATATTATTTTACTCCTAAGAATATTATGAACAAATTATGTTATATACACTTTTTATATAGCTTAGTTTTGCCGTAATGCTTAAACATATATAGAAATCTGTCACTGCAAAAAACAAAAAGTAACTTCAACAAATTATAGCTTTAT
Organism: Dolomedes plantarius; assembly: GCA_907164885.2. Lineage (NCBI taxonomy): Eukaryota > Metazoa > Arthropoda > Arachnida > Araneae > Dolomedidae > Dolomedes > Dolomedes plantarius. Next base: position 36,891,592 of record OU015503.1, on the reverse strand, counting down.
ATCCGTACGTCTTAGGAAGAAATGTTTTGAACAAAACATATAGATAATTTAATTAGATTTAAAAGGATGAGTCAAGTAAGGGCCTGTTCACATAGGAGTCCGTTGCGTTTCGTTAAGGAAAAGATGACGTGAGACGAAAATAAACCAATCATAGGCCTCCAAACGATTAGCAATGAAATTTTTAACGCCTATGATTGGATTATTTTCGTCTCAACGTCATCTTTTCCTTAACGCAACGCAACGGACTCCTATGTGAACAGGCCCTAAGTGGACACCGCGCCGCCGGTCCTAGCAGCGTCGCGTATCGCGTGGTGGCGTGTAGAGGGCACATGTATATGTTTCTTGTTGAATACTTTACTGTCCTCTGTTCGATCAGAGTGGGCCATGTCGTTTTAGTGTTCGGATAACCTATTGCATTGTGCAGTTCGTTGGGATTTTGTTTTTCAATATAAAATTTTATTTTTGTATAAAATGTCTGTGTTGTGCAAGCGAAGTGAAATGATGATAGTTGTATTCTTATGTATTGAAAAACTAGAAGAAGATGTAAGGTAACCCCTAAAACCGAACTGTTATTTTAAAACTTTATACACTGCTTGACAATTGCTAAGGAACAGTCACATTTTTCGGAATATTTCATAATATACATTGATTGAAGAAATGAAACTTCGTACATATTTAGTAGAGATACTGTGCATTATTTATTATGCAAAATGGTACAGATTACGCCACATGGAAAAGAAGAAAACGAAAAACAAAAAAGATGCTCTTTGGAGCATTTCCAAACAGCCACGAAAATGGGTCTTCCTGCCACATTGAAACAGTTATGAGTATCTTAGTAAGGTTGTGTGACCTTCTCGGACACTAGTGCACATTTTGGATCTGTTTGTCATGCTGTCTACTAAAGTATTGAGGAGTCCTTGGTGGATATTATCCCAAACCTCTCTGAAGGTAATTTTCAGTTCTTGTATGGTTCGAGGAGGGCAAGTTCTTTCAGAAACAAGTCTGCCAAGAGCATCCCAGGCATGCTCTATAAGATTTAGGTCAGGAGAGTAAGCAGGCCATGTCATCCGTTCAATATTTTCACTTTCTAGTGTGTCCGATACTTCAGCGGTCCTGTGTGGGCACGCATTGTCGTCCATAAACAGAACATCTGGACCTACCTCACCCCTAAAAGACGAACATGATCCAGAATAACCTCTCTGCAACACCGCTGCGATGTAACGGTACCTCGCTCAAAGATGTGAAGCGGTGTTTACCATTGTGCATAATGCCTGCCCACACTATCACACCTTGGCCATACCGATGACGTTCCTGAACATTCTGTTGTGCATAACGTGTTCCCCTCTCTCTCCACACTAAGCGGTGGCCAGAATCACTTGTCACAGTGAAACGGGATTTGTCAGAGAATATCACTCTGGACCACTCCTGCTGACCCCAACAAATATGTTCCTTACACCAACCGTAATCTTTCTCGACGATGGAGTGGTTGAAGTAGGATGCATTGAACAGGCTTCCGTGCATACAAACCCACCTGATTTAATCCCCTAGAAATGGTTCTGGCTGATACATTTGTACCGGTAGCGGTTGCAAGATCTGCAGCTATCTGACTAGGAGTGAGATGACTGTTCCTTTTCGCCACTAGGGATACATATCGATCCTCTTGAGGTGTGGGGTTCCTTCCATGACCACCGGCATGCTTTCGTATAGCATTTCCACCTTCAGCGGCCCTTTTAAATCGTGACATGACACTTTTTGCCACTCCCATTACTCTGGCCAGAGTAGTGACACTTTGTCCTGCTTCAAGCGTTATAAACTGCTCGTCCACCATCGTACGCACTCAAATGTTGTCTTGCAGACATTTGCACTTAATTATAGCCACACCACACTGATTTTCACAGAAATAACTTCCAACAACCTAAGACACTATTTTCGTCAAACACCTAACTGCATGAACTTTCGAATGAATAAGAGTTTTCGAGCAATGACTTTTATACAGATAACAGGTCCTGCCCTATTACGCCCTCTGCATTTCATTTTACTGTGATTAGTCTGCTGTCGGGAACGTTAGTTTGAAAAAACCAGTTGTTCCTTAGCAATTGTCAAGCAGTGTAGTTAGATACCCTTATTAATAATGACTGATTTGAACAATGTATGGTAATATGTAATCTTGAAGTCAAAGATGACGGGGTAACTGTCACTAAAGGTATAAACACTTTAATAAAATCGAGTATTGAGAGAAAAGAAAAAATCAATAAGTTACTTGCTAATGCCAATGTAGTAAAATTACATTCTATATGCAGACAAAATTATACCAGACCTAGCAATATTAAAGCAGCATTAAAAGTGCAAAGTTCAGAACCTTCTACATCGCAGCACTTTCTCAGAGAAGTAGATAGCACGCTTGATTTTAAGCATGACTGTTTGTATGTGTAAAAATGCGGTTTTTGACCCTAAGCGTCCTTCTAAATACCGAACCCAAATTCATGAGGTTTCAACAATAGAGATAAAACAAACGCTCCTTACTGATTGTGATGAGAGAAATGATGAATGGGCCTGTAAAGTTAAGTCTAGGCTTTTAGATGTAATAGATTTAGTCGCAACTAAAGCCCGTTACCATGGGCAATGCTATAAAAAAATTTCAAACCTAAACATAGTGAACAACAGGCAGGACGGCCATTATCAACCGACTCAGTAGCTAAATTTAATCTTCTTACTAATTACCTTGAGAACGACAATGAGTGCCAGTATTCACTAAAGATCTTCGAGAGATTATAGTGGAATTGAGTGGATCTGATATAGAATATACAAATTATTATCTTAAGTCAAACTTGTAGATTTTTTCAAAGATCGGCTAGTTGCACATAATTTATCTGGAAAGAAAGTATTTATGTATATCCCATACTAGTCATAAGGTATTCGACTCATGGTATAAAAATAGAGAATCAAGTAAGGGAGAAGAACGTAAAAGAACTGTTAGAACAGCAGCAGAAATCGTTCGGGGAGACATTCAAGAAATGAATTATGAATGTGGCAAATACTCAAGTGAAAAGGAAGTGAGTACTTTATCAAATGATGTAAGTCCTGAAGGGTTGGCACTATTTACATCTACAGTGACTAAAAAAAGAACTGAAAACTCGGACCCCCGACTTAAGTAGAAAACGAGCTGTGATTAACTATGCAATAATTTCTGAAGTAAGACCACGTCCTTCTTGTCGTCAATACAAACTTCTTTGTCTCTATATTTGAACAGAATGTATGGGTCAAAACATCTGATTGAGGTACTTTCCGCGCTGGGAGTATGTTCTTCATACTATAAAAGTGACAGATACATAAGGTCTTTAATTACACAGGACCCCACCACCCCTCAGACAAAAAATCTAATCCCTTTATACAGTACGTTTTTGACAACGCAGACCTTAACATAAGAACATTAGACGGCTTAAGTAGTACATTTCATGCGATGGGAGGAATTGCATGTATCACTCCATCCTCACATGTTTCCACCACCTCGGAAGTACCTAGATTAGTTGACGGGTCGTTTAAGGTTGCAGAAGAAAATCGTAAACGAGCGTATGTCAAGCAAAAAACTAGTGGCTGAGCTGGCATTGTTATGGAAGACTTTTCAGATGTGATATTGTTAAGGAAAACAAATGCAAACACAGATTCTTTTATTCATCCACTCAATTTGCTGTGGGTAAGGGGATGCAATACTCAACCAGGTTGGAACGGTTTTATGAGTATCTCAACTAGAAAGTTAAAAGGTCATGACACTTCATACATCTTGGCAGTTTGCACAACACAACAAGCAGACTTTCTAGCAAACCCTCAAAACAAGAAGAGATTAATACACTGCTGGCCACCCAAATTGCAACACCAGAAAGACAAGAGATATCACAACAAAATTTATTTTGTAGATAACATGTTGACCAAGTATCAAATGATTAAATTTATAGACTTCTGTGAAGTGTGGTTCCTGCCAAAATCAGTAGCCAGAGTAGCCGCCATTGTAGGAGATCACCGCTACCACACGCCTCGGCATTGATTCAAAGAGACTTTGGATGAGATCTTGGGGTACAGGGGACCAAGCATCTTCCACACGTTGCCAAAGTTGATCTGCTGTGGCAGCTGGGGATGGAATCTGGGTCAATCGTAGAGCAACCATGGACCACATGTTTTCTATCGGCGAAAGATCCGGAGAGCGACGCAGCCAGGGAAGCAATTCAATCTGGCGATTGACGAAGAACCGTTGGACATTGCGTGCCACGTGTGGTCGCGCATTATCCTGTTGAAATATGGCTGTGGGCAAGCCCTGAAGGTAAAGATAGACAACTGGCTCCAACACCTCGGAGATGTAGCGCTGGCTGTTTAAAGTACCGGCAATGCGTACTAGAGGTGCGCGAGAGTGATAACCAATACCGCCCCATACCATAATACCCGGTGCAGGACCAGTGTGGCGGTGCATAACGCAGCTGTTCAGCATCCTCTCTTCACGGTGTCTCCAGACTCGAATGCGACCATCGTGGTTTTGCAGACAGAAGCGTGACTCGTCAGTAAAGACAATTTCATTCCATTCTGCCGTCCACATCCTTCTGTCATCGCACCATTGGCGGCGGAGACGTCTGTGGTTCTGCGTCAAGGGTATACAAAGCAATGGACGTCTTGCGGACAGACCACTTTGCTGTAAACGGTGTCGAATGGTACGCGCAGACACTGGATGATGCGTTACAGACTGCATGTGCTGTGCTATGGTTCGTGATGTGACTGAGCGATCTGTCACTGCCATGCGCACAATTTGCCTGTCATCACGTGAAGTGGTGTGCTGAGGTGGATGCGATCGAACACGCCGGTCCGTCGTACCCTCCTGCATCCAACGATCACATATCCGCATTACAGTTGTTTGGTTTCGACCAACACGACTACCGATTTCCCTGAAAGATAATCCACAATCTCGGTAGGCCACTATCCTTCCTCTGTCGAACTCGGATACTTGATCAAAAGATGATCGCTGTTTTCGACGAGGCATAATTGATCGTTTTTTTGAAAAAAAAACCACAAGAAAAACACAATTGCCGAACTTGAAATCGTCGAAATCTCCAAGCCTTAAATAGCGTTTTGAAGTGGCACCACAAGCGCGTGTGATGTGCGTCTGCGCTGAAATTCTAATCATTTGCATATCTCACCTCCACTAATGCATGTTGTAAATTTCATGTTATTTGTATGTTTCCTTCAGGGTGTTCCATTTACAGTGGCCAGCAGTGTAGAAGCAGTTATAACAAGGTTTGTTGCTGAAGCTATTAACGTGGTTTCTGCGGAAGATGACGCCGACACTGTCATTGTCGACCAGGCAATTAAATATGTGCAAAGTAATAATAAGACTGTTGTTGTGGGAACTGATACAGATCTCTTGGTTTTACTTGTAGCCTTAGCTCCCCAGCATGACGACAAACTTTACTACTGAAAGTCTTCATATTAAGTGTCCAAAGAAAACTCTGTCGATTTTATTATAAATAAATATGTCGAGTAGCAAACTGCACTGCTTTTTGCTCATGCAATGACTGGTTGCGACACGACATCGGCTTTCTATGGACTAGGAAAGTTAAAAGCAGCCGACTTGATACTTAATTGAACTGAAGCTAAAGCTCAGGCTGAGCTTTTCACAAAATAAGACACCACAAAAGAAATCCTTGTAGGAAGTGTAGAACAGTTTATTCTAAGTATTGTACAACTTATCACAGTTCAAAACCCTAAATGAAGCCAGACATTTTAAGTTTAAGCAAGTAATCACAAAAAATGTCTCTAAAGTCAAATTTTGATTTAGCAAAACTTCCACCAACTTCAAATGCCACTCATCAACATATTTTTAGGGTTTACCACCAGAATCAAACTTGGTTAGGTTTTAAACTTCCCCCAGAGGAGTGGGGTTGGATATATACTTCAAATAAGAGACTGATTCCTAAGCCCATGATGATTACCCCTTCTCCAAGTGAACTTCTCCTACTAATATCTTGCAATTGTAAAACATTGTGTGTTACAAACTATAGCTGTTGTAAAGCTGGTTTCGATTGCACGTCTATGTGTGGACACTGTAGTGGAATGCATTGTAACAATATTTCGGAACAAACAAACGAAATGTTACAAGATGACCCTTTATAAAAGACTAAAAAATAACCAAAAGTAATATTAAACATTAATAGTATCAGCTGCGCTGGAAATAATCAGTTAAAATATACTATTCCTGATTTATTTACTGCAAGACTTAATTAGTAAGCCAAGCATTGACATTATTTTGTAGACTATCAGTGATACAAGTGAACTATAAACTTTTATAGCAAAAAAATGCATTTCGGTAGTAAAAACTTAAAACGAACATTATTACATTGTTGCTCCATATCAACTGAATGACTATTCAAGATCATGAATACCAGTATATGCAGCGGTGCACCTCAGCGGCGAGTGTTAACGGCCCTGCTATGACCAGCGGCGCGGTGTCCACTACTGTTCCACCGCTCTCTATGAAGCCGTCGTTTTAACGGTAAGCGTTATTCAACTCATCATTTTAAAGCCACTCATATTATCTATAAGTTTTGCTTAAAACATTTCTTCCCAAGACGTAATGATAAAAAGCTATAATTTGTTGAAGTTACTTTTTGTTTTTTGTAGTGACAGTTTTCTGTATATAATTAAGTATTACGGTGAAACTGAGCTATCTACATAAAAAGTGTATATAACATAATTTGTTTATAATATTGTTAGGAGTAAAATAAAAAAACACACCCCGGTAACAGCATTAGTTTTCTTGCTGTAAGCATATAAGCACAGTACTGCTCTTGCAATGTTTCGGAAGGGGTGGTGTGATAGTTTTGTTTGTAGTGGTTAGTATTTAGAATAATATAAAGTGATTACTCATATGTATACATACAAATCAATTTATTAAACCTTCACAATACATATACAATTAATACTATTCATTACTGAATTCCAACTCCTATATCTTATTAACACAATACATATACAATTCAAATTACCCCTATTCCTGTATCATATTAATTCGTTATTTACTCTTACTAATATCCTCCTTTTACTATTCTCTATCATCCTTTAATTATTCAAAGATTCTTAACTGATAAACACACATATACTTTGCTAATATCATCCTACCTATTATCTACTCAATATCATCATTTACTTATTTAAGATTCTTAACTGATAAACATACATATACATTGCTAATATCGTCATATCAATTATCTACCCAATATCATCAATTACTTATTCAAAGATTCTTAACTGATAAACACATATATACACTGCTAATACCATCATATCATAAGATTCCAATTACTACGGAATTAAAGAACCAATATTCTGTGATAGATATCTATGGCCAAATAAGTGAATGTCCACCATAAAATAACTATTTCATTATTCCCTATGTTCTAGATATACCAGTGAGCATTGTATAAATAATCTACCAAGGATCATAAGCATCCTACCTGTGATCGCTCATTCGCTTAAACAGGAATGAGACGCTCTGTCATCATTCACAAAGGGTTCTCCTGTTGCTAACATCGGTAGGGGGGACTTGCATCTATTCGATGGCACTGGTCTATGGTCAGCATGGGTGAGATTCTCCTCTGCGTAGGAAGTGTCAGGGCAGTCCCTTTAGGGATAGGTGTGGTCACCGCTTCTTGACATCGGCTAACATCGGTGGACGGACGGGAACGGGCGCTTCTCGCATCAACATCTGGGGCTTGCATTAGCTTTTTCACATTAGCTCAGGCTTTTTCTCTGGCGGCTTTCTGGCTCAGCCTCGGTTTCTCAGCGACTTTGCCTTCCTTCGTCAATAATTGTCGGGCTAACATATACCTATATTGCTATGTCAATTGCAGTCTCTCAGCTATTCAGATCAGACTATGTCTCTTGACGATTTCAACGCTTCTGATCTCTCTACCTCTTTTTTCCATCGAGCTAAACTTCGATAATCTTTATTTAGACTTTCATTGGTGGCTCTCTCCCAACCAATGCTAAACTCGGTCTCTTATCATTGGCTGGCCCCCACATTTTATATTAATAACCTTTCCAATCTAAATTGAAGAGGACGTCAGCCCGTGCACCCTTCTAAAGTTCCTTCTGGGGATCCTTCAACACCCAGACTCCCATGCCTCGGTTTTATCCCCTGCTGTTAACCTAATGAAGTCCACCTCGTAAAATCGCGTATCTCTCGCGCTATCACAACTTAGTCTCCTCTTGGCTTCAAATTCACACTTCTCCCAGATCATTAACTCCAGCTGGTGACCCTTTACTGACCATATTTCTCTTAACTTGACATTGCTCGTCTTTAGTTACATCTGAGCAGTTCGTTAACTGCAGCTGGTCGCCATTCACTGCCCGTTCTTTAATACTTCTCTTCTCCTATTACCTTGTGCCTAACTTGCATCTATTCAATTTTCGAAAACTGTCGCCTGCACTGCGACAGGTGGGGATCGGGACTTTCTGTTTTTTTAGTGCTAGTTTTTCTAGTTTTTTTAGTCGCAACTAATCAGCTTTCCCCTAATTAGTTGCGACACGAAACCTTTATTGACTGGGTTATATCTAGGCTCGACAGTATCTCCTTGTCTCCAGCTCCAGCGTCACTCTGAAAAGCTTAATCTCTGAATCACTGACATGACCATAACTCGCATCCGATGACTTTATATACCTTCGTTGAACGTTCTAGAAAGGTCTGGAAAACGCCGCCTTTCCTTATTCAGTTATTGTTTCCAGACAACTAGGCTCCTCCGTACGGCCAATTCGTTTTGGTAACTGACGAACTGTTCCGCTAGCTGTTGATAGCATTTCCGGTCTTTATGTCGCCAAGACTGTCTGTCTCCAGCCGTCTAAATCAATTAGGTGCACAAATCTCGCGTTGGTAGGTCTTCACGGAATTTCCTCGCGCAAAAACTTCGCTATTGTACTTGAGTCGTTTCAAAATAGCATAGATACACGTCATTAAAGTTTTAACTTGAAAAAAAACACTGAATTTCATTTTTATAGTAATTTAAAATTACTGTATACTCTAAACGGGGTATTGTGTTATTTTTAAAATGTTTATATTAACTTGCTTTCTTCTTTGTGTGTTTGTGTGTGGGTCTGCCAAGTACAAAGCTTGCAATCGATTTTTAACTAACTTCCCGACTAGATAGACATTTAAAACTTTTAGAACACCTCAGAACACGATGACAATGCGTTTTTTTATATTTTTAGCCATCTTTAAGATGAATTAAATTAATTTTCAGTTTTTTTCAGTTAATTTTGTTTTGTAGACTGGTGCAGCCATCTATTGCCGGAACGGGAATGAAAAGTTATATGCAAGTTAACTTCCAATTACCTTCATTTTCTTTCAATTTCATGGGATAATTCATCAAAATAATTTTAAAAAAGCATTTATTAATACATAGAATTGTCAAATTTATATGATTCAACAGAAAATTTAAAAACATGATATATAAAAAATTATTTTTATCTTGTAATTATTATGAAAACAGATCTTAACATTTATTTTCTTCTATTGCCTCAAAAAATATAATGTTTTTGTCATCTAAAAAAATTTATAATTTCATTATACTCTCAAAAAGGAGAGTCCTATTATATACATGGAAAATAAAGACTTATTATTTATGAAAAAATACTGTCTAGTCTGCATACCTTGCAGATGATATGAAAGAAAATTATAAATGAAAAATTGAGGAAGAAAAATTTAGTTATTGTAATTTCTTATCGCACTGAATAAAAACATTTTAAACAGCTTTAAATTAGCATTTATGTGGCTGTTATATTTGCATGAAAGTTAACGCTCCCATAAAATCGTTATTTTTAATAGTATTAAGTATGAATCAAATTACTGTAAAATAGCTTGATTCCCGACATAATTTCAGGGCATAAACGCCTATAATTTCATCGAATACATTAACGCGGACATAATCATTAACTAGTTTATGAATGAAGGTTCATTTAATTTTAAATTAGGTATATCGGAGTTATTCTAGTTATATATCATTCTTAAATAATGTTCTCATTATTTGACATGCAAATGTTTGGTCTGGTTTAAATTAAACCACAAAGCAATTTTCCTCAAGTGCAATGCAAATGAATCTATGCCGCATGTAAACCATTTTAATTAAGAAACTTTTAACTTGAATAAGAAAAAATATAAGATCTGCACTCTTTTCATAAAAGGATATGACATGAAAGATGTCGTTCTGCACGAATCACAGTCCCTGATGTAGTATTATGTAGTGTATGTCTAATTACAACAATACTGTTTAATATTCATATAACAATCATCATCAGTCTAATTACACAGCGTAGAAAATTATCGATGAAGCCTCGTTAAACTTTGAATATAAATTACTAGCTAAAAACCCGTACTTCGTTACGGGGTATATTCAAATTAAATATAACGGTCAATGTACGCAATTAATGCCAAAAATATGTATATATACATATATATATATATATATATATATATATATATATATATATATATATATATATATATATATATATATATATATATATATATATAATACAACGATCAATGTATGCAATTGATGTAAAAAAATAATAAAATATCTTTATAAAAAATCGTAACGGATATTTTTATAGAGAAAATAATGTAGAAGAAAATAATCAAATTAAATCTAATAGAACGTACTAAAGAATATAGTACAGTTAATATAGTACCATTTGAGGAACATTTCTTTTACTGTATTTTAATATTTTTTTGGAAAATGTCCAATCGTCTGCCGCATTAGCAAGAATTTTTTTGTCTTTTTCGTTGTTATGCACGTAACGTATCTGGGAAGAATTATTCAAAAACCTTTCTTAGTGTATCCCTACATTATAAGAAGAATCGCTAAGCAAAATTTCAGCCCTTTAGGTCCAGCGGTTTGGTCTGTGCGTTATATGTCAGACAGTCAGTTACGGAACTGTTTTATATATAGAGATTAAACCCGAACGACAATATTTCTGTGTTTCTTCATGTCTACTGGATTTGATATAGTCCACTGATGAATGATCACACTCAACAGTATTCTTTATTTACAGACAAAATCAATATGCAACTTTTTTTCCCCATTTTTTGAAAAACAGCTTATTTGGAGTTGTGACATAATTCATTTAGGGTTACGATTTGAAGCCCTGTGGTAGGGCTAGAAATTATATTCTGTAATAATTTCTAGAACAACTAATATTTGTATCCTTGACCCTCGTAATACAGGGTGCTCATCTGGAATCCAGAAAATCGTGTCTAGGTCGAGGGTGTCTAGGTTGGATAGAGGCACGTTAAATCCTGAGACCGGAAAGTTCGTCCGCGAGGTTAGTGGTTGGGAGAAGATATGAGCCCTCCAGCTGTTGCCCTTGCTCTGCACCAGGGATTGGTGCTGGTTCGCCTAAACGGCGCTCCCATTGAAATGAATCAATGATTCTCATTGATAAAGTGCGAATGTCTTCATTGGCAAGTGCCCCGAACAGGAAAATTGCAACAACTACACTTAACCAGTCTTAAATGTCCCAATGTGATGAGAAATATCCTGTTCAGATGTTCTAAAAACTTTCATTGGCTATAACAGTAGAATAAACCCACACATTCATCTTTTTTTAAAACCACAGTAATAGTGCTAATTTGTAAGTGTTTTCTAAGTAATAATTATAGTTCTTGATTAGGTAATACATTAAATATGATTGTCTTCATCATTTAAGGACCCACATTTCATATCAAAGAGTTTATCTTGGTATTCAGGAATTATCCATTCAGACAATAACAACTAATTCTCCTCAGCTTGAGGAGGAACAATTACTATTTTTTATTGTAATGATAAATACCCAGAGATTAAGAAATTTTAAAACTGTGATTGGCAAATTACACTAGAATAAACACATGCATTCAGCTTATTGAAAACAATAATAGTAATTATTCCTAAGTAATTATTAGAACTAATAAGTAAAGTTTTTAATTAAATAATGTATTACATGTGATTGTCTCTGTCAACAAATGACAAACATTTTATATCAAAGAGTTTGTCTTGGCATTCGTGAATTATCCGTACAAACAATCACAACTAATTCTCCTCAGTTTGATGAGGAACGATTATAATTTTTTTTCCACAATTTGCACTTACAGTCCTAAATATTTTAATGTAATGATAAATACCCTGAGATTAAGAAATTTTAAAACTGTTATTGGCAAATAGCACTAGAATAAACACGTGTATTCATCTTCTTGAAAACAATAATGTTAATTATTTCTAATTATTCGAAAAATAAGTATAGTTCTTCATTAAACAATGCAATAGATGTCAACAAAGGACAGAAATTGCATATCAAAGAGTTTGTCTTGGCATTCGGGAATTATCCATACAGCCAATCACGACTACTTATACTATGTTTGATGAGGAACAATTGTTATTTTTTTACACAATTTGCCCTTAATCAGTCGTAAATTTTTAATGTAATGAAAATTACCCTGAGGTTAAGAAATTTTAAAACTGTCATTGGCAAATAGCACCAGAATAGACACATACATTCAACTACTTTAAACCACAATAAAAGTACTAATTTGTAAGTATTTTCTAGATAATAAAGTTCTTAACTAGGCAATACATTAGATGTGATTGTCTCTATCAACAAAGGACCCCCATTTCCATCAAAGAGTTTGTCTTCGCATTCGTGAATTATCCATACAGACAATCACGACTAATTCTCCTCGGTTTGATGAGGAACAATGGTTATTTTTTTAGACTATTTACACCTGATCAGTCTTAAATGTTATAATGTAATGATAAATACCCCGTTGTTCAGACATTCTAAAAACTGCCATTGGCAAATAACACTTGAATAAACACACATTCAGTTACTTGAAAACAAGAATAAATGTACAAATTCGTAAGTATTTTGAGCTAGTTATTATTGTTCATAATTAGTTAGAGAACATTAGATGTTATAGTCTCTATCAACAAAGGACCCACACTTTATATCAAAGAGTTTGTCTTCGCATTTATGCATTATCCATTGAGGCAATCATTCCTAACTCTCCCGGGCTTGATGATGAACGATTGGTATTAGTGTTTTCCAGACTATTTACACTTAATCAGTCAGAAATGTAAATATCATGAGGATGTAAATATGATTGTAATATTCACTGGTTGAATGTTATCAATGCATCAGGCACAACCACCACATTACTTGAAATCGAAGTTTTGTGCAATTATAATCTGTTTCTGCAATATTGTTTATATTTGTGAAATTAAAATTTAAAATAGTACTAAAATAATAAAACATACACCCAATGAACCACTTTTTCTAACTTTTTGTTCATATTCTTAGTCAAATTGTTATCTTTAAGTGTTTTATGTGCAATTATTAGTATTATAATTATGTTGTATGCTATATATTATAGAGAAAAATGTGAGGAGGTCGATGCAGAAAATCATTCTTTTATAAGGGGTCGAGGTAGGAAAAAGGTTGGGAACCTCTGGTCTACATTATAAAGGAAACCAAGGGGAACATTAGAACATCTGAAAATGAGTGAGGAAGTTGCCGCTATTCCCTCAGAAATGACCTGCAGAGTAACGGAAAACTTTACAGAACGGCTTCGGCAATGCATCGCAAATAACAGACGCCACTTGATTGGTGTTATTTTCAAAACCTAGTGGGGGAAAAACTGTATTTTTTAGTACTTTTCGAAAAAATATATATTTTTTCTGTAAATTGTTTCGTTCGTTTTTTATGGCCCTTTGAAATATGGGAGTCTATTCTGCCGCACCTTGTATTTATTGCATAAAGAACGATCTTACAAAATGATGATATTTTAGCTTCATAGATATGAAAATTGCATTAAGATCCGTTTAAACAAACAGAGAAATTATTAAGACTTTTTAAAGTTCTTGAGTAGAAAAAACTTTAAGCAGAAAATTCGAGAATGAAAGGAAAATAAATGACGTAGAGCTCACGGCTGAAAAGTTTTCTCATCAAACCCGTTTCCCATAAAATTTACCACTCCATTCTTTTTATATCTAATATTTTAATATTTTTACTTCCGTAATATTCAAATACGTAGCAAAAACAGTAAAATATTTGTCTTTGCGTGATGGCATTTAATTTTTCCAGAACTTTTTCCTCGTGTTTGCTCAAAGCTGAAAAGTCACCACTTCATATTTTTTCTTCTTGGAAGAGTACGTTTTTCTAACTTTATGAATTCACGCACTGTTCTTATGAAAAGGATTTAAAATAAAACAAGCTTTGAGGAAAATGAGGTGCGTCCACTCTCCTTTCTTTTATTTTCATAGGATTTATATATAGAAGATTTCAAAAGATTCTTTATTGAAGGAAAAATATATTTTTGGTTTTAAAAGCTTTTTTTTTGTTTTAAATCAGAAGTTTTGATAAGTAAAATATGAAATGTTAGCTCAAATTTATCTAAATAATTATAACGAAATTTTGTGTTTATGATAAACTAGCTGAATTCCCGTACTTCGCTACGGAGTACATTCAAATTAAATACAGGGGTCAATGTATGGAATTAATGCCCCCCCAAAAAACAAAAAACAAAAATATTTAGAAAAAAATTGCAACGGATAATTTTATAGACAAAATAATGTAGAAGAAAATATTCAAATTAAATCTAATAGGACATGCTAAATAATATAGTACAGTTAATATAGTACAATTAATATAGTACAGTTTGAGGAACATTTCTTTAACTGTATTTCAATATATTTTTTTTTGGATAATGTCCATATGTCCAATCGTCTGCAGCATTAGAAAGAAATATATATATATATATATATATATATATTTGTCAATTTATTTTGTTGTTATGCACGAGGCACAAAATTGATTTAATCTATCACAAAAAGAAAAAAAACACGTGATCAGCATTTAATAAATTAAATCCTAAAAATTAATCTTTAAAAATCCACCAAAAATTAAAAAAAGGAGGTAAATATTTGAAAAATATGTAATTTTAAGGGAATTTTTATGATCTTTCTCGTGATATAAATTTCATCACCCTCGGATTATTATTTTAAATGCATACTTTAAAGAATATTACAAAAACAGCTCAAAAATTTAATTTTAAAAAATCTAAGAAGATTTTTTCAAAAATCTTTCTTAGTGCACCCCTACACAAAAAGAAGAATCACCATGCAAAATTACTACCCTCTAGCTCAAGCGGTTTGGTCTGTGCGTTATCTGTCAGTCAGTCAATCAGTCAGTCAGTTACGGAACTGTTTTATATATATAGATAAATCCCAGTTTGGGGATCAATCAGCATATTATGATCTATTTATGCACATATTATTTATGATTACTAAACATGTTGCAAATGAAGTAGATAAAAAAAAATAGGAAGCGTTCGGCTGTATATTCGTTGTGTGTGGTTGTCTGATATTAGCTTATTTGGTCATGTTATGCTACAAGTGACCAAACCTGACAATAACCTATTGTTTAAGGGGGTGCGGGACACATTTAAAAAAATTATTTATTGAGTTAAAATTTTGAATTTTTTTTTGTGATGGTTAACCATATAATGTGTAAACAAAATCACATCATAAAACTTCTCAAAAAGTTTTTAAAAAATTTTAAAATTTAAAATTTTTAATAAAAGTGGGGTAATTTAAAATCGTTATAACTCGAAATATTATTAGTCGAATTTCAAATTTTTTCATTTAATTAAACAGAAATATGCAAGTTTTAATTTTTATTCACCATTTTTTAAAATATTAATTTTTTTTAAAATTTAAAATATTTAGATGAAAAATTACAAAAAAATCATGTAACTTCTTTTTTAAAAATCATATTTTCAAAAGGAAATATTTATTTCAAATTTGGTGAATCAAAAATTAAAGTAAAATAGTTGAGAAACACATGTTACAAGTTTCAACCATTTATCTTTAACGGTTCTTAACTTATAACAATTTAAAGACGAGAAATGAGGAAAAAACCCATCATGCAGAAAAACGCACTACTATTAGAATGTTGCAAAAAAAATAATAATTTCTCCTGTTCTAATTAGGATAGAAACGTTATTTAAACGTCATTAAACGAACACAAAGATTTTTAATACAATAAATTTTTTTCTAAAATTTTAACAATTTTGTATCCTGGACCCCCTTAAATTCAACTTCGAATGTTTCTTTAATGTTCATACAGTTGAGTTAAAGCACATAGAGACATTTTTCAAGTATGCTTAGCATATTATACAGCTATTAAAACAAAATAAAATAAACTGCGTGTTAGCGCAGTAAAACACATGGCCAGATATAGGATTATCACGTTGTACTGTCATGCATACACTGTTGTACTTATATCTAATAATAACTTATATAATGTAAGAAAATGCTATCTAATGACTTACAGTCTATTTATCTGTAATCTGTTTGTAGCATTTTTTATAGCTTACCGTATTTAGAAGGTTATATATCAATTACCTTGCAAGGTTTCTTATGAGGTTTAACATTAGGGTGACAAAGGAACAATTTAATATTACTTTGTAAAGTGAGTGTTTTTTATATTTTGCGGGCTGAGTAAAGAAATCTATATTTGGCAAAATTTATCCGTATACAAAAGGAGATGTTGGACTTATTACTCAAGAAACCCCGTGATAAATTATCAAATCAAACCGATAAAATCCCTTCTATCAAACAATGGTTTAATAGTGATAAAATCCAATAAGAACACATAAAAATGTTTCTAAGTAAGACTAAGTCTAATTATGTTAAACCTTATAAGAAACTAATGAAACAACTTAAAAACCCCATACAAGTGATTTCGCGTATTTTTTCGGTTACGTAAAGAAATCTAGACATTTGTTATAATCTAGTGGTATATATAGAGAGAATGTGGACATATTTCTTAAGAAATCGAATGAAAAATTATCATATCAAATCCATCAAATCTCACCAAACAAAATAAAACAAATGAGAAAAATATCGTCGATATAACAATGATTTTATGGTGATAAAATCGAGTAAAAACACATAAAAGTGTTTCTAAAGAAAACTGAGTCTAATTATGTTAAACATTATGCGAAACAAATTTAATAATGAATTATCCCTAGACAAGTCAACAGAGATTTCACATATTTTGCGGACTAAGTAAAGAAATTTAGATTTTTTGTCTAATCTAGCCGAATATAAAAAGAGAAAGTGGATTTATTTTTAAGGAATGGCGTAATAACTCAGGTCAAATCTATCAAATCTCGTCAGTCTAAGGAAATGGAATTTAATTAAATCGTTGTTCAAACAATGATTTTATGGTGTTAAAGTCGAGTAAGAATGTCTATAAAGTGAACTTTGTCTTATTATGTTAAACATTATTTGAAACAAATGTAATAATATTCTAATCCCTAGAGAAGTCAATAGTTTTTTGCATATTTTTTGGACTGCATAAAGAAATGTAAACTTCTAGATTAATCTACCAATAAGCCAATAGAAAAAGCATACTCATTGCTCAAGAACCCCTTGTGATAAATTGAAGTCTATCAGATCTCTCACTCTACCCAAAATGCTCAAGTATTCGGTAGGCGAGTACACAGTTTGTTAAATTTCGATATGAAAAGCAATATGAGCGTATTTCATTCAGATAAAGGTTTAAAAAACACCAATTTAATAATTTTTTATTCATATTTTGAAATGGGCTTATCACCTAGATTGAGCTTTTGCGTCATGAGTTTTCATAAAAAGAGAACAGGGAAAAGAGGGAGACGGGGGGGGGGGTCTAGGTTTTACTCAGCCTGAATCAGGACTAGCACACAACAAAATCTTACATGGCCGACAAATTCCTCGCAGCCATATGGACCTAAGAAGAATATTGAGAAATGCCATCTTACTACCATGATTGATAATAATGTGGCTTCATATTTCGTAAGTTTAAAATCGATGTCATACATTTTTAATCAGTAGAAAAGCTTTTAACTTAACAGCAAGCTTCAAGACCAGTGTCAATAACGGCAACACGGCAGACTTTAAATGCTATACTATTTGGTACCTGTCAAAACATGGCGGCTAGATAGTGAATAAATGTATTAATACACAAATTACACTCAATACATCATTGCCAAATTTTGAAAATCATAATAATGCGCAGAAACAAATTATGTGTTTAAGCGGCCTCGTGCTTGGTGAGTATCTAAATCCAGATTTAAAAACGTCACTGAACATGCGCAGAAAGAAATTTTTTTTAAAAATTGTAAATTATTACTAATTAAACAATTCAAAATAAACAATTTCCATCAGGTTTAATCTTATATTTCACAAACATAATTATTATAAAAAGAACTACAAGATAAAAAGCCTTTTTATATACCATGTTTTTAAATTTTCTATTAAAAAAAAATAAAAAATGTAATTTACATGCAGCTTCTTCATGAGCTGCAAACGAATTCGCATCTTCCATAGTTAATTATGGATTTCAAAATTATAAATTATAATCTATAATTTGAAGGAAAAAAAATCAATGAATTTCGCGTAGAAAATATTGCAAATAGCATGTGGGCATAAATAAAAATTATCCCATTGTAATAAAAATGTAATATGTTTGGTTCACTATTACGTTAATAGATGGCGCCTGTAGCGGAGTTACTTTTGTCTCCTGACGCTACTCATATTTTTACGTAATGGATTTTAAAATATGGAATAAAGATGGCTAAAAGTATTAAAATAATGCATTGTCATCGTGTTCTGAGCTATTCTAAAAGTTTCAAATGTCTAGCTAGTCGGGAAGTTAGTTAAAAATCGATTGAAAGATTTGTACCAGACAAACACACCCACAAACACACACACAAACACACAAACAAGAAAGCAAGTTAATAAAAACATGGTAATAAAAATGGTGGAGAGCGATCTAGAGAGACTCCTCGTAATAAACGTGTTTATCGTTAAAACATGTCACTGAGCATGCGCAGAAACAGTGAGTTTCTAGAGACAAATTTAAACATGTCACTCAGCATGCATAGAATTTTTTAACTTCAAATTGTCGCTCATTAATAGAAATTGCGGTTACAAAAAACAAATTTGACAAATCTACAGATTACAATCTTTCGTTTCAGACCAAAATGAAGTAAATGGATGCATTAGTTTTCTCTCACGGACTGCCCAGAAAGTCGGCTTAGCAACTTAAATATATAGATATTGAGGAGGTGGCGTTATAAATTTAGCGTCTCTGTTAATGCATACCTAGACCTAGCCAAGAGACTTCATTCTTTGAAGATGCCAAAAATATATCTGAACGTATAGTTAGAGAAACGCCATGAATAATATATTATATTACATGCAATGTGGATGTGTAACGTATGTATCAGAAACTCACTAACATAAACGTGAAAATTTATTCTTGAATTTTAATTAAAAAATACTCATGGCCAAAGATAATATAATATTTTGTTGTAGGTCATATTAGCTGTATTCGTGGTACTGTTGGTTTATATGCTACATTGTAATGGCAACTTAAATACATAGAAAATGTATCATATATATATATATATATACATAAATTGTAGAGTATTGCATATCAACCTCTCCGTTAATATAAATACTCCTATCTCGAGCCTGAGAGTCGTCCGGAAGCGGACCACCCGGGTTGCAAAATGCTGACGGCATTTTCCTTTTATCCTCTGATAGAATTGTTCAAGAGATCGTAAGAAGGCCTCGGTCATTTTTCTTGATTAGGTCTGTCGTTACGAACCGAGGTGAGCGGACAACCAGACGATAGAGCAATTGTGAATGAAAGGGGAGCACCGAAGAAAAGACTCAAGGTGCTTTTCAGTCGTGAACAATCAGCTGTTAAGGCAGCATTCTGTAGGTGCCGTTTGCCTCCACAAAAGACTCGTTTCGGCACCCTTCTTGTTGTCTCCTAAGCCGGCAAGTGGCTTTGAGGACAAACTAAAAGCAGCCGCTTGGCCCCTGAACAATTATTCATTATCGCCCCGGGAAAAGAAGGTCCGTTGCTCACTTGAGTTTCGAGAATGTCCGAACTTTCCGGAAAGTGATGCAATATCCGGTTGGGCTCTCCTATAAAAAAGAGGGGACCCCTGTCCCTTGGCTTGCGTCTTTGTTCCTGACCCGTGGCGGATCCAGTTGAGAGCAGCAAGGTTTGCCGCCCTGAGAGGTGTAAAAGTCCCTTGCGACTGTTTCCAGCGACTTTCGTTCCTGTGGGAGTGTACATACTCCGATAATTTGTTTGGAGACCAGTCTTCGTAGAAGTAGCCTTTGCTACAGAAATTTTCAGTGAGGAGTCCGTTGTCCTTGTATTTCTGCTTTTTATCTCTACCGGGTGCGTGCAGTGGTCACCACCGTTATTATTACTGGGAGCCCCTTTTCCCATAAGGACGCAGTGCCGTCTTCATGATTACTGAAGCAGAGTCAGCTTCTGCTAGCCTAGCGAACTGTTTTTTTTTTTTTTTTTGTTCTTAGTCCGCCCCACGCCGATTTAGTCTGGTGTGATACTTCCTAGAACACCCGAAGTTTCATCTTGTATACTTTCAGTGTACATACCTCATCATCATCATCTATCTTAATAAATTACATTAGATTTTATCGTGTAACGATTGATGTATACCTATTGTATTTAGTTCACCTACTGGTTGCAACTACGAACCTCAATTCCCTACAATTTATACAGTCGAACCTCCATATATCGAACTTCCCTATATCGAAATTTTCTATATATCGAACTCTTAGCAAATCTCCATGTTCATTACATAGAAAAATTGTTTCTATATATCGAAAAAATCTCTATATATCGAAATTTTTTTCAAGACAAATTGGGAGATTTTATTCTACTTTAGAATAAAATCTCCCAATTTTTGGCATTTGAAACAATACGTCGTGGACTTCAATTCGCGGAAAATGTCCCTGATGAAGTTCTTAGTGGACTGAATAAATACGAACATTTCTTTGAACTTTCCGCAAAACTAACTGTTCAGCAAGATATTCGTAGTTTTTTTTTTAAAGAATGTAAGTGTCATCATTGTAACCACTCTCTGCATTAATGTTTTTTTAAAGGTATGTAGTAATCAATAAATCTTTCAGATTAATTCATTTTTTAGTTATTAACTTTCATTTAATGGGATTCGTATATAAATTAGAAATGGAGTTTCTTATACGAAAATTAGATTTAATTTTTTTTAGGAGAATTTATGATAAGACTAAGCTCAATTCTATAAATCGAAATTTCTATATATCGAATTTTTTTCGCGCAATTTGCTACTTCGATATATGGAGGTTCGACTGTATATATATATATATATATATATATATATATATATACACTCAAGAGCCAGAACATTATGACCACCCCTACATTTTGCAATGAATTCACCTGGATGACGTGGAAGGCACGTGATCAGGTGGAAGTGGTATTTAACTGCTGCTGGAGAGTCTGAAGAATCATTCTTTCACTTACTTCTGTGTGTGATGGGAAAGGCTGCGGATCTAAGCGACTTTGATAGAGGGCAGATTGTAATGGCTCGAAGGCTCGGAACAAGTATTTCCGAAACTGCACGACTCGTGGGTTGTTCGCGACCTACAGTTGTTAGTACTTATGCAAAGTGGATGAATAACGGTGAAACCAGCAGTAGACGACATGGTGTTGGACGTCCACACGCTATCAAAGAAAAAGGTAGTCGGAGACTGTCTCGCATGGTGAAGCAAAACCGGAGCCAGACCGTGGCTCAGCTGACAGCCCAATACAATGCAGGGCCAAGTAGAATAGTATCGCAGCACACTGTTCAGCGGACACTGTTGGATATGGGGCTACGCAGCAAACGTCTCACTCATGTGCCTTTGCTGATTAAGCGTCATCGCCCACTGCGCCTGCGCTGGGCCCGGGAACATCGCGACTGGTCCATGGATCATTGGTAGAGAGTTGCCTGGTCAGATGAATCACGGTTTGTCATTCATCACGCCGATGCCCGTGTCAGGATACGCCGTCTTCCAGGCGAACTGTTGCTCCCTCCATGTACAGTAGGTCATACACAGGCCGGTGGTGGCAGTATTATGCTTCGGCGGACGTTCTCTTGGGCGTCTCTGGGACCCGTGGTTGTGGTAGAGCAGACCATGAATGCTACAGGGTATCTGAACATCATTGCGGACCAGTTGCACCCTTACATGGCCTCTGTTTTTCCAGCTGGAAATGGAATGTTCCAACAGGACAACGCCCCGTGTCACAAGGCTAAAATTGTGTTGGAGTGGTTCCAGGAACATGATGCTGAATTCCAGTTAATGTCCTGGCCGCCTAACTCACCGGATCTCAATCCGATAGAACACATTTGGGATGTCATGGGACGGCAGCTCAGAGTTCAAAGACCACCAATTCGCAATATCTTTGATTTGCGAGACCGTTGCTTAAACATCTGGTACAATCTGTCTCCGGCCATCTACCAAGGACTTGTGGCATCCATGCCAAGGCGGGTTGAAGCTTTGTTCCGCACCAAAGGTGGGCCAACTCCTTATTGACAGGTGGTCATAATGTTTTGTCTCTTGAGTGTATATAACATTAAAAATCCCACAACACTTTTAAATTCTAAATTATTCTAAATTTCCTTGAGCGTAGGAGCTACTTTCACTTTCGATTCTAAGTTCTAAATTCCCTTGGGTGAAAAAACCTGAACATGGCTTCCTGTTTTCAGCCAATGTAGCATGGGTACCTAAATTAAACACTACTGAGCATTATCACGTCATTTTTAAACATTAACCAATTACATACCACTACAAAGATCACATGACGAGATCGTCTATAAAAGATCTCGCACATGTAGATGTAGTTTTTAGTCATTATCACTGCCCCGAGCAACTGTGCCAATGTTCGCCTAAATAAATAATTGGTCAAGGTAATGAGTGTAATCTCTACTCGAGTCTCGACTACGTTTTTCCTGTTCTGATGGGATGTGCCGGCTCCGGTCATCGTTCCCACGCAGTCGGTATGTTTCATATATATATATATATATATATATATATATATATATATACAGTGGTACCTCGACTTACGAGTTTTTCGAGATACAAGCATTCTCTCGGAAGATATGTTGCTTCGAGTTTCGAGCTAAAATTCGGGTTACGAGCATGCTTCAGATACCCCACAGCTAGTTTGAGCAGCGAATGCCATGTTACGTGCTAATCAAATGAGAACACAAGAAGCATATAATATTTACAACCTTTATGTACAATTATTATACAATTGTATAATATTATTCTAAGACTACTATCCAGTCTTAAACCCAGAGATTGGATTCTGAGAAAACGTTCTTCGGATTCTCAGAAAGAAGAATCTGGACATTACAGCCACAGTGAACAATGCAACAATCGCCCAGCTTCCGTGTCTCACTCGTTCACTTTAAGAGAGTAGCTGGTAATAAAAGCGAAAGTAAGGAAAGCGGGGCGAAAAGATAAAAAATCAAGAAATAAGATTTAATTTTTCAGTTCAACCTTTCTCCTCCTCTTCCATCAGGATCTTCAAGTCTGATCTCCAAGGTAAATGTTGTACATTACACTTAATAAAACAAATTTAATGCAGTACATTCTACTGTATTGCGCTTTTATACAATGTTCGTCCTTTATAAGCACGTTTTTCTTATTTAAAAACATAAAACAAAAAAAAATTGTGGTGTTTTGTGGGAGCCCGAAATGAATTAATGGCATTTCCATTCATTTCAATGGGGAAAATTGATTCGAGATACGAGTATTTCGAGTTACGAGCTAAGTCACGGAATGAATTAAACTCGTATGTCGAGGTAACACTGTATATATATATATATATATATATATATATATATATATATATATATATATATATATATATATATATATATATATATATATATATATATATATATATATATATATCTGTGTGTGTGTGTATCTAATAATTCGGCCCCATTATCCAAATTTAATGTATATCCTTGCTCTATTTTCCAAGACTAAATTTGTGCACGGTCCCGGCTAGATAAGTTTTATCACACAGAATCATCAAAAAGTCTTCCAAATTAACCCTTAAACCCAATCAGATACCTCCGTTTTCAGTGGAAGCTCACTCAACATATATTTTTAGTCACATGATCAGAGTGAACTTATAAAAGTTATGTGTTTTTGCGCGAAGTAGGCAGATGTAGTTCGAGTGCTGAACGGAACACTTATCGCGTTCCTCTCGGGTCGTCCGTCGCGTTGCCGCCGAGTCATTCCACTAATGATATTGACTATGAAGCGACCGTTTAATAATTGAACAGAGACAGATCTAAAGTTCTATGGAGATTCATTTGACTAGAATCTGACGAGATACTGATGGAATGCGACCGAATGCCTACAACTGCCGGACATTTCATATATACAGGGTGTCACAGTTAAACGTTTCAGAACTTCTAAGAGGGGTAGGATGCATCCTGATGACTCGAAATCATATAGAAACGTGGGGTCGGAAATGCTTTCCTGAAGCGGTGATATACACAGAAAACCATAAAGAAAGAGATCGTAAGTGGATAATCGTTTTAATAATAAATGAAAAAAAAACAAAAGGCACTGGGGTCAAAGTAAGTGTTCGAAGTTTTTTCCAAAGACTGCAATACAGACCTCACATCTCCGGCGCATGGAATTCTGAACATTCTGGAATAATCCAGGCTCATCTCGAATTTCTCCGGCCTTTCTACTGCGATTTTTGCAACCAGCTCCTCGGCGTTGTCAACGGGGATGTCATAAACCCGTGTTTTCAAATGTCCCCATACATAAAATTCAAGACATGATAGGTCTAGTGACCGAGCAGGCCAACGCGCGAAATCACCACGTCCGATCTACTGTTGGCCATATCTGACGTCTAGGTAGATACGGCGACTGCCCACTACAATCTGCAGCCCCGTACACCAAATGCATGTCGGCTAACTCTGCGTTCGTACACTGGTGTAAGAAATTAAGAGAATTTGCAGACTTGGTCAATTATCTCTAGAACTACTGTACCGATTTTAATGAAATTTAATATGCACATACATTGATACAATACAAAAAAAAATAACAATTCAATTATTGTAATACACACGAATGATCGTGCGTAACACACGTTGGAGTCAGAAGGTATGAAACAGTGGTTGCAGAATAAAAAAAGGGGGTTAATAGATGGGTTAATAGGGTTATGGTCCCCTCTTACAGATATACAGGTCTAACAGCGTGATTTCATACTTGAAATAAGGCAGTTTATGATTTACTGTGGCAATTGGTCCCACTCGTTGAGCAACGTTGTTTTCATTCCCTGGATGGTACTCGGAGGGGGGTGGCGAGTTGCAATTGCCCTCCCCAGAGCGTCCCAGACATGCTCTATAGGGTTAAGGTCAGGAGATCTGGCTAGCCAATCCATCCGACGAATATCCTCACTCTCTAGAAATTCGTCGACCAAAAGAGCTCTATGTGGCCTCGCGGTATCGCCCATTAAAATGAACTCGGGGCCAACTGCACCCCCAAAGGCGAACATAGGGCTCCAAGACCTCATCCCTTTGCCTCACACCACTCACAGTGCCTCTTTCAAAGACATGGAGAGGTGTGCGACCATCCAACATGATGCCTGCCCAGACAATTAAACCTCTTCTGCCATAATGGTCGATTTCGCGGACATAGGAGGGTAGGTAGCGGGTCTCTCGTTCTTTCCATATGAACGTACGGTGAGAATCGGAGTTTAGGCTGAACCGGGACTCATCAGTGAAGAGAGTGGTCGCCCATTGATCCATACTTCAATCTCTATGCTCTCTGCACCATGATAAACGAATTATCCTGTTCGTAGGAGTGAGCGGGACGCAATCAGCAGTTCTTGCAAACAACCCTCTCTCACGAAGTCTTTTGGAAAAAGTCACCCTTGATACACGGGTTCCTGTGGCTGCATACAAGTCACGAGAAAGCTGCGATGCTGTAGCACTCCTGTTACGCCTCGCTATAAATGACAAATGGCGATCTTCTCTGGCCGTCGTGGCTCTTGGACGACCTTGTCCATGCTTTCTCTCGATGGATCCGGTATCCTGGAACTGTTTCCATAAGTTACACACGAAGCTGGGCGTTAAATTGAACTCTCTACAAATTTGGACTCGAGATTGGCCTGCTTCTAGCCTCCCCACAATTCGCCACCTCATCCCATCATCTAAACGTTGGTGATTACTCATTTTTACTATTACAATTTGAAATTAACCGATTGCTGCAAAATAACACCAAGAAATTCGACGAGGTGTGCTAGCGAACGAAATGCATCATAACTTACGCGCGCTTATAAAGCCTGTTTGTCTACTGGCTCCGTCTACACACACGTGTACGCTTACGAATTTGACGTACAAGATTTGCATTTTTGTCTAGAAGCAGTGGTCTTACATTCAGTTCAGTTCTTTTCTTGAAATTCGATAAAAAATGCAAATTCTCTTAATTTATTTCACCAGTGTATAATTAGCTATCCTACTAACTCTGAGTCCTTGTGCGAAATGACAATTCCCTGCATGAACGCTCGGAACTTTCCCGCAACGCCATTTACCGCTTCAGGAAAGCATTTCCGACCCCACATTGCTATATGATTTCGAGTCGCCAGGATGCACCCTACCCCTCGCAGGAGATCTGAAACGTTTAACTGGGACACCCTGTGTATATATATATATATATATATGTATATACACACAAGGTGAATAAAAACAACAAATAGCTTTCGTGGCCATGCGCTAAAGCAGCCATTAACCACAAAGCACGAATATATCGTTTATCTAATGTTTGCATGTATTTGCAAACTTTAGATAAACGATATATTCGTGCTTTGTGGTTAATGGCTGCTTTAGCGCATGGCCACGAAAGCTATTTGTTGTTTTTCTTCACCTTGTGTGTATATACACATATATATATATATATATATATATATATATATATATATATATATATATATAATATATAATAAATACGACTATCGATGTATACAAATGATGTAAAAAAAACAAAAAACATATTTATAAAAAAATCGTAAGGGATATTTTTATAGACAAAATAATGTAGAAAAAAATATTCAAATTAAATCTCATAGGACATACTAAAGAATATTGTACAGTTAATGTAGTACAGTTTGAGGAACATATCTTTTACATTATTTTAATATTTTTTGGATAATGTCCAATCGTTTGCCGCATTAGCAAGAAAAAAGTATTTTTTGTCTATTTCGTTGTTTTGTGACGATAAATTTATTTAAAGTACCAGAAAAAGAAATCACGTGATCAGCATTTAATAAATTAACCTTTTACATGCCAATGTTCCTTTTTTGGAACACCATGTTTAATATTTTTTAAAAATAAACTGTGATATCTGTCAGTTTGAAAAAATTACCGTTTTTTATAGAAGGCATGATTGAATTTTTGACATATTATTTTTTTCAAATATGAATATTTTAGCGTAGAAAAATTTCTAAAAATCGGCTTTTTTACAATTTTTACAGTATGTAAGAAAAAAAAATTCTAGAAAATTCCTAAAATTTCAAATCTACCCAAAATTTCCCCATCGTACTTGCAAAGGGCAAGTTTAAAGAGTTAATAAAGTAAATTAAAATAATAACAAGAAATAGTTCCTCAAGACTGCGTAAAAATGCAATGTTCCAAAAAAGGAATATTGGCATGTAACGATATACAAAAACAGAGATATCACACGTGATCAGTGATTCTGCCGTCAATCAGTGATTCTGCCGTCTGATTACTTAGAAAATTTAGCCGAACTTACAAAGCTGTATGCCCTACGAAAAGGAAACTCTTTAGACGTGGACGCAAATGACATTCGGCAGTTTCTTGGATTACTGTGGTTTAGTGGTTACCACTCAGTACCTGATGAAAATACATATTGGAGCTCTCAGGAAGATTTGCATATCCTAATTGTTAGCAATACAATGCCCAGAAATAAATTTCGGATGTTAAAAAAGTATTTCCACATTGTTGATAATAGTAAATTGGAACCAGGTGATAAATTAGAAAAAATTTCTCCCTTTTATAAACAGATTGGAAAAATTTTTCGTCAATTTGGATTTTTTTATGAAAATATGAGTATCGATGAATCCATGGTCCCGTGTTATGGACATCGTTCGGCTAAGGTGTTCATACGTGGAAAGCCAATTCGCTTTGGTTTCAAAGTTTGGATGATCTGCTCAGCAAATGGTTATCCTTATGCTATGTCTATCTACGGTGGAAAAAATTCGAAAAAGGAAAATTTGCCACTTGGATCAAAAGTTGTCTCCAAACTACTATCTTTTATTGACAATCCAGAGAAACACAAAAGATTTTTCGGTAACTTTGTAAGGTATACACAAGATTCGATTCACAAGAATCGAACTTTTGAGTGAATTAAAGAAGCTGCTTTAGATATGCTAATTTCGGCATACGCGCTTAGTATAAATACCACGCAGCGTCATTAATAAAAAGGGGAGGTTGTTAAGGTTGAAAAGGTGTTATCCTGCGCTAGTGCTTAGCGGGCCAGAAGTTTACATGGCAGTACTGCTGGTTTGACTTACTGTTCGTGAGTATAAAAATATATTGTTCTTGAAAGCTGTGTTTATACATTCCGTACAAGTAGTACGCATGCTTATTGCTGTAAAAGCCAATTATATGTGCAACGAATTCAATAAACATTGTTTCATGTATAAACTGTGTTTGCTTCAAATTCAAATAGAGTGCCACTTCAAATTATATACACCCAAGTCTGGGTAGAAGTGAGCATAGGTACTCTATAACTTTTTTTACATCTTTACAGTCTGCTGACAGATTTATCTAACAAAGGCTTTAAGGCTATCGCACAGTACGAGATTCCAGAACGGGACAATGTTCTCTTTAAACAGCAAAAGAAATATCGAAATTTCAACGTGGAGAGTTTGATTACGGATGCGATGAAGAAGTTTATATGTGTCATTGGAACGATAGTTTTGTTGTAACTATTACATCAAATTTTATCACTCACGAACAATTAGGAAGAGCAAAGAGATATATCTGAGCTAAAGAAAAAAGATGGTTTTCCTTAACTTTACATTATAAAATTATATAATAAAGGAATGAGTGGAGTACACCTGTTGGACCGACTTCCTGGAACTTATCGACCAAAGTTACGCAGCAAAATATGGTACTTTATTCCTGGATCATAGTGCGGATGTAAAAGGTTAAATTCTAAAAATTAATCTTTAAAAATTCACCAAAAACCATAAAATGGAGGAAAAGATTCGAAAAAGATTTGATATTAAAGGAATTTTTATGATCTTTTTCATGATATAAATTTTATAACCCTCAAATTATTATTTTAAATGCAAACTTAAAAAAAGTTACTAAAACAACTTAAAAATTTAATTTTTAAAAAATCTAAGAAGAATTTTTCAGAAATCTTTCTTACTGCACCCTTACACTATAAGAAGAATCGCCATGCAAAATTTCAGTCCTTTTATTTCCCGCGGTTTGGTCTTTACGTTGTATGTCAGTCAGTCAATCAGTCAGTCAGTCATTTAGTTACGGAACTGTTTTATATATATATATATATTATTATTACTATCTTTATATCATAACGTTAACTTCATGCGCACGCATTATTTTCCTATGCTTTTTTTATTATCTTTATAATACAGTAATTTTCATATGATTTTAAACAGCAATTTTTTAACTGGCATTCGATTGGCTGTTAAAACTTTATATTTACACCCTATTTAAAAGAAGTATGGTGTAAATTTTTCAAAGAGGATGTTTCAACACCTAACTTCAAACAAGTAGAGTGTAAATTGTAGGGTAGAAAGTTGGTAAACTCAAAATTTTGTGCAATGTATTTAATTTCTCGATTAAAAGTGGTTTTTTCCTAAAAACTAATTTATTTCGCTTCAAAAGCTAAATATTTTATGCACGCGGTTTATATTATTATTACTATCTCTATATCATAACGTTAACTTCATACGCGAGCATTATTTTCATATGCTTTTTTTATTATTATCTTTATAATAGCTTTATTTTCATATGCTTTTAAACAACTATCAGTTTTTATTCATATTATGTTGGTTTTTTATTAATTAAAAATTAAGGGTAATTAATTTCGATTCCGGAAGTTCTTATTATCGTT
Organism: Dolomedes plantarius; assembly: GCA_907164885.2. NCBI lineage: Eukaryota > Metazoa > Arthropoda > Arachnida > Araneae > Dolomedidae > Dolomedes > Dolomedes plantarius. Next base: position 36,861,494 of record OU015503.1, on the reverse strand, counting down.
ATTTTCATATGCTTTTTCATTTACGAATTATTCAAATGTTGGTTAAAAAACTTTTATGTAATTTATACATTTGTGTGAGTTTAATTATTGTAATTAATAAATTTATACTTCTGGAGAGGATGTTTCAGTTTTTAGTGGTACTATGATGAAAGGCTGAATCTTCCAAAATTCTGAGGAGTTTATTATGGAGAGAAAAGGAATTTAATATGTAGAGGATGCTTATAGGAGTTTAATGTGGAGAGGAGATGAATGGTTTTCAGCCCTCAATCAAACACTTCATTTTTTTAAGTTTCAACGCTAGAGTCATATCATGGTTCTATTGGAAATTTCTGCTAAACCTGCAATTTCAGCTTCTTTTTTTGCCCAAACGATAAAAGGCTAAATCTAGCTGAATTCTGAGGAGTTTATTATAATTTTATATATTTTTTTATTGGGTTTTCATTTTATTCATGTGTATAAGATTTCACATGATTTTTCTATGTTATTTATACCGTGTTTAGTTTTAAATTAATTTTGGTTAGCAAACATTAGACAATTTGACATTTTTACTTTTCAGATTTTAGTGCTACATTGATGAAAGGCTGAAATTCCTGAATTCTGAGATGTGTATAACATTTCACATATACTTTTTCGATGTTATTTATACTGTGTTAATTTTTAAATTGATTTTAGTTAACAAATATTCTTAAAATCCCGGGAAACGCCGGGTACTTCAGCTAGCATATATATAAATCTATTATATAGCAATATATTTAAAATGGGAGACATTAACAATTTTTTTTTATTCTTTTGATCTGTTCCTCTTCCACTCGGTATTTTTGCTTCACATCCGTCTTTAGTGTATGCCTTTAACGATTTGACGTTGTGATACAAAAAGGAAGTATAAACAAAACTAATGACTTTACCAAAGATACTTTGTAATTATCTGATTAATAATCTCACATTCAAAAGGATAAGTATTACATTATCTCATAATAATGTTAAATTTTCTTATATTTTCGTCTCTTTCATATTCTTTTATATATTCGTATAAGAATAAGATATATGAAAGGCAATGAACTATAAAATAATTAAAACTGTGTTTTTCATCCAAAATACATTTTATACAAAAACTACTATATGACATTATTTATATTGCTTGAAATATGTATATATATATATATATATATATATATATATATATATATATTAACGGCAATGTCTGAAATCCATGCATACTGTAGAATGCTTATGGAAATTATAAAATGCCTGATGCTTTTAGGCAAAGCATTAAATGACTGTGTTATTTTAATTGGTTATAGATTTTTCTAGGCATTCTATATAGTACCTAAATTAAGAGCAAAATCAAAATTAAGAGCAATTTTTTTTCCTCATTTAGGATCTCCAATGTGTACCTTTGTAAACTAGACTCAATATGAGCTGTAACAATTTTTTTTCCTCATTTAGGATCTCCAATGTATACCTTTGTAAACTAGACTCAATATGAGCAGTAATGATATTTTTCCCTCATCTAGGGTCTTCAATGTAATACATTGTAATGCACTGGTATAATCACATTTTTCCAAAGGATCTTCAATGTAAATTTTTGTAAGCCTGCCAACTCCCACTCCTAGCACATTGTTATTTCTAACTCAGCTCTCTTTGGGAAATTTTCCCTCATTTGTTTTTTTCTTCACTTGGTGAAGGGGGAGAGTGTTATAAAGACTCATATAGTATATCTATTAATATTCAGGTCTTTATAACTGTCTCTCATAACTGCCATACATTGGCAGAAAAGAAAAATGATTTATTGCCAAAAAAGGCGATGCACGCCAAATCTGGTGTATTGAGCCTGTATTGCGCAGGCGCGAAGTACAGCTTGGCGCAAGTCATGGCTAGCTTCGTAATGTAACGGGAGACAGCCCTTGGACGCGTTGGAAGTTGGTGACACTTTGGGAGCGTGTGTGGAGTGAGGAACAAGGCATGGCCTATTATAAGTATTTACCTTTTTTTATTATGGTGTCTTAAATAAATTTTCTTATTTGCTCCTTAAACCCCTTGTCTGTAATTTAATTTACTGTAGTGGATAATGTTTCTTTGGTAGAACTTAATTTATTGAATATTGTAATATGCTTAGCACGTGGATCAAGCTATATGTAGGGTTAAGTATTTTCTTGCTAAGCTAAGTGCTATTAACCTAAAGTAAATACTTTACTTAATGTATGTTACCTGAGACAACCTATCTGGGTTATCTTTCATGTCGCATTGTTACTTGAAGTTAATTCTGTAACCTAATTTAATACACAACGCATTTCATGTTTCACCTTTGTTATGGCTGGCTTAAGTATTCGCTAATTTGCTACCACTTGTTCCGATACGGCTTCCCATTTTGGCGTCGTAATTCTCGGCTTCACAACATTTGGTACCGGTTGACCAGTCCTTAAAATTAATTTAATATTTAAGGGTAGTAATTGTCTCATTTATCGGTAACTTTTTTTAATTCTTTAACCTACGTGAGTAACGAAAAAATGCATCTGCTTAGTATTCCCCCTGATTATAATGTTGTTCTCTTTATTAATAAGTAATATATGTATGTTAATAATGCTAAAATTTCATTCAGTTTGCTATTTCTGTACCACATGATGCATTTTTTTATAATAGAGCATGAACGAAGCTATATGTTTGTTATGTGCAATTATTTAATTATACATTGATTTTATGAATATCTGAGTATTTAACATTGAATATTATTTGAGATTGGAATTTGTGTTATATTGATTGATTTTTTCATGTGTAAAGGATATATTTTATTGCTTTTTGAATTACAATTTTTGATTTTAACTTCATTATTGATATGAATTCATTTAATATAAAGTACTAATTTTGTGTCATTCATGCAACCTATCATATCTATGAGTTCATATAATATTTCTGACTGATAGTTGATATTTATGCTGAAATTTTTTAATGCTAATTAAGCTATGGTGAACTCAAGCATAATATTTGAAAAGTGTATTATTGAATAGTATCCCATTTTGTATATGCATAACTTTTAATATACTTCTTTTCTAAATTATAATTCATAATTCGTTACATTTTGTCATTTGCTGGTTCATGTTATCTCCAATGGAATTTTTGTCTTGCATTTTATGGTTCACTGCTTTCTGCAATTTTTTGTTTACATGTTGAATATGTAAAACTCAAGTTATGTTACCTTTTGTGTGATCCTTGAGAATTTTAGTCCAGTTTTTTTTACTTTTTGCTTTCTTGGACATGGCTAGCGAGGTAGACAATAGATTCAATGTAACCATTCAACCTTTTGAAGGTGATGGAGAATTATTGTCATTTTTCTCTAAGCAAGTCAGGGACTTAGCGAGAGTAAATAATTGGTCAGGCGCTGAAACATCTATATTTATCAGGTCGAAATTGGTAGGGCCTGCTCTAAAGTATGTCATAAGTAATTCAGAATTGTTGGACACAGAAGATCATGCATTTTTGTTGCAAGGGTTGAAATCCTTCTTTGATCCTAATCATTCTGTAAACACTGCCTTATTGCACCCTCAGAACACCATAACTCTTTTACCTGCTGAATCTATAAGAAATCTTGCTCACAGAATTTCAGTTCAGGTTTCTAAATTACATCCATCTGTTAAGAATCCTGATGCCCTTAATGAGATAAAATTTGTCGAGTTAATTAAGGCTGTCCCTCAGAGTATTAAGATGCAACTATTAAGTGAAAACATAAAATGTTTCCAGGCTGCAGTTGATAGAGCTGATACTTTGCAGCAATTAGAAACTTACAGCACTTCAGCCCAGTCTGTGGGTAGTTGCTCGCTGAAATTCAGGTTATCAAAGAACAGCTCAATTCACTGAATATGACTAAGAACCAAGTGAATGCTATTAAATCGTCCTCGACTTTGTCATGTGACACTGAATGCAATGAATATATGTCACTTTGTTCTTCAAATGAGACCAAACAGAAAGTTTCAAAGACTGTCTGTCAATATTGCTATAAGACAGGTCACACTTTTGCAAAATGCTATAAGTTTCAAAAAGATTTTCGTAGGGAGCAATCATCTTCTGGTCCAAATAATAGAAGCAGGCAGTTAAATAACTCTACTAGGCAGAACTCACACACTGTGAGAAACTCAAACCTAAATCCTGATGCCTCTTCCTTTGTTTATGATTCTTCTAACCCTGCAATGAGACAAGCTAATGCTGATATACCTTCGTCCCTCCAACTTTGTTCATCAGCCAATTTTAATGCTCAAAATTATGACCTTTATAATCCTAATTATGTCAATAATAGTGATTTGGTACAACAGTGCTCCAATTTTTCTGCAAATAATAGAGGTACTGATAATCTTAATGTGCAGTGTAATAGTAATGTTCAACAAAGTTTTTCTTCTGTTGGTTGTCAAACTTCTTCTGCTATCAAAATTATGAACTCCACTGCTACTCAGTGTGAGATCCCTGTTAATGATAGTGCATTGCAGGCTAATAGCAAAATTGTCATCGAAAGGATATGCAGTGCTCAAACCTCTGCTAAGTTACCAATGGTTAATATAAAATTTCCTCAAACAACTATTATTGGATTAATAGACACAGGTTCTTCTATCTCGTTGCTCGACCAGTCATTTTTCCACATGAACAAACAATCTCTTAATTATAAAAACATTTCTAGACAGGTGTCTATATCAACCATCAACTCTTCTGTCAATTTCTCTTCCTGTATCAGTTTATCTTTCAAACTTGAGAAGAAATTCTTCAAACATCCTTTTTTGTTACAAATTTGAATGATAAGTCTTTTTCTGCCATAATTGGTTATGATTTTCTTACTAAATTTCATGTGGATATTTCAAATTCGCAAGCTTCCATCACATTTGATGACATTGCCATTCCTTTTATTGATTCTGAAAATCAAGGTGTACATTCTCATGTTGTTGTAAATGCTCAGAATGCTACTCTTGTGTCTAAAACTATAATCAAACCAAATTCTTCTTCCTTTATTAAAATCAGTGCTCCAATAATCAATCCAAATTCTGATTTATTCTTTGAACCTGTTGTTAAAAATCCAAATATTTTAGTTCATCCATCCATTATAGCAAATAATATATCTGTTGGTGAGCAACCAGATACTATAAATGATAATAGTTCAACTCCTGCTACTCAACAATCCTCTAAAGTGATTAAGTCATTCATTTTAATTGAAAATTTGTCCAATAAGCCAGTTCATGTAAACAAAAATGCTGTTGGGTCATGTGTCTTCTTTAGATGAGCAGTTATCTGTTTCCCATGCTCGAACTACCTCAGTCAGTGAATCTGTAAATCTAATTACTGCATCTCCTGAAATATTAAATTTAAGAAAGTCAGAATTTAATCTTAATGACTTTAAGCTTTCCCATTTGAATCCTGGAGAAATTTATCAAATGTCACAACTGTTGAGCAATTATGCCACAGCTTTTTCTTCGTCGTCTAAGTCTTTAGGACACACTGATCGTGTGATTCCAAATTTGAATTTTGATCATGACTTCCCTCTTAAGACTCTTCCATTTCCCATTCCTCAGTCTTTGCAAGCTGAGACTAAAAAGCAAATTGATGAACTTGTGGAGGCAGGTATCATTGAGAGAACAATCTCTGATTGGGCTTGCCCAATATTGCTTGTTAAAAAGAAGCAATTAAACTCTTCTGCTCCACAAAAGTTCAGACTTGCTTTGGATCTACGTCTCATTAACCAGATAATTAAGAATTCATCTTATCCTTTACCTAAGATAAATGACATAATTTCTAATACAGCTCAATATCGCTACTTCACCACCTTGGACTTAAAAAGTGCTTACCATCAAATTGACTTACCTGAAAAATTTCAAGACCGCCTGAGTTTCACTTCCATGTGGGGTCAGTTTAAATATAAACGTTTAGTTTTTGGACTGCGTAGTGCAGCATCCTTTTTCCAAGCTTTCGTCGATACTCTCATTGAGGAAACCAATGAGTTGGGTATCTTTGCTTACCAAGATGACATTGTCATCTGTGCGAATTCCTTTCAGGAGTCTTGTCAGAAATTAAAAGCTCTTCTTTCTGTTTTTACTAAAAATAATATTACTGCTTATCCTCCAAAGTGCTCATTCCATCAAACTGAAGTAGACTACCTAGGTTTTAAAGTGTCGCAGAACACTATAAGACCAATTTCTTCGAATATCATAAAGGTGACTTCATTTCCAACTCCAAAAACTAAAAAACAGTTGAAACGTTTCCTAGGTGTTTGTAATTATTATAGACACTTAATTCCACGCTTTTCTTATTTGGTTGCCCCTCTGGTTTCAATGACTTCTATGTCTGTACCTTTTAATTGGACTGATGAAGCTTCGAATGCATTCCAGTCACTACAAAAGATTTTCTTTTCTTCGCCTTTTATCAGACAACCTAATTTTGATAATACTTTTTATGTTAACACTGATGCTTCCAAAGAAGCAATTTCTGCAGTGCTATTACAAGACTTTGATGGTCAACTATTACCTGTCTCTTACTTTAGTAAATCATTAAATAAAGCTGAGAGGAATTATCCTGCTCTCAAATTAGAACTCATGGTTATAGCAAAAGGTGTGCAATCCTTTAAACAATACTTGTACAATAGAGAATTTTTTGTTTTATCAGATAGTAAACCTCTTATGCACTATAAGAAAACAACTTCTCCTGCATCCATCACCACAAGATGGTTAATGTCTCTATCTGAATATTCTTTTAAATTTATTCATGTCAGTGGAACTTCTAATGTATTACCAGATTATTTTTCTCGCACACCTAATGTTATAAACCAAGACCTTAATACCAATGCTAATTTAATTAATTCAAATCAAATTTTACCTGTAGTTACTTTGGATTCTGAGGAACCTGCTCAGTATGATAAAGTACTTAATAATAATAGTAGTAATGTGTTGTATGATAATAGTGATTCTATAGAGGTAGATAATTCACCTCATAAGGTATCTCATGTACATGCTAGAAATAATGTCAATAGCAGTAACACTGGTATTTCTACTAATGTTGTAAAGCCTAGTTCTTGCTCTAACTCATATTTTTCTGTACCTGATAATACTCATGCTAAGGTAATTAATTGTACTTCTGCTCTGACCCACAATAATAATGTTCATATTAAACCTAATTTGCCTCCTCACACTCCTCCACCACTCCTCAGGATGTAAACACACACAGTTAAATCTCTAAGTGTGAAGCTGCAAAGCAGCTACAAAAGGTATTCTGCATTATAACGTCAGAAGTTGCTGACCCAGAGAATGAAATCTCTTCAGCTACAATCCTGAAGGAACTGCTCAGGGATGAGGATTTGTCCCAGCTGTACAATAAAATAATCAACAGGGCGAAGGATGTGCCCAAGCACTTTTTTGTGCACCCAGAGTCAAACCTATTATTTTACGCAGGAAAGACGGGATTGTCGAGAGAATAGTACATTGTATTACCGTCAGCTCTCAGGCCAAAGGCGCTTCGCTTGGCTCATTTGTCCCATTTTGGGTTGAAGAAGACGTATGAGGCTCTCGCCAAAAAGTATTGGTGGCGAGGCGCATACATGGATTGCGCCAATTATGTTGCCTCATGTACACAATGTATTCTTCACAAAAAAAGAAGAGTGGCGGTTGCTCCAGTCCAGTCTGCACCACTTCCTACTGCACCAGGCCAACTTGTATCACTTGATCTTATTGGTCCCTTCCGCAATAGTCACTCGGTCCTCACCATAATTGACCACTTCAGTCGCTTTTTGGTCTTAGAGGACATGCCTACAACCACAGCTGACAGAGTAACCAAGGCTATATTTAGATACATTGCCATGTTTGGCAGACCAAGCCATATTCTTACAGATCTTGGCCCACAATTTACCTCTGTGGTATTCAAAAGACTATTGGATATGGCTGGAATCAGATTGGCACACTCGTCACCTGGCCATCCTGAGGCAAATGGAATCTCTGAAAGGATTAATGCCTCTATCAAGTCGTCGATCTCAACTTTGCAAGCCCAAGGTGTACCATTTGACACAGCCATCCTAATACATGCCTCACTTTACAACTCTACCATCCACTCTACGACAGGTCACTCCCCTGCAGTCGTCCATTTTGGAAGAGCTTTAGCCCTGTTGACGGATTCTGAGAGGTTCTTCGATGACTTTCCTCATCTTGACAAAGGGTCCCTCATTAATAATATTGTGGCACAAACTAAAGCCATTTGGTCACTGTGCTTCAGCAATACATCCATAAGTCAAGCAAACTCTCACAGGAAGCTCAATAGAGCAAGAAGAGACACAAGGCTAAAGGAGGGTGACATTGTTTATGTGAAATATAAAACTCACTTCACCCAATTTCTCAAGGGACCATTTGCAATTGAGAAATTCCGCTCGAATGTGACTGTGGTCATTCGACCACTGGAAGATAGAATATCACAGGCTTCGCTCATCCATGTGAACAGGCTGATAAAGGCCCCAGCTCGTAAAGAGCATTTAATAGAAAGGCAGACGAATCCATCTCCCACTACTAATGATTCTGTGTGTCCTAGTTCTTTTCATCCAGTTGCCTAGATGCCTGTTCCAGTGTCCAATCCTTTAGATCCTGTGCTGGACTCCAGTCTTTCAAGGGTTCCAGAGGATGACCATTCCATGGATGCCACTGAGCTCAGCTATCCTGATGGAGAACAGTTTCCTTCTGCTCCAGACGATGAGTTCGAGGTCCCAGAAGCAAGTCTAGCAGACGAGCAGTCCTCATTTCACCACCCATTCATGCTGCTTGAAACTCCTCAGCTCCAGATAGAATCGCCTCCAATGCAGGATCCAGTTGGTCTCTCCCATGCCAGTCCTCCACCGCCAGAAACTACAACAGACCCCAAGATGCCAGAAATTCCTACTGCAGTGAAGAAGCCCTGCCCCTACAACCTCAGGCAGAGAAAATGATGTTCTGGGAAAGATGTTTGCGCGCACGTCTTCTCCAGTTGATGGACAACCCAGCGATTGGCACGTCCAACTCTTCTTCTGCCTGTCTTCCTGTGTGGACTAGGACTCTTGCTGCATATGGTATACCTCTGTATCTTCTTTAAGTTTTTAATATCAGTGAAATTACTCCATTCATAATATATCTGTTAATTATGCACAACCTTGTTCCTTTAACCTCTATAAGCTGATAATAGTTTTCACTCTTAATTCTAAAGTTCTGTTGTTATTGAGTCTACCAATAGTAAAGTAAAATGCTAATTTAACCACTTTGTTGATACAAAATATAATAATATGCAATTAAAATCATTTGGTTCTCCCATATACCATTGTAAATAACCTAGCAATAGTCAATATTAATTTAGTTTCACACTTTGCCTGAATTGCAGGAGACATCATCTGATATCATCTATCAGTTTTTTTTTCATTTGTGAGTTTCCTTGAATATTTTTTTTTGTACCTTATGTGCAACCCGTGATATTTTAATCAGCCAAAAGATTCTCGATTTTGTCATTTGAGAAATGAAGTTGTTTTTTATTGTACAAGGCAATTTTTTTCTTCATTTCTCAGGAATAAGTCCTCACATTTTTGTAAATATATGTATTGTATTAACTTATTCTTTTGTGTATTTTTTATGGGTGACCAGCTTTCCAGAAAAGTATCGCATCCTGTCATGTACTGTATACAGGTTTGAAGGTTCTCGACCTCAACATGATCACTATCTCCTGCAGTTGTACATCACCTGCTGCATATAGGTGAAGTTTTTATAAGTTTCCATATTGAATGAACTCACCTGTTAGCTTTGTGAAGTGGGTAATGCATCAACTGTTTCTTGTATATAATCATGTATTTTTGTGTTATATTGTATATTTGTTTGTGAATAATGTTATTATAGTGTCCTACAATTTATGATTTTAGGGTATATACTCACCATAATGTATTTCCCAACACAATTTTTTGCACTTGTTTTTTTTAAGTGTTTATGCACATTTACTTTTACTGTTTGTAATATGCATGGTACAGTGTGGTACACTGTGTTACAAGTTATTTTCTTTATCCAGGGTGTCTCTAAGCTTTTTGCATATTAATGACACTCTTGTGTATGACACCATGGTCTCTGTCACAATGTTGACTGTTATTAGTGCTTTCACTTTGTCTATCCATGACACTTTGCCTATCTAGGACACATAATTTTTGTAATTGTAATTCATCGCTTTTCAATGTAACTTTAATTTTTTCTATGTGAATTTTTACAGGGTTGTTTTTTGTGTTTTTTTCTTTGTTTTTTCAATGGCTGGCCAGCCGACGTGAAGCGTTTAATGTTCTTTTATATAATGTACATACCCTGTGTAATGTTATGGTCATATAATCAAAATTAAGAGCAAATTTTTTTCCTCATTTAGGATATCCAATGTGTACCTTTGTAAACTAGACTCAATATGAGCTGTAACAATTTTTTTTCCTCATTTAGGATCTGCAATGTATACCTTTGTAAACTAGACTCAATATGAGCAGTAATGATATTTTTCCCTCATCTAGGGTCTTCAATGTAATACATTGTAATGCACTGGTATAATCACATTTTTCCAAAGGATCTTTAATGTAAATTTTTGTAAGCCTGCCAACTCCCACTCCTAGCACATTGTTATTTCTAACTCAGCTCTCTTTGGGAAATTTTCCCTCATTTGTTTTTTTCTTCACTTGGTGAAGGGGGAGAGTGTTATAAAGACTCATGGAGTATATCTATTAATATTCAGGTCTTTATAACTGTCTCTCATAACTGCCATACATTGGCAGAAAAGAAAAATGATTTATTGCCAAAAAAGGCGATGCACGCCAAATCTGGTGTATTGAGCCTGTATTGCGCAGGCGCGAAGTACAGCTTGGCGCAAGTCATGGCTAGCTTCGTAATGTAACGGGAGACAGCCCTTGGACGCGTTGGAAGTTGGTGACACTTTGGGAGCGTGTGTGGAGTGAGGAACAAGGCATGGCCTATTATAAGTATTTACCTTTTTTTATTATGGTGTCTTAAATAAATTTTCTTATTTGCTCCTTAAACCCCTTGTCTGTAATTTAATTTACTGTAGTGGATAATGTTTCTTTGGTAGAACTTAATTTATTGAATATTGTAATATGCTTAGCACGTGGATCAGGCTATATGTAGGGTTAAGTATTTTCTTGCTAAGCTAAGTGCTGTTAACCTAAAGTAAATACTTTACTTAATGTATGTTACCTGAGACAACCTATCTGGGTTATCTTTCATGTCGCATTGTTACTTGAAGTTAATTCTGTAACCTAATTTAATACACAACGCATTTCATGTTTCACCTTTGTTTTGGCTGGCTTAACTATTCGCTAATTTGCTACCACTTGTTCCGATACGGCTTCCCATTTTGGCGTCGTAATTCTCGGCTTCACAACAGTTTTGTTCGTTACATCCGGTAGTTCGTTATATCCGAACCATTAAGAAAAATGTTAGAGTTCACAAAATGTATAACTCATTAGTTGCTATGTATTCAGTAATAATGTATTGAAACAATGATAAAATCTATTGAAAATTGACCATCAATGATTCACTGTTTTGATACAGAAATAATCGGTAATCTCCTGCTCACGTGATGCCGATTTCAAAAAGATTTTATGAATTTCTTTGTCCAATTCATAAAATGACTCCAATACTCTTTCTTGCACTGTCTATGTAGACAAAAACTTATTAATAGCACTCATCGCTGCTGTAGAATCTTAGATGGTGGGGATTTCGTCATTCATGTGCTCCTCTTCATCAGCATCACATGCAGAATCTTCGATTTCAGAATGATTTATTTTATTTTCTTCCACAATATCTTCATCAGCCGCATTTTTACATGTAATGACTTCATCATCACGAGTTTCGAACAATTGCATGTCACAATCTGTGAATGATGAAATTTTGTGCATTTCTACTCACGTCGCGATATGTAAATAATCATAATCTTCTTCTTCATCATTCTTTCCTTCTTCAACATTCATTGTATCTTCAGCCTTCTTAATATTTTTTTAAAAAATCAAAAAATCAGTAGTCGACTGAAAAAAAGGTTCGTTACAGCCAATTCTCAGGATTCCAGAGGTTTGTTATAAAAGGATAAATTATAATTAAATACAATAGGAAAACGGCGGGACCGAATTTTTCGTTCGTTATATACCGGGTTCGCTATAGCGGGGTTCGACTGTATATGAAAAGGAAAGAAGATATATAAAACAAATTACAAGACATTTTTCGTGTATAAACAACAGATAAAGACCAGTATTCATCTGTTGTTGCAACAAGGAAAGGTAGAGTGGCATCCTGATTTGAACTTATTTGTCTTTTACACACAAGAGCGCTTCATATTTTAGCACTTGGTCCTAGAGATAGAAGCTGTTCGAAGAGGAGTTCGTGAGCAGTAACCTCTTCAACTGTGAGTAACGACTTTGAGCATGAAATGAATTGTAATCTGGCGTAGAGATGGCTAAAAATTTGTTTGGCAGATTCAAATTCGGAAAAACTGTCTTCTGCCACATTCTTTGCTGTTGTTGTTGTTGTTTCTAATGCCCTGTGGATCGAATCGTATTCCAGACCAAGTCCATATAGGCTAGCGGACAGAGGGTTGCTGCTCCGGTTTGTAATGGCACCACAAGTGTCGGAGGTTTTGACATCTAGGGAGATCGTAACCTCTCCCACAGTCTCTGACATCATATGGACTTTCCGGTCTACAGATTTAGCACTTGACGCATCTTTGGCCGCTTCCTATGGACTGAGCAATAGTAACTATTTCGAATAGGTATTTCGTGGTCAGAAACGTCTTCAACTGTGAGTAACTTCTATGGATATGAAGTGAATTGCGATGTGGCATACAGATGGTTAAAAAATTCCCTGGGCCATTCCAAGTCCGGAAAAATTGTCGTCTGCCACTTGCGCAAAAGCTGCCAACAGACTGCGCGAGTTATCTCGTTTTTTGCAGACAACAGATATGGTAATCGCACAATGGCTCCCAAAGATGGAGATTGAAATTTTTTCATTTTCCTATTTTTTTAAACGTGTATTTCAATGAAAATATATACTATACAATAATGTTATATTAATGATTATTAATAGCGTTTGAACCACTAGAAACATTTTAAATTCAAAATTTAAATTTTTTATATGCGGTGAACAGAAGTAAACAATACCAAATATAATAACAATATTGTTTCAGAAAAGTTTTAAAAACTACTATATAAACTTTGCATGTAAGATATTTGATTTTGGAATTGAAGGATCTTTGCTGAAAGGGAAATTCAAAAATCTTCACTGCAGTAGTCATAACTGAGAAAAAGTGTTGTACTCAATTAGTCGGGGTTATATATTTATGCTCCAATAATACTTTTAAGTAACAACATAATTAATTAATTGTTTAAAATCATTTCAAAAGAAACTTAATTTTTTCAAAGGAACTCATTTTTACTATAAAATTTTATGATGGAAATGGTCGTGTGGCAGAGAGCTACAACGAAAAGGAAAGTAAAATATTTTTTGCAATCAAAATATTAATTCACCTTGCATTGAAAATGGAATTTCATTTTATGATTATATACGGGTATAATACTATTCAGATTGTTCTAAAAAAAAGAAAAATAAATAAATCATTTGAAGCTAGACTTTTAAAAAAAATCTCATAAGAGAAAGAACTGCAACTTGAACATTAATAAGGAAGCAAAAAAGTTGTTTTTATTAAAATGAAAAAAAACACGAAACCTTGCTAGTCTCAAGTAGACAAACTTGCAATGAAAAAAATAAATGTTTCGATTTTCTTTACAAACTAAAATTGGGGACGAGTTCGAAATTCTTGAAGACTAAATGGTTTGAAGCGACAGAACGCAATACGGAGAAATAAAAATGTTTCTTTGCCGGAGAAATCTTTCAATAATGCTATTGGATGGTTAAAAATAACACCGAGAGAAAAAAAAGAAAAGAAGCAAGACATTTGTGTCTTTTTGAAAAACACTGGTGTTTTTGTGTTTTTCGAAAATAATTGGAATAGTAAAATAAGCAACATTTTACAGTGAAAAATGATTTTCTGCTCAAACTTCCCTTCTCTGATTTGAGAAAAATATTTCATTAGTGTTATGTGTCTCACAAATATAACAGAGAAGTATTTGCTTTAGAATTTATAAAAATGAAAAGACGCACCTATACATACAAACGCATGGCGTACTCATTCGCCATACGAAAATAAAGAACACGTTGTTAATAAATAATAATTGTTGTATAAACATATCTTCTAGCCGTACAGCATGGTGCCCAAAAACCGTAAAAACACACAGCGTATACATTTGACATGCTTAAATATGAGAACACATTGTTAATAATATTTGTAGGATAAGCATTTCTGCCTGCCGTACAACATGGAACACAACAAACATACAAACACATGGAGCTGGAGTAATAATTACAGAAATGTGAGAACATGTTAATAACATTTACAGTATAATAAATACTACTAGCCATGCAAGATGAAGTACAATATACATACAATCAAATGGGGTTGGCGTATACATCTGATGCACAAAAGTGTGAAAACACGTTGTTAATAACGTTTTTAGTATAAACAATTGTGCTAGCCATACAGCATGGTCCACAAGAAATATACAAACCCGGGGATCTGAAATAAACATTGGACATACAAAAGTATGAGAACTCGTTGAAAATAACAATTCTAGCACAAACATTTCTAACCATATGACATGGAACACAACACACATACAAACACATGGAGTTGGCAAATTATTAATCCACTAAAAAAACTTTTAAACAGTAAAAAAAATGCCAAGCTTCAAAATAAAAGTTACGACTAAAAAATGGTGTGATATCAAATATCCAAGCTTATTAAGTTCTGGTACATAATTTCCTAATCACGAATTTTTCACAGCTAAGTGAAGTGGTTAAGCATGACTTGTTGATAGAAGCCCTTCTTCCCTAGACCAAACTCATCATAACCTGTTTTTGAAAATTTAAGTTTTAAATATTTATACATACCAGGCTTGTCGGCCGTCTTTTCGTATTTGGAATAAATAAATTTTGTCTGTTGAAACGTCGAAAGTATGTTATTTAGTTGTATAAATTATTCATTTTAGTTATTTATGCAAAATATGTGTCCTATTATTTGGTTACTTTTTAAATGAATGTAGCAGCAATTTTAAGATGGTCACGAATTATTCCATAAATTTGAAATTTCTTTTGACGTTACATTTGGGCAACGTAACTCCAAAGCATGGTATTCATATTTTTTGTTGTTTAATGCAAAATTATTCCTTTGGGGAATGATAACATTATTTATTATTTTTCTTTCTAGCTAACGGTTTGTTTTGTTTGACATCATGTACTAAATAGAAGACTGATTAAAATGACTAATATCCCATTAAAAATCTGTTAAGAAATGTAATTGAGTCCCAGTGCTTAATAAAATTGGATATAACACCATGTTTTGTCGTACCTTTTGTTGGAATAATGCTATAAACATACTGCCTAACAGAGCACCGAAGTGCGCAATTAAAATCTGAAATTGATGTTTTAAATTCACATTAACTATTTTTTTTAAGACGGCCGCCAAGCCTGGTATGTATAAATATTTAAAACTTAAATTTTCAAAATCAGGTTATGATGAGTTTGGTCTAGGGAAGAAGGGCTTCTATCAACAAGTCATGCTTAACCACTTCACTTAGATGTGAAAAATTCGTGATTAGGAAATTAAGTACCAGAACTTAATAAGCTTGGATATTTGATATCACACCATTTTTTAGTCGTAACTTTTATTTTGAAGCTTGGCGTTTTTTTACTTTTTAAAAGTTTTTTTAGTGGATATCAGTTATTTTTTTGAAATAGGTAAATAAACATTCACAAACTGGGCTTTTTTGTAGGCAAACAATTGCTTGATATGTGGAGTCTCATCATAAGTTACAAATGTGTCACTTTGTGAACTTAATTGGAGAACTTTTTTGTTTTTTCGAATCTGTGTAATAGGCCCGGTTGTTTTTTCGTTTTAATTGTAATTTGGATTGCATTTTTCTATTCTAGCCAATCTTTATAAACACAATGGGAAATATCGTACTAGACACTATTTATACATCATTAGCTGTATTGCCCGGCGTTGCCCGGGTATTTATTTGTCTCAATTTTTTTATTGCACAGGAAAAGGAATGGATTTTACATATAGTATAAAATTTAAGTAATTTAATTTACAGGTATTTAAAAGTAAATACAGCATACAAATGATAAAGTAAAATTACAAGTTCACTCTATTATTAATTTAACTCAAAACTTGACTATAAACAGCATTTTTAATTTCCTATATTTCCCTCAGTGACTCCGAAATGATGGATTCGACTCTACTCTCGGTCATTTTGGACATTTTATATTCACCCTTTCTCCCCCCAAATACTGAAGAGGGCTGAACTCTCACTTAAACGGCATCGGAAGTGTCCCTATTCATCTCAGCGACCCCGAAAACTGCGTATTCGACACTACTCTCGATCATTTTGAGCATTTTATACTCACCCTTTCTTCCCCCCCCCGCCTCCCCTACCAATGCTGAGGGGGCTGATCTTGCACTTCAGCGGCATCGGAAGTATCGCTATTAATGTCAGCGACACCGAAAACTATGGATTCGACACTAATATTAGTCGTTTTCGATTATTTTTATATGTGCCTCCTGCCCCCAGGGGAGCTAGAGATGCCTTTCCCCCCCCCAGTGTTTCCCGCGGGAGTGAGAACAACATCTGTACAAAATTTCATCTCAATCGGATGGACCGTTCGGGAACGCATAAAGGACACACACACAAACATTCTCTTTTATATATATATACTAGCTGTTTACCCGGCTTTGCCCAGGTATTTATTAATCTCAGTTTTTTACTTCACAGGAAAAGGAATAAATTCTACCTATAGTGTAAAATCTAAGTAATTTTATTTACGGGTATTTAAAAGTATATGTACAGTATACAAATGATAAAATAAAATTACAAATTCACTCTATTATTTAACTCAATACTTGATTATAAACAACACTTTTAGTTTCCTATATTCATCTCAGTAACTCCGAAAACAAATGGATTTGACACTACTCTCGGACAATTTGGATATTTCATTTTCCCCCTCCTCCCCCAATGCTGATTGGGGGGGGGCTGAACTTGCATTTAAACGGCATCAGTTGTGTCACTATTCGTCTCAGTGACCCCGAAAACTATGGATTCGACACTATTCTCAGTCATTTTGGACATTTTATCTTCTCCCCCCCGCCTCCCCTCCAACGTTGATGGGGGGGGGGTGCTGAACTCTCACTTAAACGGCAATGGGATTACCACTGTTCCTCTCAGCGACCCCGAAAACTATGGATTCGACACTACTCTCGGTCATTTTGGAGATTTTATATTCCCACTTCTTCCCCCTCACCTTCTATGGTAATGGGGGGGGGCTGAACTTGCACTTAAACGACATCGGGAGTGTCACTATTAATCCCAGCGTCCCGAAAACTATGGATTCGACACTACTATCGGTCATTTTGGAGATTTTATATTCCCCCTTCTTCTCCCTCCCCCCTATGCTAATGGGGGGGCTGGACTTGCACTTAAACGACATCGGGAGTGTCACTATTAATCTCAGCGACCCCGAAAACTATGGATTCGACACTACTCTCGGTTATTTTGGAGATTTTATATTCAACCTTCTTCCCCCCCTCGCCCCCCCCTATGCTAATGGGGGGCTGAACTTGCACTTAAACGACATCGGGAGTGTCACTATTAATCTTAGAGACCCCGAAAATTATGGATTCCACAGTGATATCAGTCGTTTTCAATTATTTTTATATGTGCCCCCTGTCCCCCCCCCAGAGTGCTAGGGGTGTCTTATTGTGAATCTAAACCATTCTCGAATCATCTTAATCGGACACACAAAATTTCAATAAAATCAGTCCAGACGTTTAGGAGTTCAGTGACATACACGCGGACAGAAGAAATATATATATAAAGATGAATCATTTGCTATATGTATATTTTGTATACGTATATGTATATTTTATTGAGAAACTACATGTATTACCCGGCTCCGCTAGGGATTCAGTTTTTGTTATTATTGCTTTCAATGCCCCTATTATTAGCTATCCCCTATATTAGCCTTATGTTATGATGTTCTACAGTTTTCGATAAAATTCTTTTGCGGTAGCAAATAGCATTAGTTTGTTGTCGGTGCTGTCGTTGTTCCATCTCTTTCCTCTCGTTTCGATGTTGAAGCTCGAAGACAATTGTATGTTCGACGCGTTAAAAGTTTCTTCATCAGTCTCACTGCTTCGGATCACTACAACTCGAATTCTGTTACCTTCGAGTTCTTAGGAATGTTTTTTCTTCAGATTCTTGTGTGCGTCTAACTGCATTTCGAATTCTGTTGGCTTCGCGCGCTTCTGTTTTTTTTCATCACATTGCTCATTTCTCAATAATCTTTGACATTTTCCCCTTACTTCTGCAGGATTAAAAGTTTTTCTCTTCTTTTTGGGCATTTTAAATCATTAATTTACAGCTAGTCTATAACGTTTGAATGGATTTATTATTATAGAAAAATAATCAATAATGTTTAAATGGATTGAGATCACATTCAATATTAAAACACAGCAAATCTGGTAATTATTATAGAAAAAGTATATACACGTATTTCATTCTTGGAATTCTTTCTCAAAACTAAATCGTCTGCTACGTTTCAATGCCACTTTTAGACTTTCTTAATTATAATATACACGTATTTCATGATTGTAATTCTTTCTCAAAACTAAATCATCTGCTATATTTCAATGTCACTTCAGTTATATAAATCATCGCGTCAAGGCTAAACGCACGTGTTTCTAGCTAAGTCAATATGTCTTGCAGTATATTAGAGTTTGAACAGGTAGCTTGGGATAGTTTCAATTCATGAAATGGATAGATAACACATTCATTAAAAATAAATGACTTTCCATCCTTATATTTTCATTTTTTAAAAGAAACATTCCGGCGTTGCCACGTACTTGAAAATAATATATCAAATTCATTCTTGCATGCGCCAATATATGAATAAATCACGTTTTAATTCATGTCTATTTATTTTTACGGAAATGTTATAATTTAATTGGCAACAATGAAATGTTACAATGGCTTTGAACAAAAATATCCGGGTAAATTTGACGATTTTTTTTTGCGATTTTCAATATCCGTTGATACTTCTAACATAATTCGGGAATGGAACGTCGTAGCGGATGATAATAGTCTATAACCATCGCGAAAGTTCATGCAATAAGTTTACCAAGTTTCATCGCAATCGGATGAACGGTACGGCAGCGCATAAAATACGAACAAACAAACAAACAAACAAACATTCATTCATTTTTATATAGAGAGATTAATATTTCTCTAATATGCAAACCCATGTGGTTGTAGCAAAAAGTGAAATATGAATAATAATTAATACTTATTATTTGAATTCAATCCTTAGTATTTTCTATGGACATTTAAAACAAACAAACAAATCCGGACACACATATGCAAAATAATTCAAAATTCTCCATAAGAAGAAGTCTATTGCGGGAATCGAACTCGCGCCCACGGCGTGGAAGGCTGATGTCTTGACCACTCACCAAACTGGGCGACGAACATAATTCTTCTATGATTAAACGGTTGGGAAAATAGCGGTGATGCTCAGTAATGGTTGCTATTTTGGCGTACTATCACCCTGAGATGCTAATTTTACAATTTTATGCTAATTAAGCATAGAAATATTTATTTTCTTTAACTGAAACATATAAAAGATTTTAAGTTAGCGAATAACTTATCGAAAAAACCAAGCCTCACTCGAATCTCTTGAATAAACTCTATAGGTCTTCTTAAAATGTTGACGAAATAATTCTTGGCGCCAACTCGATTCTAGCAAAATCCCTAATTTTACGGAAAATTAAAAATTCCGTATCTCGGTTAATTTTCAACTTTGAAAGTCCATTTTTATCTCAATTTAAAGTACTCACTTAAATTGAGTCATAAGATGAACTCATAAGATGAGTTAAATGAACTCATAAGATTCTTCTGCTCTTTGTTTTAATTTTGTACTGTGCTTGGTTCATTCAGAATTTTATAATTTACGCAAACTACTTTAACATAGCTAGAATACGAGCAAGCGGTGCACAGTATATAAGCAGTAAGCGGTCTGACGAATTTTTGTACTTGGCGATATTATTCATTTGGCGTCTATTTTGTTTTTTTTAGCTTGGCGTTGCAGGTCGACCGCCCTGCTTGATAACATTTACACAAAGAGCATATAAACACATGCATACAAACCCAAGGAGTTAGAAAATACATCCACAAATGAGAGAACACATTACCAACAACATTTGTTCTATAAACATTTCTGCTCTCTCTATGCCGTAGAGTACAACATATATTCAAAATAATGCTGTTAATTTATATATATATATATATATATATATATATATATATATATATATATATGTAGATATTTAAAATTAAGATGATTAAAAGGGCAGATGTGACCATTTAATACTCCTATAACCTGAAATAAGGTAGACATATAAAATTAGCAAAAAAAGGAATTGGAGGTGGTATAGTTGATGACTGGGGGGGGGGGTTGTGACCCCCCAACCCCGGTTAAACATGTTTTTAATCAGGCAACACTCCCGGAGGTCGGCTATAACACCAAGACAGTAATAAAAAAATTATGAAGAGGAAAAATATTTTAGGTGAAATAGATAAGTTAAACCAGATTTTTTACTAATATAGTCAACTAAAACATAATTACAAGATGAATAGAATGAAAAAAAAAAAAAAATAAAATAAATAAAAAAAATCTTAATACTAAGTTACAGAAATAGAATAATACTAATTAACTAAATAATTACTCACTAACATATACACTATATATACAAAATACTTAGCTCCCACCAAGTAATGAGACACGAAACCCACGCACACTCACATTTTTATAGACATAGTAGGGATAAATATCGCCGTATTAGGGAAATTTTTAGTGTTGCAAACTTATTTTAAAACTATTCATACAATCTTTATTGTCTAAATTAAAAAACTGGGTTAGAATAGATACGAGGAAATTGACTGGAAAACCCTGGTCAATAGCTATAGTTAAGAATTTAATTATACTGACGTCCATAGTTTTTTTGTTTGAATGTAAACGTTGACAACGTATTAACTGGTTAGTAACTATATTGCGTTTAATATTTAAATGTAGAGCATTATTCCAGTTCATAATCCTAACAGTTTTAAAGTTGTAAAACTCGCGTTTATCATATAGACAGTATGATATTAGATTTTGATTAACATTTAAACTCAAGTCTAAAAATACCAAATTTCCATAGTTATCTTTATCAGTCTCCACTAGTTTTAGGGTAAAAATTAATATCTATTGCATTTAAGTTTTCATTAAAACATATGAGTATATCATCTACATATCGGAAAAACATAAGTTCATTTAGAATCATTACACCTCTTTCATAAAAGTGAAGGTATATATCTGCTAAAGCAGATGAGCATCCTCCACCCATTGGTATTCCATGTATTTGTTTATAGAAGTTTCTACCATTATATAAAACAGTTTCATAAAGTACAAGATCTAATAACGCACGATATTTATTTTCAGTTATATATGTCTTTAAATCATATTGATCGTATAATCCATAAATAATACTATAGAGATCTTTTAGGTCGATAGAGTTGAAAAGATCCGTAAAATCGTAGCTTTTAACGTTTGTTATATCACCCTTACCTTTTATCTGTTTAACTATTTTTAAGCTATTATTGATGAAATAGCCACCCTCTTTACTTATTTTTTTATAAACTATTTTAAGTATGTTTAAAAGTTTATTATTAGCAAGCGTTAAGTATGTATTGCAGCCCACAGTAACAGTTCTAAATTTAACAGGCGATTTATGAAATTTAGGGATTAAGACTAAATAAGGAAACTTAAGATTTTTAATATCATAACCTGCACGACGATATAACGCTTTGATACGATTTTGTATAGTACAAGACATAGAATCTAGTTTTTTATAAACAGTATTATCATTATAGCACTGTAATAGTTTTTCACAATAAAAGTTTTTACATATAAATGCATAGTTAGCAGAAACTTTATCAACATAAGTTATAGCAAAATGATCTTGTAAAGCAGTTATATCCGGTTTTAAGGTATTCAAATTTACATGAAGATTTTTTGGTTTAGTTCTCAGATAAGCAATTTTACAATCACTTAAATAATGAAATTTCCACTGTTCGAATGTACTTACAGGTATACTATGCTTTATAGCTGTTTTATAAATAAATTCATCAAGATTACGTTTGAAAATTTGGAATACATTCTTTTTATAACCTATGCGAAAACCAGTACCATAATTCATTAAATTAGACAATGCCGTATTGTCAGTAATTTGAGTATTTCCTGTTATAATGTGGTTGCAGTGTTCATTGTAACCGGTCATATTATGTTTACAATTACAATTTTCAGGAAAAGCATCAACAACATTTTTAGATATATTATTATAGTTGAAAACATAGCGACCGAACGGTCTACTATATTTGAAGCTATTAGATATTTTTATATTGTTCAAAGGAAAATATCGCATATTTTGATTTAAAATTTTTGTAAAAGGTATTTTATCGAAACCATTGTTTGCATACTCAGTTATACAATAAATATTGCTACAGCTTTTAGTCTCGTATTCATGTAAAGTTATGCCACAATCAGAGCTCTTATTTTTGACTAGATCTATAATAATAGGAATGAAATGTGTATTATTAGGAATAGGATGTTTTAAAGACTTCCCAATAACCAACTTCCACAGATTATTTAGCCAAACTTTTTTACAACCATAAATGATGTTTTTAATCCATTTTATTGGATAATCCGGTTTTAAATTTATAGTTTTACATAGCCTGTTGAAAGAGTCGATATAATCTTTATATTTATATTTATTACGACGGCCACCTCTTTGCTTACGTTTTAGATAGATATTATTACTGGAATAGTTAGAATTCGGTTTCAATACACTTTGTGTATTGGATTTAACAATATAATTCCAATTGTAATTTTTGTCGTAAACGTTAGTGTTAAGACCGTAAGGGTAAGCCGTTGAATGTAATTTAATATGATTTCCTTCCCACCATAGTCTAGTTTTAGTGTCAGGAATCACATCAATAATAGACACAATAATACTGTCTACACCATGATTTTTAAAATGTATGATTTCAAAAGAACAATCTTCAGTATTAGTATCACAGCGATAAATACTGCTACGGTGTTGATTTAATCTGATGTTTAAAGTGTTCTTAGTTTGTCCTATATAAGATAAATTACAAACTTTGCAAGTCAATTTGTAAACACAATTATAAACTTTGCAAAAGATTTTAGATTTTAAGTCAGTGTTAACCTGACAAGGGTTTGCGCTAGGACACAATTTACATCTTTTGTCGTTACAACGTCGGTATTTGAAAAGCACCCATGTTAGGATAAAAGCTCCTATTCGTGTATAAAGGTAATTTTAGTGAGGAAGCGGGAGAAGTATTAAAAATTACAGTTTTTTTGCTTTCACTTAAATTAGACAAGGATTTAGTAAAATAACTAGTAATAAGACTAGGGGCACTAAGACTAGGGTTACATTCTGACGATCTGTCAAATACCCTATTATTGACAGACCGAGCAATTGATATATTAGTATCAACATTGCCAGTCGCTAAAAATTTAAAATACCTTTCCATGTTTGTTATTTTTAGTTTGTAGATTTACACATAATTACATAAAATCATAAAGAAGTTAAAAGGTAAATAAATATATTAACCTAAAGAATGGCAATAAAAGATATTTAACCAAATAACCAAAGAGACAGGTATACACCTTTGAAAGTAAAAACTCACGCACATGAAAGAAGCCCATTACAATTTAAGTACTTACAGGTACATATAAGTAAAGTTGCCCTAAAAGTGAAAGAATTTTTTTAACCATTTTATAATTTTTTTTTGATTTTTTATATTTTTTAAAAAATTGAGAAAATAAACATCTAAGTAAAAAGATAATAAACACCTAATAGACTAGCTGTAACCGTTATAGACTAGCTGTAAATACAAAATCGTATCAAAGCGTTATATCGTCGTGCAGGTTATGATATTAAAAATCTTAAGTTTCCTTATTTAGTCTTAATCCCTAAATTTCATAAATCGCCTGTTAAATTTAGAACTGTTACTGTGGGCTGCAATACATACTTAACGCTTGCTAATAATAAACTTTTAAACATACTTAAAATAGTTTATAAAAAAATAAGTAAAGAGGGTGGCTATTTCATCAATAATAGCTTAGAAATAGTTAAACAGATAAAAGGTAAAGGTGATATAACAAACGTTAAAAGCTACGATTTTACGGATCTTTTCAACTCTATCGACCTAAAAGATCTCTATAGTATTATTTATGGATTATACGATCAATATGATTTAAAGACATATATAACTGAAAATAAATATCGTGCGTTATTAGATCTTGTACTTTATGAAACTGTTTTATATAATGGTAGAAACTTCTATAAACAAATACATGGAATACCAATGGGTGGAGGATGCTCATCTGCTTTAGCAGATATATACCTTCACTTTTATGAAAGAGGTGTAATGATTCTAAATGAACTTATGTTTTTCCGATATGTAGATGATATACTCATATGTTTTAATGAAAACTTAAATGCAATAGATATTAATTTTTAACCTAAAAATCTTAAACTAGTGGAGACTGATAAAGATAACTATGGAAATTTGGTATTTTTAGACTTGAGTTTAAATGTTAATCAAAATCTAATATCATACTGTCTATATGATAAACGCGAGTTTTACAACTTTAAAACTGTTAGGATTATGAACTGGAATAATGCTCTACATTTAAATTTTAAACGCAATATAGTTACTAACCAGTTAATACGTTGTCAACGTTTACATTCAAACAAAAAAACTATGGACGTCAGTATAATTAAATTCTTAACTATAGCTATTGACCAGGGTTTTCCAGTCAATTTCCTCGTATCTATTCTAACCCAGTTTTTTAATTTAGACAATAAAGATTGTATGAATAGTTTTAAAATAAGTTTGCAACACTAAAAATTTCCCTAATACGGCGATATTTATCCCTACTATGTCTATAAAAATGTGAGTGTGCGTGGGTTTCGTGTCTCATTACTTGGTGGGAGCTAAGTATTTTGTATATATAGTGTATATGTTAGTGAGTAATTATTTAGTTAATTAGTATTATTCTATTTCTGTAACTTAGTATTAAGATTTTTTTATTTATTTTATTTTTTATTTATTTTTTATTTTTCATTCTATTCATCTTGTAATTATGTTTCAGTTGACTATATTAGTAAAAAATCTGGTTTAACTTATCTATTTCACCTAAAATATTTTTCCTCTTCATAATTTTTTTATTACTGTCTTGGTGTTATAGCCGACCTCCGGGAGTGTTGCCTGGCTTAAAACCTGTTTAACCGGGGTTGGGGGGTCACAACCCCCCCAGTCATCAACTATACCACCTCCAATTCCGTTTTTTGCTTATTTATATATGTCTATCTTATTTCAGGTTATAGGAGTATTAAATGGTCACATCTGCCCTTTTAATCATCTTAATTTTAAATATCTATATATCGTAAATATTTTTGTGAGCAGCTTAGCGCCTAAAATTTATTTACTCTTTTTTGTTTCATATTAAGTAATTTACATTTGTAAACTATATATATATATATATATATGTATATATATATATATGTGTGTGTGTGTGTGTGTGTATTCTGGAGAATATATATACTAGACAATATATTATATCTGCAAAATTTTAGACAGTCAAATTTCATTTGGGATGAAATTTTTACTTTCAAGAAGTCTTCATCGATATGACGTCATACAGCGTGATCGCTGGATTCGCGGACGTGGCGGGGAAGTAAGATAATACATCTGACATATATAAATATATATATATATATATATATATATATATATATATATATATATATATACAGTCACGGACAAAAAAATTAGTGCACCAAGAAATAATTGCGGGATCGTAACGAAACTTGCAATGAAGGTACATGTCAGGGATATATGCAAATGATTAGAAATGCACCGTGATTGCGCATTACGTATAGCCGGTAGAGGGCGTTCAACATCGTACTCTGTGGAGTATAAAACAGGTAACCAAGGCTTGTTTGAGTGTGCTGAATCATTTACAAAGGAAGAGCTCAGATAGACATGCTATTACGCCGTGTTCGAAGACAATATAAGCAGTTGTCACACTTTGAGAGGGGGGGGGATCGTCGGGATGATGGAAGCTGGGTGGTCAGCTAGGCGAGTAGCTCGTCAATTAGGCCGCTCTGGTTGTGTTGTGAGGAGGTGTTGGAACCAGTGGACCCGAGAGATGTCATGTACACGAAGACCAGGCTCCGGACGACCTCGACAGACCAGTTGTCGAGAAGACCGCCACATCGTAAGAAATGCACGCGTACAGCCAACTGCTTCATCGGCCGCCATCCAGGCACAGGTAGCACCTTTACTAGGGGCCTTTGTGTCTTCTCGAACCATACGAGGGCGCCTGGCTGAAGGACAGTTTGTATCTCGGCGCCCATTACGTGCGCTGCCGTTGACGCCCACCCATCGAAGCCTCCGTTTGGAGTTTTGCCACGCACGAGGAAACTGGACTGCAGCGGAAAGGAACCAGGTCGTCTTTAGCGACGAATCCAGATACAATCTCGGCAGTGATTACAATCATGTTCGTGTGTGGAGAGCCCGTGGTGAACGCTTCAATCCTGCCTTTGCTGTACAGCTACACATCGCTCCCACAGCTGGTGTGATGGTATGGGGTGCCATTGCCTACAATACACGGTCACCCCTAGTATTGATCCGTGGCACCATGACAGCCCAGCGGTATGTTCATGAAATCCTGCAACCACATGTGTTGCCACTCATGCAACGGCTCCCAGGAGCCATTTTTCGACAAGACATTGCTCGGCCTCATACGGCAAGGGTATCACAAGACTGTCTCCGCACTGTTACTACCCTTCCTTGGCCTGCCCGATCCCCAGATTTGTCTCCAATCGAGCATATCTGGGATCATTTGGGATGACGAGTTGGGCATCCCCCGAGTTTGAACGAACTAGAGGCAAGGTTACAGCAAATATGGAACGAAATGTCTCAAGACATCATACAGAACTTGTATGACTCAATGCCCGATCGTATCGTATCGTGCATTCGCGCTAGAGGGGGTCAAACGGAGTATTAACTCCTCCGTTCTTTTGCCATTTTCTTTGAAATAAATTATCCTTTTTCTTTGATGTTCTTTTCATTTACTTATATCAAAGTAGTCATTACGTATATAAAATTTCGCTTCATTTTGACGACTCCTTCTTGGTGTGCTAATTTTTTTGTCCATGAGTGTATATATATATATATATATTTATATATATATATATATATATATATATATATATATATATATATATATATATATATATATATATATATATTTATATATATATATGTGCGTGTGTGTGTAATAACACGGACGCGGGCCGAAGAATGATTGCTGAGTGGTAGTTTTTGCTTAATTTTCTCGCCTCATCAATCTGAGAGTAAAATAGATGATCTGTCGCCCGGCCGTGCATCACCGACCTTTTAAAAATCCATTCCCGCAAATCTCCCACCTCTGACACACAAAACACAACAGGTTCTAAAACTTACATTTTTATTTAATCGCTGGCGTCTCTGCCGGGATGAATGCGGCAAGGGAATAGTACAGGAGTCCGTCTAATTTTGGACGGCAGAAATTTTTATCACTTCATCTTATCACTTGACAGTAGGGTCTTGATTAATAGTTGATTGGTTAGAAGTTTAGTGTTTTTGCGCTTATTAGAATTAAAATGGTAGTGACGCTACAAATCTTAAGATTTCGTTGATTTTGCAGCCATCTTCGACAAAATTCTCTGGGTTGAAATAGACTATTACTAAGGGGTTTCAATAGACTTTAATGGGAAGAAATTACTAATATTTGGTACTATAGTTTAGGATTTAAAACGAATGCCCAAGGGAAAATAACTAGGTTAAGAATTATCAAGGGGTATTTAGTTTTTAATGTTATATATATATATATATATATATATATATATATATATATATATATATATATATATATATATATATATATATATATGAGTGGATATACGCTGGACATATATATATATAGGTCAAGATATATCAGATACATCTGATGGACAAAAATGCGAAAACTCGTAGTTCTTGTCATTTGTAGTACAAACAATTATGATAAAGCCATACAGCATGGAGCACAACAAACACACAATCACACAAATCACATGCAGCTGGCGTACACGTATGACATTTAAAAATGTAAAAACTCTTTGTCAATAATGTTTGTAGTAAAACATTTCCGCTATCTGAACAAGTTTGAGCAAAATGAACATACCAACAATTTGGCAGATATATTTGATATATAAAAATGTGAGAACACGTTAATAACTTTATACTGTATAAATAATTCTGCTAGCCGTAAATTAGAATTCATTTTTTAATTAATTCGTTTCAAGCATTTTTTTTTGATTTCGTGGCAACAATTTGTATGACTTTGTGACAATTTTTTAGGTCCCAACACTCAAGTAAAGGAAATATAAAGTGTTTTTTTTTTCTCTAATGTGGAGGTACATATGAGACATTTACTTTTTGTTATTCCACCCAAAGTTTTGATGGCTACTTTATCGAGGAAGCACCATTTAGGTCAGCCAGCATTGCCTCTTAGGAGAGGACAACACGTTAACGACCAAGCATTAGTCTAATCTCTATAACACGTGTGTGGCAAGAAATATAAAGTAAAATAAGTTTATTAAGTAATGTGAGATATTTATGGAGTTAAGATTAGAGCTCTTAGGGTCATCAAATTAAGGAAAAGTAAACCTCAATAGTTTTATTAGAAAAGTATATATTTTAAAAAATTATGAAATTAATAAAAAATACTAACAATGATGCTTTGCAAACAAATCTCTAAATTACGAGTACTTCAAAACATTAATATCGATATTTAAAAAAAACTTTTATGAAAACTGAATAAAAGTTTTCTAGAATCCGAATTGTGAAAATATACCTAAAATTATTTACTAGTCTCGTCTTTATATAAACTAGATTCTACCCGTTAAAACATAGCGGCTGGACAGAAAAAAAAATGTAGTAATACACAAGTTATACTCAACAAATGATAGCCAAATGTTGAAAATCATAATATATCTACCAATAAATATTTGAACACCTGTGATAGAAAAGAAAAACAAAATTTATTCATATTCAATAGTTGGTAGAGCCTCCACGAGAGGCAATTACAGCCTCATCCCTCCGGGGCATGCTTTCCACAAGTCCTTGTATGATGGCTAGTGGTATTTTTTTCCACTCGGCTTGGAGAAGACATGAAAGTTCCTTCATTGATTTTGGACGGTTGTTGCATCCCTTAATTCGGCGATACAACTCGTCCCAGAGCTTTTCGTCAGGATTCAGGTCTGAGCTTTGGGCAAGCCAGTCCATTCGGTTAACCCCATTGTCACCATACCAATCCATGGTGGACCTCACAACATGACAGCTGGAGTTGTCGTCCTGGGAATAACATGGGTCCAACCCGTAAAACTGTCACAACGTAGGAAGCACATGGTCATCCAATATAGTACAGGAAGCGTCGGCATTGAGCTTACCATGAATTGGGAACAAGGGTCCAAGTCCATACGAGGAGAAACACCCACAGACAATAATTCTATTTCGCCGAACTTTACTGTGAACACAATGCATTCTGGTAGGAAGCGTTCAAACCCAGACACTGCCAGTCGAATGGTATAGGGTGAACCTTGATTCGTCGCTCCAGAGACCTCGTTTCCACTGATGTCTGGTCCACTTTCGACGTGCTTTTCAGCACATTAACAGATCAGCGAGGTTGAACTTCGTGATCAAAGGCTTATAGGCATTAGCACGACCATAAAACTATACCAAGACACCATACAACTAGACCATACCAAGCAGAACTGCCTCCTTATGGATGGTATTCATCGAAACAACACTCCCCGATGCCTGTTGATCCTGATGTAGTATGTGGACCATCGGTTGGGTGCGGTTGTTCCGAATTTTTCTGGATCACTCCCGTCGATCTCTATCTCCCAGTTTCGTGGGTCTGCCGACTCGGGGCATCCTCTGACAATCACAGCTCACCTTACACCTCTAAATCACATAAACCACTGCCGATTTTGGGTAATTCATCTCGCTAGATAAGTCCCACAAGAATCGGCCATTTCTATGATACCCCACAATTACACCTTTCTCGAAATCAGATAACTCTTCACTTCGTGGCATCTTGCATGCGATTAATGCCAATGTTGTTTCCTTACACGATATTTAACGGCTGAGGGTAGGAAGTATATCAGGACCGCAGATATCGTCATTTTCATGGGTGCCCAATTACTTATTGATAGATGGTGTATTAAGTATGGAGAAATGCACTTTAAAAAATTACTATTGAACCCAATGAAAAGAAGTTGGGTCGCTCAAGAGTGCGAAATATACAATTTCAGTCAGATTTAATTGTATATCTCAAAAACATAATTAAAAATAAAAATGACAGACAGAGAGAGCTAGAGAGATTCCTTGGAATAAACAAATTTACGTGTTTATGAGACCTGGAGCTTAGTAAAGTATATAAAGTCAGATTTTAAAATGTCACAGCATGCGCAGAAACAAATTAATGTGTCTATGCGGCCTCGTGCGCAGTTAGTATCCAAAGTAAGATTTAAACACGTCACTGATCATGCGCAGAAAGCAATGTTTGATTGTAAATTATCGCTAATTAATATCAATTGCTGTTACAAAATCCAAATATGACACAACGATAGGCTTAAATCTTTCGTATAAGGCCAGAATGAAGTAAATTGATGCAGCGGTTTTCTATCACGGACTGCCCAAAGAATCGACTTAACAACTTAAATATATAAATGTTTGACCTTATATTAGAAGCGTAGAAAAGAAGAGATTGCTCAGAAAATTCCATTATGATGAAATATTCATGATGGCTTTGAATATTTCTCACTGTTGTTTAGAGTAAATACTTACAGAAAAAAGGAATTTTATTTCTGTAAGTGTTTTATAGAAATGGTGAGGAATAACAAAGTAGAAAAAACAAAATTAGAAGCTCAAAAATGGGAAAATAAACTTAAATATCCTCAGCCGTTCACCAATTTTAACTCTCTAAGAAAATCTAACGGATTTTCCAGTTCCTTTCTTTCAGCTTCTAAAAGTGCTTACAACGAATTATTTGATTTCGAAATGGTCTGCTATAGACAATTTTTAAATGATAATCCAGATATTGGAATTATCTGTCAAAAAATAGTTCAAACTGGATGTTTGTAAGGAAAAAAATCTGTGTGAAAACTATTAAAAGTTTCGACAAGTACCTCCACATTGGTAAGAACTATAAAAGTTTAATATTTTCTGACAAGTTAAGAAATATATTAAAATGTAAAACATGTTCTTTTCTTCAAAGCGTGTTTTGAAAACTAACGTTATTCTCAGCGTAGATTAACGCAAACGTACAGAAGGGTAGGAATGGAAAACATACACGCACACATATGTACGTATATATTCACACACACACACACACACACATATATATATATATATATATATATATATATATATATATATATATATATATATATATATATATATATATATATATATATATATATATATATATATATATTGCAGCGTATTTTACCTGTGACTTCAATGTGTGTGTGTTGCATTCAATATCCCAGGTAGCCATGTTGCAGGATAAGTAAAATAAAATTAACACCAGACTAAAGATATATTCAAACTTCATTGTACATTGACTTTGAATATCAGAAATCATTTTCGTATTTTATTCAAACAGTTAATAACTTGATACATATTGATACTTTCAAAGTTAAATTTTTTAGCAATCAAGATGGGGATTTCATTAAAATACAAATTTTTTTCTTAATGTTAAAATATTCAACAAACAATTATCCGTTACATGTTATATTCCGAAATTAAATATATTATACATCGAATATTTATTCCACAAATCACTTTCAGGTGTTATACAATCCTTTTACATCCCAAAGTTTAAACAGTCCACTAAAACAATTCCTTTTATGTCTGAAAATTTAAAGCGAAACCTTTCGTCCGGAATATTCACTTGTTTCTCTTGTTTAATCAAAGCCAAAACATTTTTCAGCTATTATTGGGTCAGAAAGACATTTTCAACGATGCTTGTACGTGTCATGATATATATTTGTTCGGGTGGTGTATGCGTGTGTCATGTCGTAAAACTTCTTTTGCCGAGGTTGCGTTAAACATATTCTCTGCTTTTACTTTATTTGATATAAACTGTCAAAATATCCCCGAGCAATGCTTTTATCCTATCAAATTTATTACTGCGTATCGTAATATTGTGAAGAAATAAAAAATAAAATTTAAATTTTCTTTGTGTTCAGAGGTTTATTCAAAAGTATGTCGCATTGTGTTTGACATTTTGATAACAGGTTCGTTGAAAATGTACTGTATTTTCAATGGTTGTAGATTGATTGAGTGTTAAAGTATTAAAATTTTTAAAGTCCCCGTTTTAAAACAGTTCTTCTTAGAATTTTTCCTTACTACAGGAATCTCAATAATCACCTGTTATGCCGTAGGCCTAGGACAGGGGCTCTTAATCGATGGTTCGCGAACCACAGATGGTCCAAAAGAACACAAGCAGTGGTCAGCGAATCAGCAAAGACAAAAAATATGTGCATATGTGTGTATGTATGTATATGCACGTGTGTGAATACTTATATGTATATATATATATATATATATATATATATATATATATATATATATATATATATATATATACACTCATGGACAAAAAAATTAGCGCACCAAGAAGGAGTCGTCAAAATGAAACGAAATTTTACATACGTAATGACTACTTTGATATAAGTAAATGATAAGAAAATCAAAGAAAAAGGATAATTTATTTCAGAGAAAAAGGCAAAAGAACGGAGGAGTTAATACTCCGTTGGACCCCCTCTAGCGCGAATGCACGATGCGATACGATCGAGCATTGAGTCATACAAGTTCTGTATGATGTCTTGAGACATTTCGTTCCATATTTGCTGTAACCTTACCTCTAGTTCGTTCAAACTCGTGGGATGCCCAACTAGTCGTCCCAAAATGATCCCAGATATGCTCGATTGGAGACAAATCTGGGGATCGGGCAGGCCAAGAAAGGGTAGTAACAGTGCGGAGACAGTCTTGTGACACCCTTACAATATGAGGCCGAGAATTGTATTGTTGAAAAATGGCTCCTGGGAGACGTTGCCTGAGTTTCAACACATGTGGTTGCAGGATTTCATGAACATACCGCTGGGCTGTCATGGTGCCACGGAACAATACTAGGGGTGACCGTGTATTGTAGGCAATGGCACCCCATACCATCACACCAGCTGTGGGAGCGTTGTGTCGCTGTACAGCAAAGGCAGGATTGAAGCGTTCACCACGGGCTCTCCACACACGAACACGATTGTCTTCACTGCCGAGATTGAATCTGGATTCGTCGTTAAAGACGACCTGGTTTCATTCCGCTGCAGTCCAGTTTCCTCGTGCGCGGCAAAACTCCAAACGGAGGCGTCGATGGGTGGGCGTCAAGGGCAGCACACGTAATGGCAGCCGCGATACCAACTGTCTTTCAGCCAGGCGCCTTCGTATGGTTCGAGAAGACACAGAGGCCCCTAGTGAAGGTGCTACCTGTGCCTGGATGGCGGCCGATGAAGCAGTTGGCTGTACGCGTGCATTTCTTACGATGTGGCGGTCTTCTCGACGACTGGTCTGTCGAGGGCGTCCTGAGCCTGGTATTCGTGTACATGACATCTCTCGGGTCCACTGGTCCCAACACCTCCTCACAACACAATCAGAGCGGCCTAATTGACGAGCTACTCACCTAGCTGACCACCCAGCTTCCATCATCCGGCCGATTCTCCCCCTATCAAACTGCGACAACTGCTTATATTGTCTGCGAACACGGTGTAATGGCATGTCTATCTCAGCTCTTCCTTTGTAAATGATTCAGCACACTCAAACAAGCTTTGGTCACCTGTTTTATACTCCGCAGAGTACGATGTTCAACGCCCTCTACCGGCTATACGTAATGCGCAATCACGCTGCATTTCTAATCATTTGCATATCTCCCCGACATGTACCTTCATTGCAAGTTTCGTTACGATCCCGCAATTATTTCTTGGTGCGCAAATTTTTTTGTCCATGAGTGTATATATATATATATATATATATATATATATATATATATATATATATATATATATATATATACTTGAAAATAATAATTTTGTTTATCCAAAAATTAAAATAAATTTTACATAATGTCTGGTTTTTTAAGCGTCTGCCAAATATTTGCATAATAAAATTAATTTTGCAAATAGGAAGTAATTTTAACAAATCTGTCACATCCTTATATATAAAAACTTTATTTTACAGTACTTAATTAATTATTAGCACAAAAAAATATTTCTATCACAGAAGATTTCGCTTCAGGTTAAATATTAATAAAATTCTAGGTGTGATTAAAATATCCCGAGTTGTTATTACAATATAGGATCTCTGCACATGTGCACGATATCTGAGCTATGCCTTCTACGGAATTTTTGATATATCCATTTGTAAAGAGGGTTAATCAGAGAAAGTTCCATATCGAGATTAATGCACAGATGAACAGCAGTGTATGCAAAGAAAGGACAGCATAAAAATACTTTATCTGGTAATCTAAATTTAGTAGACGCATACCGTTTGTGTTTTTTTTTTACTTCTAAAATTTCTATTACATATATATATATATATATATATATATATATACACTCAAGAGCCAAAACATTATGACCACCTGACAATAACGAGTTGGCCCACCTTTGCGCGCAACACAGCTTCAACCCGCCTTGGCATGGATGCCACAAGTCCTTGGTAGATGGCCGGAGACAGTTTGTACCAGATGTTTAAGCAACGGTCACGCAAATCCGAGATATTGCGAATTGGTGGTCTTTGAACTCTGAGCTGCCGTCCCATGACATCCCAAATGTGTTCTATCGGATTGAGATCCGGTGCGTTAGGTGGCCAGGACATTAACTGGAATTCAGCATCATGTTTCTGGAACCACTCCAACACAATTTTAGCCTTGTGACACGGGGCGTTGTCCTGTTGGAACATTCCATTTCCAGCTGGAAAAACAGAGGCCATGTAAGGGTGCAACTGGTTCGCAATGATGTTCAGATACCCTGTAGCATTCATGGTCTGCTCTACCAAAACCACGGGTCCCAGAGACGCCCAAGAGAACGTCCCCGAAAGCATAATACTGCCACCACCGGCCTGTGTATGACCTACTGTACATTGAGGGAGCAACAGTTCGCCTGGAAGACGGCGTATCCTGACACCCCCATCTGCGTGATGAATGACAAACCGTGATTCATATGACCAGGCAATTCTCTCCCACTGATCCATGGACCAGTCGCGATGTTCCCAGGCCCAGCGCAGGCGCAGTTGGCGATGACGCTTGGTCAGCAAAGGCACACGAGTGGAACGTTTGCTGCGTAGCTCCATATCCAACAGTGTCCGCTGAACAGTGTGCTGCGATAGTATTCTACTTGGCCCTGCATTGTATTGGGCTGTCAGCTGAGCCACTGTCTGGCTCTGGTTTTGCTTCACCATGCGAGACAGTGTCCGACGACCTTTTTCTTTGATAGCGTGTGGACGTCCAACACCATGTCGTCTACTGCTGGTTTCACCGTCATTCATCCACTTTGCATAAGTACTAACAACTGTAGGTCGCGAACAACCCACGAGTCGTGCAGTTTCGGAAATACTTGTTCCGATCCTTCGATCTATTACAATCTGCCCTCTATCAAAGTCGCTTAGATCCGCAGCCTTTCCCATCACATACAGAAATAAGTGAAAGAATGATTCTTCAGACTCTCCAGCAGCAGTTAAATACCACTTCCACCTGATAACGTGCCTTCCACGTCATCCAGGCGAATTTATTGCAAAAAGTAGGGGTGGTCATAATGTTTTGGCTCTTGAGTGTATATATATATATATATATATATATATATATATATATATATATGTATATATATTTGATCAATAAAATGTTAAGAACCTCTGTCTTACGGGGTATGTTTAAACTTCTCGCTTCGAGTTGGAATGAATACCAGGTCTCGTACACTTGAAATAGAAATACCATCAACTGAACTCTTGATTTAAATAGTTGAAAATGTTTTGGATTTAGGAATAAAACATTATTTCTCTTTTCATCTAATCAAACGTTAAAAATCCATTTATAAAAATGAATTCTTTGTCAACCGTTCTTTTTTCTTCTTGTAAGCGTGATTGTTTTTTTTCTCCCTGACAACGGTTTTAAAAGCGTTTCGACACATATATATATTTTTTTATCTTTCGTTGGGACACTTATTGCTTAAATTTCTTCGCAGTGCGAGATTCAGCATTTCTAGGAGAAGTCTCGGATATACTGAAATCGAATTGAAAAGCAGAATTAGTTTCTTGTTTGCGCTATGTCGACTCGCCTGAAAAAGGGCAGTAGATTGAAAGTATTAGATTTTCTAAATGCTTTGGGATATTTCATGTACATGCATGCATTTATTTTGCCATTTAATGTGACAATGGACCCTGAAAAACCTTTTTTATTTATTAACCAATTGCTATGAAATTTTGTATACTTATACTGTGTTGTTTAGAGATGAAAATTCAAAATTAAAAAAAAATCCCAATGTAATTAATTAAGATATCAATTAAATTCAGTTTGTTAATTACTCTATTTTAAAATGCTCGATGCGCATCAATTTTTGTCTCAGATATCTAATTTTCTTTCTTAAGCTAGCTTTATATAATTATAATTAAAGTTACTAGCAATATTTTATTTTCAGTCATATTTATAAAAACTAGAAAAGAGATCGATAAAAATAGATCATTTTATGCAAAGTTTTATCCAAAAAAATTTTTATTGTAAAAGTTTTATGTTGTTTTAAAATAGTATAATGGATTTATTAGTAAGTTTTATTCTAACATATATAAATAATCATTTTATGAAATTTTATGAAAATTCAAGAAACATTTTGATGCATGGAGCATTTTGAACTTACCGAAACGATATGAAAACTTATTTTGAGAAAATAGCATTTAAAGTTTTAATGTAACATAATATTTCCATTGTTTACGTTTGAAAAAAATACTTATAACTCGGTTAATAATGATCGGATCAACATACTTTTTTTTAATTTAAAGCTGATGAGTTGCAGAATCATTTTCTGAAAGAAAAAAAAATCGTATTGGGGACATATTTTTGTACATTGTCACCTTAAATCTCTCTAGGGATATAATTTGTCTTTTTTACGTGCCTAGTTGACATTTGTTCTTAGCTTGATGTTTTATATTTCATGGTCATGTTAAGAAAATTTTAAGAGCATTTTCAAAGAGTACTTTATGCAAAGACTTTCATCGCTTTCCATAAGGCTCAACATGAAAGTGAAACGCATTATTTAAAAACTTTTTTTACAAATCGAGACCATTTATCACTAAATATCTAATATTAAATCCCAGTCCAAAGAACACTCTGAAAGATTTTACATCTGTTGAACACATATCATTAATGCTTGTTAGACTTTTCTCCTTTCTTCGGAAATCACCAACCATTATTTAACAAGGCCGCTATATGTTTTTTTTTCTTTCTGGTTACATGGCTTAATTGTTGAATGGGTTTATTCATTAATTTCTGCCAACGCGTATGTCGGACATTTGTGTACGTGACTTATGATATTCACTTCATCCAGGTAGGCTGGTGACTTTATTGAGTTTCTTACAATCATTTATGTGTCTCTTGTTTTTAGCTCCACGGTGGTTTTGCTTTGTGGATCTCGTCGTTTATTGTATAAGGGCTCACGCAACTTTGGGCAGCTAATTTATCTTTATGCTAATTTATGAATTTATCAGTGACACCGGTTTGTGTTTATCTTCGTGTATTAATCATTGCGGTGAGAAATATTTTTATGATGGTATAAAATTTATTGAGGCTATTAAAAATAGTGTAGGCCAGGCGTTAGCGATTAGTTTAAAAGAGTGTGCTCCGTATGCTGAAATTAAAAGGTGAAAGTTACTGCCGCAGAGTCAATTGAGAAAGAAATATGCATCACGAGGTTAGGGAATGTTTAGACGTGAAAATAATTTTCTTTAAAAGTTAATGACTTCATAAAAATGTAATTGCTTTTCTTTAAAATACTAGTAGAGAAAAATCGCTTTTAAGAAAATAAAAGAGGGAATTTTAAATAAAATCCATGAAGTTAATTTCGGATAATCTAACGGAGGACAAAGATCATATTCTCTTAAAGGAACTAAAAAAATGAAGATACAGCTAAAGGAATAAGCAGAAATTAACTATGTTGTGCTGATTGATGATTTTCTCTCGATTGATTCTGAACTGAAACCTCGGGAACACTAACTGAATTGGATATTTTGGACAGTGTGAAAAATAAAAGCAATATATCAATGAATTGCGATGAAGACGAAGATGAAGATGGAAATGAACCTGGTGCAGAAATCAACCTTTCTATGATGAAATGATAAAATCATTTGAAACATTCCGACGCGGATTACAGTTTGAAGAAAATACGCCTGAAAGGGTTTTTGGTGCATTGCAAAAATACGAGACGTATTATGAAAGAAAACACTTTTTCAGACAAAAAACTCAGACAAAATTAACAGACTTCATCATTAATTAAACTTAAGGACGCATGTGGTAATGTAAGCTTAAAATTACTTGTTATAGTAAATGCGATAATGTCATTAATATTCATTAATTTTAATATAAAACTATATTATAAATTGAAAGTACAGTGTATTCCCGGACAATGTTTTCTTTTTATTCTTGTTTTCCTTGCAGATTTCATTTTGATGGGTAAGATATAAAACATATAGATATTAATTTACAAAATAAAGGTGTGAGTAATTACTTTTTAAATAATATTTAGTGTTTATCAATTTAAAATCTGTCTTGTGTAGCTTAAATTATTTTAAAAGGTGAATTTCTATTTAACGAATTTTTCATATAACGAACTTGTTTTGGGGAATTATCGACTTCGCTAAATGGTGCTCCGACATTATATATACACACACAAACATATGTATATATATATATATATATATATATATATATATATATATATATATATATATATATATATATATATATATATATTATTTCTCATAAAATGCTTACTTCTACTGACTCATGAAAAACGACGGCTCTTTGAAAGATTTTATGACGTTTTCAGCTGTTTGTGTTGTGAATCTATGAATAATCTATGGATGATAATATACAACTCAAATTCTAAGAACTAAAAAATGCAATGCATCGAAGCTGTTCCTGATTTACACGGACAGCAATTCGCATTTTTTATGTAAATAGCTCAGAAATTTATATCGAATATGTATACTAATTATAATATCATACTAAATTTACATGATAATTTGTTTAGTATAATCTACAATATATTTCAAGATTTGAAATATCGATTTCCGTCACGAACTTTATCAAAAACTCGTCGTTTTCCTCAAGTGTTTTCAAAATAAAGTCATTAAGTTTGTCTGAAGTCATCAACTTGAAGAGAATTATATTCGCGTCTAAACATTCCATAACCTCTTGTCACATATTCCTTTTTCAATGGAATGCGGCAGTGACTTCTTTCACAATGTATGACGCACGCTCTCCTAAAATAATCAGTTATCTTGTTAACAATATTTTCAGTAGCTTTCCAAAATATATATCTCTTTAGAAATATTCCCCCCCCCCCCCAATCCCCGGAAATGATTAATGCTGAAAAATAATCACGATTTTGTGTCACTGATAAACTCATATATTAACAAAAACAAGATACATTAAAATCGTTGTAAGAAACTCAATAATGTCTTTCGCCTACCTGGATGAAGTGAAAATCATAAGTCACGTATACAAAAGTCGGGCACACGTGTTGCGAGAAATTAATGAACAATCCTATTCAACAATTAGGCCATGGAGAGAGAAGAAAACAATTATAGCTCGCTTGTTAAACAATGGTTGGCAATTTATGAAGAAAACGGAATATCTGACAAGTATAAATGATACGTGTTCAACAGAAGCAAAAGCGTGCAGCGATTAGGATAGACTAGGGTTTTAATATTAGATATTTAATGATAAGTGGTTTAGGTGTGTAAAAGAAATTTGTTAATTTTTTCCATTCTTACGTTAAGCAGTGTGACAAGCAATAAAGGTCTTTGTTCAAAGTTGTATTTGAAAAATCCTCTTAAAATTTTCTGAAAATGAACAAGAAATGTAAATCAGCGAGATAAGAACTAATGTAACGTAGGAACGGGAAAATTCAGATTATATCCCAAGAGAGATTTGAATAGCTAAAGAAATTCGTGCATGAACCAGAATTGTCAAGAAAACGTGTAAAATCTAACACTTTCAATATATAGCCCTTATTCAGTCTAGTCAACACAGAGGAAACAAGAAACTAATTCTGCTTTTCAATCCATTTTAAGAATCCCCGAGACCACTCCTAGGAATGCTGAATCTCACACAGGGCAGAAAGTTCAACAGTAAGTGTCGCAACGAAAGATTAAAAAATATATATGTCGAGGAGCTTTTAAAATTATGTGGAATATATATATATATATATATATATATATATATATATATATGTGTGTGTGTGTGTGTGTGTGTGTGTGTGCGTGTGTGTGTGTGTGTGTGTATGTATGTATGTATAACATACAAAACAAAAAACATTTTCTAATTTCCAAATTCTTTTCATTTTCCTTTAAAATTACTTGCGCGTAAGCAAACTAATTTCGTTTTCATTTTTCG
Organism: Dolomedes plantarius; assembly: GCA_907164885.2. Lineage (NCBI taxonomy): Eukaryota > Metazoa > Arthropoda > Arachnida > Araneae > Dolomedidae > Dolomedes > Dolomedes plantarius. The sequence goes on along the minus strand of OU015503.1, from coordinate 36,820,449 downwards.
TTTTATTGTGAGTGACCTAAAAGCAAAAGTAGGTAATTGCTATATCATCCCTAATCCCCCAGTCTCGTGGGCGCCAAAACTTTTATAACAGGCCACGGGATTCAGCCCAGAAAACTGGCCTAGGGGCCTCTGACCAATGGATGCAGAGTGCAAGGATTATGTGACAACGACGTCATGAAGTTTATTTAAGCTACAGCAAGGTTGCTCACTGTCTTCGTCCTTGCCATGTAGTGTCCGTTCTGATTTGCTTTCGTCGCACGCCTAATTTTCAAAATTTAAGATATGTCTTGTTGTTGTCCGCGTATTGTAAAACCTGTCTCCTGAGAACCTCGGCAACCGGCCGGTGGCCGTTATCCTCTTTAATGTCTCTACTATACTGTTTTGTCATCGTGTATGTGATGTTCACATCCCCAACATGTCTGTCGCCGCTGTTATATTTTTTATTGTGCCATATACAGATGACACCATGTCGTGAACTTACGCCATGTAACTGTGTCGATGTTAAAGCTGCTGTGTGTATGTTCTTCAGAGTATCTTCATAGTCCCGATTAAATCAGTCCAATTTAATGTGTGGACTATGTTTTCCTCGAGAGTATTCGTGTCCTCCACCTCGGCCATTTCTACGTTAAAGTTATATTATACCCTGTATAACTCCATCTCCTTTGCATGGCATTTCGTGTGGCTGCAGTGTGACCGGTGTTCCGGAATCAATGATGTGCAAGATGTTACAGAAGAGTCGTCCAGGATTCGCTAGGTGCCTGGGACAATCCCCCAAAGAAAGTGCTTTCACCGTGTGTTGTTCTTCATCTCCGACAAATGAAAAGTGCTCACTATTCAAGTTACTTTGCTGTGATGTGTGCGACACCTTCGACATTCATCCCAGATCGTTTACAACTTGTGCGCTAAGTTCGGTATCTCTTCAAAAATTGTGGATTTCGTACTTTTAGTGCAGTTTGGCCAAAAGTGCAGTAGAGAAAGAAAAATTAGGTCAACAAATCATCCACCCCTCAGAAGAGTCCGGAGTATGCGGAAGTTGTGAATATTTTTTGATAATATGCTTTCCTTTCTTGCCTCAATAAATGAGTCTTTGAATTTTCAGATGTTCGAAATTATTTTTAATACGAAATAGAATATTTTTTACCATGTTTTTATGAACTCGCTTTCGTGTTTGTTTGTTTGTATGTCTGTTTGTCCGGTACAAATCTTGCAATCAATTTTTAACTAACTTCCCGACTAGCTAGACATTTCAAACTTTTAGAATAGCTCAGAACACGATGACAATGCATTATTTTAATACTTTTATTCACCTTTAAGCAGATTTGAATTCTTTTTCAGTTAATTTTGTTTCGCAGACTGGTGCAGCCATCTATCGGCCGGACGGGAACGAAAAGTTAAACGCAAGTTAACTTCCAATTAACTTAATTTTCTTTCAAGTTGATGGGATAATTCATCAAAAAAATTTAAAAAGTATTTATTAATACATATAATTGTCAAGTTTATATGATTCAACAGAAAAATTAAAAATATGGTATATAAAAAGTTATTTTTATCTTGTTATTATTATTGGTTGTGATAGTATAAGAAATGGGTTATGAAGAAATTTTGTTTTGCTAATATTGGTATTTGAAAACTTTAAGACTTTTTACAATTCTGGTGTGTGGTTTAAGGGTATATATATATTTTTCATATTACAACACCGAGGCATATCTTGAACTTTGAAGAATAGGCGTGCAACGAAATCAAAACAGAACGGACACCACATAGCAAGGACGAAGACAGAGAGAAAATAGCCCCGGGCACAACCTCGCTGTGGCTTAAATAAACTTCATAAGGTTGTCACATTACCCTTGCACGCTGCATCCATTGGCCAGAGACCACTAGGCCAGTTTTCTGGGCTGAATCCCGTGGCCTGTTATATAAGTTTTAGCGCCCACGAGACTGTGGGTTAAGGGATGATATAGTAATTGTCTACTTTTGCTTTTAAGTCACTCACAATAAAACGAAAAAGAAAACGAAATTAGTTTGCTTACGTAGAAGTAATTTTAAAGGAAAAGGAAAATAATTTGGAAATTAGAAAATGTTTTTTGTTTTGTATGTTATATATATACAAATTTCAAACGGAATGCGGCAGTAACTTCATATTTGTATTAAAAGCACACGAAGCACATTCTCGTAAACAAACTGATTGTTATGTTAGAAATGCTTTCAATAGCTTTACAAAAATTTATATCTTCATAAAAATATCTCCACTCGCAATGATTAATACTCGAAGATAAACACTATCCAGTGTCATTGAAAAACTCAGAAATTAGCGTAACGATAAATTAGTTTCCCATATTTGCGTGAGACCCCATATAATTAACGACCAGATCGACACAGCAAAACCACTGTTGAGCGAGAAAGAAGTTATAAAAATCATAGTAACAAACTCAATAATGTTCCTCGCCTACCTGGTTGAAGTGAAAATCATAAGTCACGTATGGTAAAGTTCGGCACACATGTTGCGAGAAATTAAAGAATAAACCTCAACAATTAAGCCATGAGAAGGGAAAAAATCTTCCAGGGAGCTTGTGAAGTAATGGTTGGTAATTCCGAAAGAAAAGGGAACAGACTGACAAGTATAAATCACACTTGTTCAACAGATGTAAAAGCCTTCAGAGCATTGGATGGTCTTGGGTTTTAATGTGAAATATTTAATGATAAGTGGTTTAGATGTTTAAAATAAATTTTTTTCGCGTGTCAAGCTATAACTTTTGATATAGCAAACTTAAATTTTTGTTCAAATTGGAATGAAACCGTAAGTCTTTTATGAACAAACAAGCAAACAAACACACACGCACACACACACACATACGTGCACACACACGCACACACACACACGCGTGCGCACACATGCACACACACGCACACACACGCACGCATACATACATATTATATATATATATATATATATATATATATATATATATATATATATATATATATATATATATATATACACACTGCTCAAAACAATTAGGGGAGCACATGGTTTTAACGAAATTACGCAAATACTTACACCGATAAGTAACATAAAATAAATCATCCATAATTTAAAGCCTAGTAGGAAACAAAAGAAGAAAACTTCATATGCAAATCAAAATTCATGACGTCAAAAACCAGAAAAAGAACACAAGGGCGGAAATCGGAATGTTCAGAAACGTTTTTTTACTGCCTTAACTGTAAAATTCGATTGCTCAGTTGTTCTTTTTGAGAAAAGGTGACTTGAAAATGTCTCAACAACGTGATTTACCGGAATCCATGGCATGGCATATTATAGGCAGACTTGAATCCGGAAAAACACAATGTAGTGTCGCGGACGCTGTTGGAGTCACCAGAAGTGTCGTTGAAAGGCTGTGGAATCGATTCCAAGAAACAGGGAATTTTAGACGTCGACCAGGACAAGGTCGGCCACGCGCCACTACAACAATTGATGACCGGTATGTACTGTTAACAGCTCGTCGAAACAGAACAGACAATGCTACTCAGCTGCAAAGACAGTTGCTCTTGGCAACAGGACGAAGGGTGTCCAGACAAACAGTACGTAATAGGCTTCATCAGAGAGGTCTCTATGCACGTTGGCCAATGGTCTGCCTTCCGTTGACCTCACGCCACCGTGCGACTCGAAGAAGATGGGCTGCTGAACATCGAGATTGGGAGCAACATGATTGGAGCCAAGTGCTGCTTACAGACGAGTCCCGATTCAGTCTAGAGTGTGACACCGGACGTGTTTTGGTATGGAGGGTAAGGGGCACTCGAAATAACCCTACATTCGTTCGTGAAAGGTCAGAATACAGACGAGCTGGTTTTATGGTATGGGGTGGAATCAGCATAGGTGGACATACGGACCTGCATATCATTCGGAATGGTTCTTTGACGGCCCGAATGTATGTAGACGAGATACCGAGACCTCATATCATACCTTACGCTGCAGCCATTGGAGATTCCTTTGTTTTCTAGCATGATAATGCCAGACCACATACAGCTCGTCTTGTGGAGAACATGCTTGAAGCTGAAACAATACAGCGTATGGAATGGCCAGCGTGCTCTCCTGACCTGAATCCAATCGAGCATGTTTGGGACATGATCGGACGACACCTTGCTTCGAGAACAAGGCCTCCTTTTGCTCTCCGAGACTTGGAGATTGCACTTTTTGAGGAGTGGAACAGTATTCCCCAAAGTTTTATCGATAGCATCATCGCATCCATGTAAAACAGGTGTGCAGCAGTCTTAGCTGTTCGAGGAGACCACACGCCATATTAAAAATCTTGTATCATTTCTAAACAATACTTTTTTTTATCGTTTACATGTAACCAAATTGTTGCCCTAAGTCATCTTTTCATGCTTTTTCCATATTTTCAAAGAATTAAAGCTTAATTACAAACTTTTTTACGTCTTTTTTTCTGTATTGCGCATTGATACGCGTGTACTATACATTTTATGCTAATACGTGGCTGTCTCGCACGGTTTTCTTAACTTCTTTTCTTGCTCCCCCAATTTTTTTGAGCAGCAGAGTGTATAAATATATATATATATATATATATATATATATATATATATATATATATATATACACTCTGCTGGCCATCCAAAATGCAACGCGAAGAAGGGCAAGATATATGAAAGCCAAATTTATTTTAGAGATTATAGATAGTATCAATGATAATTAATTGTAAATAGAGCCTTCTTTGAAGTGATGAAGACGAGAAAAAAATAATGATTGTTGTCTCTACGTCTGTCAATAACCTCTGCGACACGCCGTGGCATTAACTGAAAGAGTCGTTGGATGTGGTGTGTGGGGAAAGACAGTCCACGCTGCCTCCACACGTAGCCAAATTTAAAACTGTTGTACCCACGGGGGTTCCATGGCGGGCTAGGCATTCTCCAATCATTTATCACACATTTTTGAACGGTCATAGATCTGGAGACCAGGCAGGTCAGGGTAACAATGCATTCTGATTGTCTTAGAGGAAATCTTCAACTGTGCAACGTGTGGTCCTGTAGTCTCCTTTTGATAAGGATAGCATGAGAGAACATAATAAAGTGCATTTATGAATAGATTTATTTGAATTTTGTCGCCAGTTTACACAGGCCTCATCTTGAAGGGTACAAGTGACATTCAACCTTGAAATTTGAAATTTTCAACTTTGAAATATTTTAGAGAATGAGAATAATTAATACTCTTTTTTTACTACATTCAAGACCCTTAGAATTCAAAATAAGGGTTTTTTGGCACAACAATGATATTTTCCAAAAATGTTCTTCAAAAATGCTAGTATTTTTACAAAATGCTCCATGCGCTTTCCATATAATTTAAAAACCTTAAATTTTTAATATAAGTTTACCATATATATTCAAACATAACTGTGCTTTGAATTTTTTTTTGTATGAATCTAAAGCCATAATTATATATTTTTGTTAATCTGCTTGTTATTTTTTAATGTTTTTGCATACTTTACTTTATTTCATGATTTAAAAATTTGAAAAATATTTGTGGTTACGAAGAATGATGCACAGTTTTGTGACAAAAACTTAAAATAACATTCCTGAGAAATGTGCGAAAAATCAGAAGAAAATTAATAGATATGGAGCATTTTGAAAAATTCTAGCTTTTTTGATGAATTTTTCGAAAACAAACCTATTCTTCCACAAAATACTTATATATAATTTCTAAGTGCCTTTAATGAAGTAAAAATTAATACTAATTATTCTCATTTTGAAAGTAGAGTAGAATATTGAAAATTTTAAAAAAACGAGGTTGTAGGTCCCTGGTCTCCTTAAGGCCAAATTGAGCTTTTAATTGTCATCGCGGGAAATATGATGATTGCTTCTATTACGCAGCTTTAATACACAAGTACACGCTGCGAATTTTAATAATTTCATGAAGCTTAAGGCATAAAAAATAATCATAATTCACGTATAAACACTGACGTAGAAAAACACCTCACAATTAAATTTTTAAATGTCTTTCACAATAAATATTTATCAATGAATTTGGACGAAAAAGTAAAAAAAAAAAAATATTTCAGATAGTCTCTTCTAACGAAACTACCGTGGGTTATCAACGTAGGATTACTCATCGTTGTTTACAACTTTTCTTTTCTTCTTTTTTTTTTTTTTTTGGCACATTTTGGTTCTTTTCTGCTTAACTGTCTACTGATACTGGTTATGTCGCGCTGCCAAAATTATAACTCGTGACGGATTCAGAATTTTTTCTTTCCTGAGGACCGTTATTGAGGAACGTAATCCTACTTTAAAAAAATTAACATATTGTTACGAGTTAGGGGCCAACTTGGCATGTTATGGCCAGCATTCGATCTTTTGGAGTTCACGTGAATTAAAACTATGGTTTAGCACGTTCACGCGTCTACCATGGAGTAAGTAAAAAATCCTGCTCTTGGGTCTATTGTTGGAAAATGGTTTGGTTGAGCGGTGTTGCATCACAGGTTTTGTTTCCTAGGTGAATAAGAGTCTGGAATAAAAAGATCAGTTAAAGAGTTGTTCTTGTGGCGATAGGTTGAAGAATTGGAATTGGTGACATTTTCTTCTTGAAAAGATATTTTCTCTTCCGGCTGGAGACGAGGACTTTAGCGCAAGAGTTTATTAAGGTCATATGCTACTTTTTAATAACTGTTATATGTGTATTAATTAAAATTGTATTTAAATCCCCACTTGTTAAGCAAAGTACATAGGTGCTGGAGTTTGTCGACTTCCAGCGAAGATTTGTAGTATTATTTTGTCTACTGCTGCAAGTTGTAAAAGAACTGTTGTTGCTGTTTATAAAATCTGCGGTTTCTGGCATATTTATTTCTGTATTTGAAATTCACTTTTAAAAATATCTTTCCGTACCACGGATTTGGTACAATATTGTACTTATTTAATAAGTGCTTGAATACATTAACGTCTAAATTAATTTCTAGAAAAATAGAGGAAAATAATTAACACAAAGGACGAATAAGGTTTTAAATACTATAAACATGACACACCCATTTTATTAACCACGGCACTGAATGCTAAAATGTGGCGACGCTCTGGAAATTTTTAAAGTAATCCATTTGTTTTTTAACATGTTGAAGCATATTCGAGACTTTGTGTAAATTTAAAGCAGAAAACCTTTTTCCTTTATATCGAGACTTTAAATGCAGAAGACATTTGATTCTGAAACAGTTTTGTCTCCCATGTCATTGTGAAAGAATAAACTTGACTTTTCCTAGGTGGTTTTGGCTGAAATTATTTCACTCTGAACTCGTTTAAAGTTAAATTCTTACTCGTTTACAGTGAACTTGTTTAAGGGGACAGTGGACTTTCAAAATTGTGAAATTTGTCCCAAAACTCGATTTTTTTATTTTATTGAATTGTGAAACTACGGAGGAGTAGGAATGTGTTGCAAAAATAATTTTTAATTTCTTTGATTACTTTCCTAGTTATAGGCATTTGTATTTAATTTAGATATGTGGTTACTAATAGCAATAGCTTTAAATGTGGTTTTCTCAAAATAAAAAATTTCATGTCATACGAATATTCAGACTGCTCCAGGCTCATTTCTAATTAACGTATTGCTTTGAAATTTAAGTTTTATATACTTAACTGTATATCAAATAAATTTTATTGAAAAAAATTATACTTCGTAGCTCAGAATTTCAAAATTCTGTACTTGAAAAGATGATTTATGTGTATTTTGCGTAATAAAAAGGGTCTTTTCACTATTATTATTTTTTTCTCTTTATATTTTTAATGAATGCTTAAAATAACCAATAAGTTTCATTGTTAGTTCTATAAGGTATCCTATAAAGAAAAATTACCATATTATATGCAAAAGAAATGCGCATAGAACATTTTTAATTAGGTCCATTTTTAATATAATTAATAATTCATAAATTATTAATATTTCATCTTTAAATTTTAACCATTTTTACATATCCATGGTACTAATCACATATTCAAATTTCAAGTAAATCCATTCAAAACAAAAAAAGTTAGGTTTGAAGGTCCACTGTCCCCTTAAAGTTAAATGTAGGTAAAGGTTGTTAAACAAATTTTTATTGTGATGTAATTAGACATGTAATTAAAAAAATAAGAGTAAATGGTAGGGGTTTAAAACACTATTCTATCAAATTTTAAATGCTTTGAGGAAATTAAAATAATTTCTTTACTAATGTAGCTATTGATGTCCATTGATGCTCGAAAAAAAATATTGAATAAAATTTCATTTTAAGGGGGTCCGGACAAATTAAAATTTTTTTTCTATTTACTGAGTTAAAATTTTGAAATTTTTTTGTGATGGTTAACCACATAATTTGTAAACAAAATCATATCATAAAGCTTCTCATAAAGTTAAAAAAAAAAAAAAATTTTTTTAAAAGTGGGGTATTTTAAAATCGTTATAACTCGAAATGTTATTTGTCGATTTTTAAAATTTTTTCATTTAATTAAACAGAAATATATAAGTTTCGATTTTGATTAAGCTTTTTCTGAAATATTAATTTAAAAAAAATTTAAAATATACAGAGTTCTTAAAAAAGTTAAAATTATGTTACATCAGTTTTCTAAAAAAAATAATGTAACATAATTTTAAAAAAAATCATAATTTCAAAAGTAAATATTTTTTCAAATTTGCTGAATCCGAATTAAAGTAAAATAATTGAAAAAGATATGTTCCAAGTTTGAACAATGTATCTTTAATGGTTCTTAAAAGATACATGGTTCAAACTTGTTATTGCTCGTCTTTAAATCTTATAAGAATTTAAAGACGAGAAATGGTGAAAAACCCATCATGCCGAAAAACGCATTTACAGGTTTTAACAAAGATTGTCTTTTGCAAAAAAATAATAACAATGCTAATAATATCTCCTGTTCTAATTAAGATAGAAATATGATTTAATTGTCATTTTAAGCGAAGAAGAATACAAAAATTTTTAATGCAATAATTTTTTTTCGAAAATTTTAAGAATTTTGTGTCCTGGACCCCCTTAAAAAAAGTAAGTAATCCGAAAAAATAAATACTGTAGTGTCTTTCGAATTTTCAGTCTTAGTTCAGCAGCTTTTTTGGTACTTACGCATTACAACTGAAACTTTGGCCGCTTGGCGAGAAAGCGACAAATATAAGCGCCAGCACTGTTCTTGCCATTGTCTGTGCTTGTTGTTAATAAGTTACGTTTCGAGCTAATTTTTTTCAGTTATGGTGAAAATTTGGGATTTGTCTCAGCTCCTGTGCTCGCCTTTGTTTGTGCTTGTCGTTAATACATTGCGTTTCGAGCTAATTTTTTTCAGTTATTGTGAAAATTTGGGATTTGTCTCAAATGGTAGAAGAGGATGCAGGTTTTTTTTTTCATATTCATGAGATTTTATGAGCTCAGAGCCAGAACAGCCACGACATGCGTGCCTATTTTGAATCTAACATTTTCTCTAGATGCAATGTTAAAGCTTGTTACAAAGTGTCGGAATTTATGTGGGAAGCTGATTCCATGGTTTCCGATTGCCACACTTATTTTGAATATCTTCTTGTATAATTCTAATTTTTACCATGATTTTATTAACTTGCTTTCTTTTTTGTTTGTGTGTTTGTCCCTTGAAAATCTTGCAAACGATTTTTAACTAACTTCCCGACTAGCTAGACATTTGAAACTTTTACAATAACTCACGATGACAATGCATTTTTTAATACTTTTAGCCATCTTTAAGCGGAATTAAATTAATTTTCAGTTATTTTCAATTAATTTTGTTTTGTAGACTGGTGCAGCCATCTATCGGCCGGGACGGGAATGAAAAGTTAAATGCAAGTTAACTTCCAATTAACTTCATTTTCTTCCAAGTTAATGGGATCATTCATCAAAAAAAATTTTTAAAAAGTATTTATTAATATATAGAATTGTCAAGTTTATATGATTGTCAAGTTTAAATTTAAAAATATGGTATATAAAAAGTTATTTTTATCTTGTAATTATTTAACGTCAGAATGCCTGCAAACAATATATTTATTACATCAGACATTAAACAATACAGTTACACAATCACGAATAACAACAATGCGGCAAAACATTAGGTTTACAGGCATTGTTGATTGTAAAATTAATCTCGGGGAGGAGGGCAGGGTACTACTCAAGCTGATACCCCTTTCTTGGTTCAGCTCAAACTGGCGTTTTTCCGTTGGCACCGCACGGTGGCGCTGCTCTTTTTGCTGGGGGTATAGGCCAGTGAAATCGTCTCTTAGGGTTCCTGTCTAAGGGAAAAAATATAGAAGTTTTTTCTCACTCGTTCTATTTTTAGGGTGCTGAATCCGAATTTCAACTTTGCTACTTCCCATAGATATGGCTTCATAACGAAAATCGCAAAAAACCTCAAAATTTTCGACATTTTTTCATTCTTTTGCCAAAGAGTCCTAAAACTATGCACTTTACGAGGTAGACGACTGTATACAAAACTAATGTACATTAAATTTCCTACAAAAAGCACCCCTGAAATGTAGTTTTTGGTTGAATGGTTTGGCCGCTAGAGCACGCTGAATAAAGGCCAACATTTCCTATTTTGTAGAAAACCCAGTTTTCTCACTAGTTTTTCACTTGTAACTCAAAAAATATGCATGTTATTACAAAACAGCTCGGATTCTGATAAAACTACATTAAATTTCCTACAAATTGCACACCTTAATTACTTATTTTGGCACAACTGTGTAGCCGCTAGAGAACGTTGAAATTTTATTTCATACTAGCCGAAAACCCGCACTTCGCTACGGAGTACATTCAAATTAAATACAACGGTCAGTGTATGCAATTAATGCCAATCTATACTTATATATAAAGAGAGAGCGATTTTGTACGTGGAGGGTAATCTCCAGAACCACTGCACCTATTTGAAAAATTCTTTCACTGTTTGAAAGGTACATTATTCCAGATGGACATAGACTATATATTATGTATATCTGATCAGTAGAAATAAAGTTAGGGGCTTAATCCTAACAATCTCCATTGTTACCGCTACTGTCCTCTACCGCTCTTTGTGCCGAAGTCTTCAACGGATCTTAGAGTGGTGTTATCGCGGTGGGCTTAGGTTCTGACGTTAGCGTTTCGAAACTAGCCGTTCTCCGCACGCTTTTTTCTTTTAAAAAATTAACTTTAATTATTTACTAACGTAATATTAATTTGAATATTATTTTAAGAATATTATTTTTTTTTAAATTGAATATTTAAAAAAACATTCTTTACTTAAAATCCTTTTTTTATTTTTGTATTTTTATTTCAACTCTTAACCTCTTTCTATTATCTACCTATCTATACTAATATATAAAGAGAGTGGGGATTTTGTACGTGGAGGGTAATCTTCAGAACCACTGTACCTATTTGAAAAATTCTTTCACTGTTTGAAAGGTACATTATTTCAGATGGACATAGGCTATATATTATGTATATCTAATCAGTAGAAATAAAGTTAGGGGCTTAAACCTAACAATCTCCATTGTTACCGTTACTGTCCTCTGCCGCTTTTTGTGGCGAAGTCTTCAACGATCCTTAGCGTGGTGCTATCTATACAAATATATAAAGAGAGAGGGGATTTTGTACGTGGAGGGTAATCTTCAGAACCACTGTACCTATTTGAAAAATTCTTTCACTGTTTGAAAGGTACATTATTCCAGATGGACATAGGCTATATATTATGTATATCTAATCAGTAGAAATAAAGTTAGGGGCTTAATCCTAACAATCTCCATTGTTACCGTTACTGTCCTCTGCCGCTTTTTGTGGCGAAGTCTTCAACGATCCTTAGCGTGGTGCTATCTATACAAATATATAAAGAGAGAGGGGATTTTGTACGTGGAGGGTAATCTTCAGAACCACTGTACCTATTTGAAAAATTCTTTCACTGTTTGAAAGGTACATTATTCCAGATGGACATAGGCTATATATTATGTATATCTAATCAGTAGAAATAAAGTTAGGGGCTTAATCCTAACAATCTCCATTGTTACCGTTACTGTCCTCTGCCGCATTTTGTGGCGAAGTCTTCAACGATCCTTAGCGTGGTGCTATCTATACAAATATATAAAGAGAGAGGGGATTTTGTACGTGGAGGGTAATCTTCAGAACCACTGTACCTATTTGAAAAATTCTTTCACTGTTTGAAAGGTACATTATTCCAGATGGACATAGGCTATATATTATGTATATCTAATCAGTAGAAATAAAGTTAGGGGCTTAAACCTAACAATCTCCATTGTTACCGTTACTGTCCTCTGCCGCTTTTTGTGGCGAAGTCTTCAACGATCCTTAGCGTGGTGCTATCTATACTAATATATAAAGAGAGAGGGGATTTTGTACGTGAAGGGTAATCTTCAGAACCACTGTACCTATTTGAAAAATTCTTTCACTGTTTGAAAGGTACATTATTCCAGATGGACATAGGCTATATATTATGTATATCTAATCAGTAGAAATAAAGTTAGGGGCTTAAACCTAACAATCTCCATTGTTACCGTTACTGTCCTCTGCCGCTTTTTGTGGCGAAGTCTTCAACGATCCTTAGCGTGGTGCTATCTATACAAATATATAAAGAGAGAGGGGATTTTGTACGTGGAGGGTAATCTTCAGAACCACTGTACCTATTTGAAAAATTCTTTCACTGTTTGAAAGGTACATTATTCCAGATGGACATAGGCTATATATTATGTATATCTAATCAGTAGAAATAAAGTTAGGGGCTTAATCCTAACAATCTCCATTGTTACCGTTACTGTCCTCTGCCGCTTTTTGTGGCGAAGTCTTCAACGATCCTTAGCGTGGTGCTATCTATACAAATATATAAAGAGAGAGGGGATTTTGTACGTGGAGGGTAATCTTCAGAACCACTGTACCTATTTGAAAAATTCTTTCACTGTTTGAAAGGTACATTATTCCAGATGGACATAGGCTATATATTATGTATATCTAATCAGTAGAAATAAAGTTAGGGGCTTAATCCTAACAATCTCCATTGTTACCGTTACTGTCCTCTGCCGCTTTTTGTGGCGAAGTCTTCAACGATCCTTAGCGTGGTGCTATCTATACAAATATATAAAGAGAGAGGGGATTTTGTACGTGGAGAGTAATCTTCAGAACCACTGTACCTATTTGAAAAATTCTTTCACTGTTTGAAAGGTACATTATTCCAGATGGACATAGGCTATATATTATGTATATCTAATCAGTAGAAATAAAGTTAGGGGCTTAATCCTAACAATCTCCATTGTTACCGTTACTGTCCTCTGCCGCTTTTTGTGGCGAAGTCTTCAACGATCCTTAGCGTGGTGCTATCTATACTAATATATAAAGAGAGAGGGGATTTTGTACGTGGAGGGTAATCTTCAGAACCACTGTACCTATTTGAAAAATTCTTTCACTGTTTGAAAGGTACATTATTCCATATGGACATAGGCTATATATTATGTATATCTGATCAGTAGAAATAAAGTTAGGAGCTTAATCCTAACAATCTCCATTGTTTCCGCTACTGTCTTCTACCGCTTTTTGTTCCGAAGATTTCAACGATCCTTATCGTGGTGCTATCGCGGTGGGCTTCTGTTCTGACGCTAGCGGTTCGAACCTAGCCGTTTTCCGGCACGCCTTTTACTTTAAAAAAATTATTTTAATTATTAACTAACATAAAATTAATTTAATGTATTATTTAGGTTATTATTAAGGTAAAAAAAGATTTACAATTTATTGGCTATCAACTGGAAATTTATTGGTATAATATTTTGTTCAACCCGGACAAAGTCGGGACGGGCCGCTAGTATATATATATATTTATAAGAAAATCGTAAGGGATATTTTTATAGACAAAATAATGTAGAAGAAAATATTCAAATTAAATGTAATAGAAATATTAAAGAATATAGTACAGTTAATATAGTACAGATTGAAAAACATAATATCTTTTACTGTATTTTAATATTTTTTTTATAATATCCAATCGTCTGCAGCATTAGCAAGAAACAAATTTTTTTTGTCTATTTAGTTGGTATGCACATGACGATAAATTTATTTATTGTACCAGAAAAAGAAATCACGTGATCAGCATTTAATAAATTAAATTCTAATAATTAATCTTTAAAAATTCACCCAAAATCAGAAAATGGAGGTAAAGATTTGAAAAAGCTCTCATTTTAAAGGAATTTTTACGATCTTTCTCGTGATATAAATTTTATAACCCCCAAATTATTATTTTAAATGCAAACGTAAAAAAAGTTACTAAAACAGCTTAATAATTAAATTTTAAAAAAAATCTAAGAAGAATTTTTAAAAAATATTTCTTAGTGACCCCTACACTTTAAGAAGAATCGCCATGCCATATTTCAGCCCTTTAGGTCCAGCTGTTTGGTCTGTGTGTTGTATGTCAGTCAGTCAGTGAGTCAGTTACGGAAATGTTTTATATACACTCATGGACAAAAAAATTAGCGCACCAAGAAGGAGTAGTCAAAATGAAACGAAATTTTACATACGTAATGACTACTTTGATATAAGTAAATGATAAGAAAATCAAAGAAAAAGGATAATTTATTTCAGAGAAAAAGGCAAAAGAACGGAGGAGTTAATACTCCGTTTGACCCCCTCTAGCGCGAATGCACGATGCGATACGATCGGGCATTGAGTCATACAAGTTCTGTATGATGTCTTGAGACATTTCGTTCCATATTTGCTGTAACCTTGCCTCTAGTTCGTTCAAACTCGTGGGATACCCAACTCGTCGTCCCAAATGATCCCATATATGCTCGATTGGAGACAAATCTGGGGATCGGGCAGGCCAAGGAAGGGTAGTAACAGTGCGGAGACAGTCTTGTGACACCCTTGCCGTATGAGGCCGAGCATTGTCTTGTTGAAAAATGGCTCCTGGGAGCCGTTGCATGAGTGGCAACACATGTGGTTGCAGGATTTCATGAAGATACCGCTGGGCTGTCATGGTGCCACGGAACAATACTAGGGGTGACCGTGTATTGTAGGCAATGGCACCCCATACCATCACACCAGCTGTGGGAGCGATGTGTCGCTGTACAGCAAAGACAGGATTGAAGCGTTCACCACGGGCTCTCCACACACGAACACGATTGTCATCACTGCCGAGATTGAATCTGTATTCGTCGCTAAAGACGACCTGGTTCCATCTCGCTGCAGTCCAGTTTCCTCGTGCGCGGCAAAACTCCAAACGGAGGCGTCGATGGGTGGGCGTCAAGGGCAGCACACGTAATGGGCGCCGCGATACCAACTGTCCTTCAGCCAGGCGCCTTCGTATGGTTCGAGAAGACACAGAGGCCCCTAGTGAAGGTGCTACCTGTGCCTGGATGGCGGCCGATGAAGCAGTTGGCTGTACGCGTACATTTCTTACGATGTGGCGGTCTTCTCGACGACTGGTCTGTCGAGGGCGTCCTGAGCCTGGTCTTCTTGTACATGACATCTCTCGGGTCCACCCGTCCAAACATCTCCTCACAACACAATCAGAGCGGCCTAATTGACGAGCTACTCGCCTAGCTGACCACCTAGCTTCCATCATCCCGACGATTCTCCCCCTCTCAAACTGCGACAACTGCTTATATTGTCTTCGAACATGGCGTAATGGCATGTTTATCTCAGCTCTCCCTTTGTAAATGATTCAGCACACTCAAACAAGCTTTGGGTATCTGTTTTAATCTCCACAAAGTCCGATGTTCAACGCCCTCTACCGGCTATACGTAATGCGCAATCACGCTGCATTTCTAATCATTTGCATATCTCCCCGACATGTACCTTCATTGCAAGTTTCGTTACGATCCCGCAATTGTTTCTTGGTGCGCTAATTTTTTTGTCCATGAGTGTATATAGATTACGCGAAACCGTTAAGTCAAGATCACTTCACCCAAAATTCAGTAAAGACCTATATTATCACTATTTACTGTTTAAAAACTATTTATTTGGTCTTTATAATTAATAAGTAATGTAATTACATATCAATTATATTTCACTTTAATTACTACTTATTAATTATATCAACTTTTTTTCCAAAGTATGTTTGGGTATTCAGACACAAAATTCTTAAATAAAAATTTCGACAAAAACAATGTATTATAAATTTTCATATTAATTATCTTCATTAATATAGGTAGGTAAATAAAAAAAAGATGGACAGCTACAGTCTACGACGCTTAGCGGTTGAAGGTCCTGGTTGCTCTTCTGAAATATGAAAGGTAAACACGACATTATTAACAATGATATTACAGAATATATAGTTGCATTTTTTTAGTATGAATATAGTAAATTCTATATTGTATACCTCCATATCGTATGGTTAGATATGTTTATGCTACAAATTTTATCAACAACGTGTTCTCACATTTTTTTACATATTTTTATTAACTCGCTTTCTTGTTTGTTTGTGTGTTTGTGTGGGTAGGACTGCAGTTTAGAGTTTCCCCTTTTGTTTGGAGCCAATTGTGCCCCGGAATATGGTCGCCAAGTCTGTGAGTTTTCTCAGTCATGCGCCAATGTTGTTACTCTTGCAAATTTCCAACGTGTTTGTCATGTGATTATTTTATGACGCATATATCACGATGGATGTTTATCGCCGCAGTCTTAAATGACACATTGGCACTACAGACGCCCAAAAAAAAAAAAAAAACAAGGGGCGCCCCGAAATGCATTTTTACAAAATTCTACCAATAAGCTATGAATGGAAAGCTTCTAATTTGTCTCTTCTAATTTATTTCATTTTTTCTTTTTCTAATTTATTGACTTCACACAATGTGTTAAAGATTTATTTATACCGCTGACTTCGGACAAAGCTAGTTCTACCTAAAATAAGTATCCGTATTTTCCGTCTTAAGTTTCAAATTTTTTTTGATAATTTAAAAAATTGTACTCCATACGTTTGTAAATGTAAAAATTTGGTACAATGCAATTGTGAATAAAATGTTTCTATAGTGTGTTTTTTACTATTTTGATACTCATAGTTCATGCTTTTTTTTTGCATTGCTTTATCATCAAAAAAAAAAACAAGGCGCCCCCTGAAGTGCATTTTTACCGCATGGAGGGTGTCCCCACTTCCGAATTTGGTTCTTTCTCTGTCTCAACAAACGCCAAGTGTGCGAGTTTTCTCACGTGTGTGCCAATGTTGTTACAAATTTCTGACAATTTCTGACGTGTTTGCCATGTGATTATTTCGTAACACTTATATCACGATGGATGTTTATCGCCGCCAACTTAAAAGTCACGTTGGCACTATTGGCGCCAAAAAAAAAACAAGGGACACCCTAAACTGTAGTCCTACCGTTTGTGTGTTTGTCCAGTTCAAATCTTGCAATCGGTTTTTAACTGACTTCCCGACTAGCTAGACATTTGAAACTTTTATAATAGCTCAGAAAACGATGACAATGCAATCTTATGATACTTTTAGCCATCTTTAAGCAGAATTAAATTCATTTTCAGTTAATTTTGTTTTGTAGACTTGTGCAGCCATCCATCGGCCGGGACGGGAACGAAAAGTTAAATGCAAGTTAATTTCCAATAAACTTCGTTTTCTTTCAAGTTGATGTGAAAATTCATCAAATTTTTTTAAAAAGTATTTATTAATACATAGAATTGTCAAGTTTATATCATTCAACAGAAAATTTAAAAACATGGTATATAAAAAGTTTTTTTTAATCTTGTAGTTATGTATGTGAAATATGTATTTTAACTTCTCGTGTTTGTATATTTCTTGTGATCCATGTTGTATGGATAGGACAATCGTTTATAATACAAATGTCATTAACAACGTGTTCTCACATTTTTGTGCATCAGATAACCCTATTTGTTGATATGAATGTTGTACTCCATGTTGTATGGACTGCAGAATTGTTTTTACTGTAAATGTTATTAACATGTTCTTGCATTTTTGTGCTTGAAATGAGAACGCCCAGCTCCATGTGTTTGTACGTTTGTTATACTCCATGTTGTACGGCTAACAGAAATGATTATACTACACAAAATATTAACAATATGTTCTCATATTTATGCAAGTCAAATGTATGCACTGTGTGTTTGTATGTGTGTTATGCTTCATGTTGTATGGCTAGTTTATGCTACAAATGTTAATAACAATGTGTTCTTCATTTTCGCATGGGAAATGCATATGCCATGAGTTTATATGTATAAGTACGTCTTTTCATTTTTAAACTTTCTAAAACAATTACTTTTCTGTTATATTTGTGAGACACATAACGCTAATGAAATAGTTCTCTCAAATGAGGGAAGGGAAGTTTGAGCAGAAAATCATTTTTCACTGTAAAATGTTGTTTATTTTATTATTCCAATTATTTTCGAAAAACACAAAAACACCAGTGTTTTTCAAAAAGACACAAATGTCTTGCTTCTTTTCTTTTTTTTTTCTCGGTGTTATTTTTAACCATCCAATAGCATTATTGAAAGATTTCTCCGGCAAAGAAACATTTTTATTTCTCCGTATTGCGTTCTGTCGCTTCAAACCATTTAGTCTTCGAGAATTTCGAACTCGTCCCCAATTTTACTTTGTAAAGAAAATCGAAACATTGCTTTTTTTCATTGCAAGTTTGTCTACTTCAGACTGGCAAGGTTTCGTGTTTTTGTTCATTTTGATAAAAACAACTTTTTTGCTTCCTTATTAACGTTAAAGTTGCAGTTCTTTCTCTTATGAGACATGTTTTAAAGTCTAGCTTCAAATGATTTATTTATTTTTCTTTTTTCAGAACATTCTGAATAGTATTATACCAGTATATAAACATAGAAATTCCATTTTGAATGCAAGGTGAATTAATATTTTGATTACAAAAAATATTTAACTTTCCTTTTTCGTTGTAGCTTTCTACCAGACAACCATTTGCATCATAAAATTGTATAATAAAAATGAGATCCATTGAAGAAAATAATTAAGTTTCTTTTGAAAGGATTTGAAACAATTAATTAATTATATTGGTACTTAAAAATGTTACTGGAACTTAAATACATAACCCAGACTACTTGAGCACAACACTTTTTCTCAATTGTGACTACTGCAGTAAAGATTTTTCAATTTCCCATTCAGCAAATATCCTTCAATTTCTCCCAGTTTCGTGGCTCTGACGATTCGTCGCACATTCGGGCAATCTCCACTCACCTTCCACTTCTGAATCACATAGGCCACTTTCGATTTTGGGTAATTCAGCTCCCTTAAGCACTTAAAGCATGTAAAGTTTTGTAGCTGTTCGGTTAGAAAGTTGAATTTTATGAAATGACTGATTTCTTTCATTAACGTGAAAGTAGTCAACAAGTGTTTTACAATACACCCTATATTAAAAAATAAATCTGTTGTAGATTGAATTGGAATATGGGAAATAATTCTCAGGTTTTATACAGTCTTTTAACAGATTGATTCTCTCAAACTCATATTTTGTAGCTGTTAAGAAGGAGTATTTTATTAAATGACCAATTTCCTTCCTCAACGTGAAAGTATGAAGAAAATGTTTTCCAATCTATATATATAAAACAGTTCCGTAACTGACTGACTCACTGACTGACATGCAAGCACAGACCAAACCCCTGGACCTAAAGTGCTGAAATTTTGAATGGCGATTCTTCTTATAGTGTAGGGGTGCACTAAGAAAGATTTAAAAAAAATTCTTGCTAGATATTTTTAATTAAATTTTTAAGCTGTTTTAGTAACTTTTTTTAAGTTTGCATTTAAAATAATTATTTGAGGGTTATAAAATTTATATCACGAGAACGATCATAAAAAGTACTTTAAAATAAAATCTTTTTCGAATCTTTACCTCCATTTTCTGATTATTGGCGAATTTCTAAAGATTGATTTTTAGAATTTAATTTATTAAATTCTGATCAATTTATTTCTTTTTCTGGTACTTTAAATAAATTTATCGTCACTTGCATAACAACTAAATAGAAAAAATATTTTTCTTTTCTTGCGAATGCGCAGACGATGGGACATTATCCAAAAATATATTAAAATACAGTAAAAGATATGTTCCTCAAACTGAACTATATTGACTGTACTATATTCTTTAGTATGACCTATTAGATTGAATTTGAATATTTTCTTCTACATTTTGTCTATAAAAATATCCATTACAATTTTTTCGTAAATATATTTTTTTTCGTTTTTTTAACATCAATTGCATACATTGATCGTTGCATTTATTATAAATATATTTATACATATTTTTGGCATTAATTGCATACATTGACCGTTGTATTTAATTTGAATGTAATCCGTAGCGAAGTACGGGTTTTCAGCTAGTAGTAATATATTAAAATTGCAATCTATTATAAACTGAATTTGAATATCAGAAACAATTTTCATATTTTATACAGTTTTTTAAGATTGGAAAGCAGACTGACTCGAAAAAGTTTTAATTGTGTTAGCTATGAAGTTAAGAATGAGTATTTTATTAACGACCAATAGCTTTTATTAATTTGAAAGTATTCAACAAATGCTTTATGATACGGCCAATATTAAAAGTGAAGACTACTATGCACTGAATATGAGTACAGGAAATAATTTTCAGCTTTTATACAGTCATTTAAGAGGTTGATTCTGTCAAAGTTATATTTTGTAGCTGTTAGGTTCTAAAGGACAATTTAGTTAAATGACCATTATCTTTAATCGACGTTACAAGTATTCAACAAATGTGTTACAGTGCATACTATGTATACTTAAATTTAAATCTATATACACTGAATTTGAATATCACAAAACCATTTTCAGGTTTTATAATTTTTTTAAGGTTTTAAAGGAGACTGATTTGATCAAAACCAAATCAAATTTTGTAGCTGCTAAGTTAGGAAAAACAATTTGAATAAATGACCAATTTCTTTCATTAACGTGAAAGTATTCAGAAATTGTTTCTACATGCACTCTATACTGAAACTGAATATGATGAAAATTTACATGAACCTATAATATTCTGAATTTGAATAATAGAAACCATTTTCATGTTTTAAAAATTTTTTTAAGGTCTTAAAGCGGATTGACTTAAACAAAGTTTAATTATCTACCTCTGAAGTTAAGAAAAATAATTTTATTAAAAGACCAATATATTTTATTGGAAGTATTCAAGAAATGTTATTTAGTACGCCTTATATTGAAACTTAAATCTATTATACATTGAATCTGAATATCAGAAATCATATTCATGTTTTATTCAGTCTGTTAAGAACTTGATACATATTGATACTTGAAAAGTTAGATTTGTTAGCAAATAAGACGGAGTATTTCATTAAAATCCAACTGTTTCCCTTAATGTTAAAATATTTAGCAAATATTATCCGTTACACGTTATATTTCGAAATTAAATATATTATACATCGAATATTTATTCCACAAATCACTTTCAGGTGTTATACAATCCTTTTAAAGCCCAAAACTTTAAACAGTCCACTAAAACAATTCCTTTTGTGTCTGAAAATTTAAAGCAAAACCTTTCTTCTGGAACATTTACTTGTTTCTCTTGTTTAATCAAAGCCAAAACATTTTTCAGCTATTATTGGGTAGGAAAGATATTTTCAACGGTGCTTGTACGTGTCATGATATATATTTGTTCGGGTGGGGTATGCGTGTGTCATGTCGTAAAATTTCTTTTCCGAGGTTGCGTTAAATATATTCTTTGCTTTAGCTTTATATGATATGAAGTGTCAAAATATCCACGAACAGTGCTTTTATCCTATCAAAACTTATTACTGCGTATCGTAATATTGTGTTAAGATAAAAGAGGATATTTAAATTTTCTTTGTGTTAAGTGATTTATTCAAAATGTCACATGGTGTTGGACATTTTGATAACAGGTTCGTTGAAAATGTACTGTATTTTCAATGGTTGCAGATTGATTGAGTGTTAAAGTATTATATATATATATATATATATATATATATATATATATATATATATATATATATATATATATCTTTATATATATCTTTATATATATATATCTTTATATATAAATTTCTTCTGTCCGTGTGTATGTCACTGAACTCCTCCTAAACGGGTGACATGATTTTAATGAAATTTTGTGTGTGCGAATAAGTTGAATCGAGTAATGGTTTAGATTCACAATTTGATCCGCTAGAAAATTTTTTTTTAATTAATTTATTTATTTATGTGTTGTTGTTAATCTTTGGTTAGTTTAGGTACACAATTGGATCCGGTAGGCAGCGCTACAATCGCGTTTCAGAAATTTTTATTTTCATGAATTTAATGACGTATACATGTGCATTCAATAATTGGATCCGGTAGGCAGCGCTGCAATCGCGTTTCAGATTTTTTTTTTATTTTCATGAATGTTAATGCTGTATACACGTGCATTGAATAACAATTAACTTAACCTACAAATTTAAATTGTCAATTCTCATTTGATTCTATGCAATTTATGAAGTATTGAACAGCTCATGGATAAGTCATACTAATTGCCATATTAATGAAATTTCGTCCACATTCTTGCTAATTTTAAGATAGGTCGAATTGTGATAACTGTACGCGTGGTGGTGTAAGGTTTTTAAAAAATATTTTTTTTTACATATTTTTTCATCAAAATGGTCCAAACAATTTATAGTTTATTAAAATAATTTTATGATTTTTGGATTTACAACGTTTGAACAGCACAACTTCTTTCGGGTCCGATAGTATATATATATATATATATATATATATATATATATATATATATATAAGCGTAAGTAAAAATAGCGCCCCACTATTACTGTTTCGCCCCAACTTTTTTACTTAACGCGCATTCTAAATTATTCTCTTTTCAGTAAAATACAGTGCCTCTTTCAAAATTAATGTAGAAATAATCAAATAAACTAACTAGTTTGTCTCTTAAGGCACGCGCTGAAAGTCAGGCGCCTGTGAATCAGGATGATTCAGAAACCACGTGCCTTGCATACCATGTTCGGAATCTTGAATTATGGCTCACGTGGTCAAGTCGGATGATCGGCCTTGGCCATTTAAAGAAATGTTAACACTTAGCGTCACATTAGCGCCTCCATGGTTTAAAAGATGGGACAGAGGATTTTTGAACTCTCTGCTTCCTCGCTTCTCTTACTATCCTTGTCCTGTCTTCGCTCTGCTCCGCTGCTGTCCAATACTACGAAGTAAAATCTGCTTTCTGAATGCTTCACGGCAGGGACCGGTGGCATTACTATTGAGCGTGTCCGGCCGTAAATGTACCTGTGCTTTGCTGAACGTCTGATGAATTATATCGTCGAGATCTGAATAAATAAATTTCATGGATACTGTTCGTATGTCGCGTCTTTGTTCTGTGTGTACATCAATGCCTCTCCTCTCTGTGGTGTTACCTCCCAGATGTGTCAATGGCTCTCCTGAAATAGTCTTCATCTCGTCCCTTGGTCTTTCGACTACAACATGTTTGGGTTTAATCGCCTCTACATAGATTAAGTTAATGTTAATCGTGCGTGTAAAGTCCGATATATATATATATATATATATATATATATATATATGTTGGTTTTTTATTAATTAAAAATTAACGGTAATTAATTTCGATTTTGGAAGTTCTTAAGACCCTCGACGGTTTTTAAACACGCCTGTATGTAAAATTTCACGATCGTTGCTCCTAAACTGTGGATTTCTATACAACTATAGATAGAGAGATAGATAGACAGACAAACATTCATTTATATATATATATATATATATATATATATATATATATATATATATATATATATATATATATATATATATATATTTATATATATATATATATATATATATATATATATATATATTTATATATATATATATATATATATATATATATATATATATATATATATATATATATATATATATATATATATATATATATATATATATATATATATATATAATCCCTAAACTGCACGATTTTTCTTTTACAACTACATTTTTTCTCCAACATATTTACGCCTAGACAGTATTTCAGAGAATGTTTAAAAAAATCTCTATGAATTTATTTCCTGTTTTTGTCAAAATATTGTGTTTGATGCATATATGATTCGCTATGCACGAAGTTGAATTTTTGCTATGCATACTTCGGGTTATTGGTGTCATATCTAAAAACTATAACTAAAAAAATAGACTGTAACTAGAAAATCAGAAAATAAAATAAGTCAGGAAGTAAATAAAAAACCATAAAACAGTATCGCCAAGAAATTATAATTGGTTACAATTGTAGATTTTCTATTCTGTATTCTTCAATCTACACTACACACTACAAAATATATTATATATATATATAATATGTATATATAATAAATCCTAACTTCGCTACAAGTTTCTTTCGCAAGGCACTTCAGCAGTAATTTCATAATTTTATTCACAGAATACATCGGACTCTCCTAAACTAATCGTCAATGTCTTGTTTAAACTAATTTTAATAGCTTTACAAAAATGTACCTCTTCTTTAATGTATATTTTCCTGTAATGTTTAATAGACAAAGATAAATACTATCCAATGTCACTGATAAATTCACAAAATAACATAACGATAAATTAGCTGCCCAAAGTTGCGTGAGACCCCATATAATTAACGATCAGATCGACAAAGCAAAACCACGGTGTAGCGAAAAACAAGAGACATAAAAATTATAGTAACAAACTCAATAATGTCACTCGCCTACCTGGATGAAGTGAATATCATAAATCACGTATACAAAAGTCCGGCACACATGTTGTGAGAAATTAATGAATAAACCTCAACAATTAAGTCATGAGACCGGAAAAAAAATTTCCATGGAGCTTGTTAAATAATGGTTGGTAATTTCCGAAGAAAAGGGAGAAGTCTGACAAGTATAAATGATATGTGTTCAACAGATGTAAAAGCTTTAATATAATAGGAGAGACTAGGGTTTTATTCGTGAATATTTAGTGATAAGTGGTTTAGATTTGTAAAAGAAATTTTGTTACTTCCACCTGTCAACCTATATCTTCTTAATTGAGTACACTTAAATCTTCGCTCAATCTGTAATGAAACCGTAAGTCTGTTATGAACACACACACACACACACAGACACACATACAAATATATATATATATATATATATATATATATATATATATATATATATATATATATATATATATATATATATATATATATATATATATATACTAGCTGTACCCGTCCCGGCGTTGCTCGGGTAATTTAATTACCAATTTTTTAGTAGCCTTAACCCTTTGTTAATGGGCGTCGCTGTCATCCTTTTCCTCACGACGATACATTATTTTACCCATGTAAATTTAATCCTTTCTGGCACATTTTGGCAAAATTTTTGACATAGGATTACTTAAAACTTTCCACAACAGTCAGCGAAACGAAAAACGTTTTCCACAAACACTGTCGATATAAAGATATATATATATATATATATATATATATATATATATATATATATATATATATATATATATATATATATATATATATATATATATATATATATAAATGACGAGCGTAATCTCTCGTACTCCCTCTTAATCCTTACTCTAATAATATGCAGTCAGAACAGTCGTAGGCCTGTGGAATTAACGCCAATTAGTTACATCTAAATCCTTTATTTAAATTTTTATTAATTTCCCCGATTCAATCTGTGCCATTTTCGATCTCTCATCTCGGCTGACAAAGACAACCTGTCAGTTCGAAATCCCAAAGACGCTCTGGCAAATCCTCTGTTAATATTCAAGCGGCAAAACTGCGCGCATGCTCCGTGATGTCTATCTAATGTTCCGAGACGAATTCATATTATGTAATAGTTCACTCCTCGAACGCCAAATGCCTGCTTCTAAAAATACGCTCGCACCTGACCACAGACACGTCGAGGCCACATCTCAAACAGGGATTCTTTTTTCCCAACTCACGCGAAGCATTTCAATTAAATCTGTGAAAATGATGGCGCTCGGTACCAAATATTAAATTATCCTGAAGCTCCATTTAAAGTTTTCGCGATCGCCCCCCCATATTTTAGCCTGACGTTTTTCCTTGACACACACACACACACACACACACATATATATATATATATATAAAGGGTGTTTCATCAAGATCACCCAAACTCTGCACAGCCGGATTCCTCGCTTGGAGTACATAAAAAATGCCCAGACAACTGTATCTGTAGGACCCATAGTTTTCGAGAAAATGCGAAAGAAAAGTATGACGTCATGTCCAGTGTACGAAACAAAACTGTATTTATTGGAAACATGAACATCGGTATTTGCATAATTTTACATGCAAAATGTTCAAAATGTCCACCGCACATATTGAGGTGCATAATTTTACATTCAAAATGTTCAAAATGTCCACCGCACATGTGCGTGCCGTGGAATGGCTGACTGCACATGTTGCAGCAGCGTGGTGTTCACTAAATTAGACGCAACTTGAAGATGACCAACTAAATCACTTTCTGTAGTAACTAGGTCTCAATGGACCAATTATTTCAGATGATCCTATAGAAAGAAACTCAAAGGTATCAGATATGGCGATCGTGGCGGCCATAACACTGGACCCCCCCCCCCCCACATCCAATCCAGCGACCTGAGTATACCCTATCCAGCAGACCACGTACAAGAGTGCTGAAATGCGCCTGAGCTCCATCATGCTGGATCCATAGGCCATGCATTACCGCAAATGGTATGCCATCTAGGAAATCGGTTAATACATCACGGAGAAATACCAAGTATGAATGTCCCGTGAGCCTTTCAAGCAGCAGATATGGTACCATCATGCGATTGCTTATTATACCGGCCCACACATTTGAGACCAGCGGACATGATGCTTCTGCGGGCGGATGGTATAATGATTGGACTCTGACCACATATGGCTGTTGTGACTGATGAACACCCCATCATTTGTGAAGCATGCTTCATCCGTCCTCAAGATATGTGCAATGACAGGATTATCGGCGTCATGTCGTTACAACAGCTATTCACAGAAGTCAATGCGTCGCTCAAAGTCATCGGGATGTAGACCTTGCACGGCTGTGTAGCAATATGGGTATAGCCCCTCTACCCGAAATACCCTGTACAAAGTACTGCTACTCCCATTCAGCTCCTTGGCCAGTGCGCGTGTGCTCAACTCGGGAGTTTGCTTCACCGGCCGAAACATTGCATCTTTCTGTGCTGGCGTCAGCCCGCCATGCGTTCTTCCACCAACATAGTTGAGATTGTGTGTCAGGTCGACGCTTCCAGTATTTCTCAATCTGTCGTCCAACATGCGGATGAATTTGGCATCGGGAGGACGTCGTGATGAATAGCGACGGGCATATTCCCTAACAATTCGTAAGGAATTACCATTACATTGACCGAAGATACAAGCAGATATCGCAATATTCACGAACGGAATACATTATCGCCATGCGAAGATTACCGGTAGTTACTAGATGCAGCCTTTTAAATACGATTCAAACGACGACTTGAAGTCATTGCATGGCGCGCACTTGCATATCTCGATATGCGCGGTGGATATTTTTAACACCTTCGTCAGCAAACATATGCAAATACCTATGTTCGTGTTTCCAAAAAAGTTTTTTTCGTACACCGGGTATGACGTCATACTTTTCTTTCTCATTTTCTCGAAAACTATGGGTTGTAGAGGTGCAATTCTTTGAGCCTTTTTTATGTACTCCACGCAAAGATTCTGACTTTGCAGATATATATATATATATATATATATATATATATATATATATATATATATATATATATATATATACTAGTTGTCAAAAATTAAGAAAAAATCACGAAAAGAGGGATAAAACGTTCAAAACTAGGCAAATCTGTTTAAAATTTCAATATATTGTTCAGTAAACGGTGCTGAACAATATTACATTATGAAAAACAGTGGCGCTGCAATCGGAATACGTCATTTACGAGGAGCATCAAAGTGCATGTCTCAGAGAAAGGCAGCAATTGTCGCTGCGAGGCTGAAATTAGACATCTGGCATATACAAATTGTAACAATAACCTCCAGGCATCATTTGACCGAAGAACTGCGATGGTGAGGTATTGGGGGACTAGAAGCAGGACAAAGACAGACAGAAGTGGCCAGATCGCTAAATGGGAGTCCGTCTGTGGTTCATAGACTTTGGCAACAATTTCTAACCACGTATTTGGCATCAAGGAGTTTCAGCCAAGAACGGCCTTACGCTACGACGAGTGTCGATTATCGATATTGTCATTGTGCGCACGAAGGAATAGAACCGCAACTCCGTCTGCAAGCTCCGACTGCAAATCGTCCCTCTCTAAAAGCTCTGGAAGGTTGATATCAACGTCAACCGTGCTAAGAAGGCTTCACGAAGGTGGCCTTTTTTCGAGGCGACGAGCCATTTGTGTCTTGCTCACGTCACGCCATAGGCGGAAACGTTTGAAATGGGCACGTCAACATGTCCACTGGACGCGTGATCTATGGAGGGCTGTTCTCTTTACGAATGAGTCCAGGTTTATTCTCCAAATCGGTTGTAGGCGTATTTTGATTTGGAAAGAACCTGAAAATCGTTTTCATGCATCATACATCCGTGAAAGAGATGCATACTGATCAGACAGTGTCTGTTTGGAGTGGTATCTCTTTCGGTGGACGCACAGACCTCCATGTGTTTCCCAGTGGAAATGTGAATGTTCACACCTATAGAGATGACATCCTTGATGCTTATGTCGGGGCATGTGGTGATGCCTTCGTGCTACAGGACGATGACGTGAGACCGCACAGGGCTCGCATCGTGGATGCTTATCTTGAGCAGGAAAGAATTCAGCGCATGGATTTTCCAGCTCGATCACCGGACCTGAATCCAATCATGTTTGGGACGCTTTAGGACGACGTATAGCTGCTCTCAATCCTCCTCCTGGAACCCTAACCACGCTTTCAACTGCTTTTGCAAGCGCAATAGCTCTCACTTCGTAACGAACAAATAGACCGCATAATTGACAGCATCACACATTTCTGTATGTGCTGTATTGCTTCTCGGAGGGATCATACGCCATATTAAAAGTACTTTTCCTATACCAAACTGAAACATCCAATTTTTTCATTGTATACATATGCTAATTTCTATAACACCATAATTGTCTGGTGATTTTTGTGTATGCTGTTTTATACCTACCTGTGTGTTGTATTATGTGCATAAGTTTCATTAAATTCTACGCGTAACTTTTTCAGTAATTGCCATTCTTGTGACTTTTCCTTAATTTTTGATAATCAGTGTATATATATATATATATATACACACACACACACACACACATATATATATATATACTAGATTTATTACCCGGCTTCGATCGGGATTCAGGTTCTGTTATCATTTTCAATAATTAGACTCATGTTATGCTGTTCTAAAGTTATAACAACTCTTAAACAAATTAATTTCATTTTTTCAGTAATAAAAAATTCATTAATTAACTAATTTGTTGTTATTTTAATACATGCCAGTACACAACTTTTTTTGTTTCTTTTTTATCATCTGCGACAATATATAATTCTGATTGATTCCTTGCTCTAGACATTCCCACATATAGCTGACCATTCGAAAATCATTCTTGTGTGAGATCCAATCCAGTAACTTTTAATGACTGTCCCTCCGATTTGCTTATGTTTATTGCAATTGCAAGCGGAATTCTTGTAATCTTTTGAAAGAGCATTGCAAGTCTGTATTAATCATTGGAATTCTGGGAATAAAAACTTGTTCCCCTTCATACAGTCCAATTACGAATGTTGCCTCAGTGACATAAGCATTTAATTTTCTTACTGTAAATCTTGAACCATTGCACAACTTTGGAGGGTCTAAATTTTGAAGCGGCATAACTGGGGATCCTACTTTTTAATTTAAATTTATGTGGTGGACTTCCATTGGGGTTCAAAGAATTTAAAAATTCTTCTGGATAGCTTCTGGCTTCATTATCGTACACACATTTATCAATTGAGAAAAATATTCTCGAATCAGCTTCAATTGTGTCTTGTATAAATTCGTTGATTTACTCAACTTTGACATTCAGAGTTGTCAATATTGCACGATCTTGAAACCATTTCTGATTCAATAGATTTTCTCTGATGTTCGGGTACACGCAGTTAATCATGTTCTTTATTTTTTTTTTTACCTATGGCTTTATTTGGAAAATTAATCCATATTTACAGGCAACACAAACAGCAAAGAACTAAGCATTGAACAGATGCTTAAAGCACAACAGTAATCAAAGTCATATAAAAGGTGTTAAAAGTTCATAGAAAGTTCATCATATCTCTAGCGTCCCAGTATAATTTGGTTAAGTTCTCACTTTTTTGGGCTTCCGGATCAAGTCCTGGGCATGTAAGTAAATGATCTGCATTCATATTGTCAGCCCTGCAGACCTGGCATTCACTTTTGGTTAGGATGCCAATTCGGTTTAAATGTTCTGCTAGACCAGGGGTTCCCAAACTTATTTGACCTACCGCCCCCTTTTCAAAGAAAAAATTATTCACCGCCCCCCTGGAAATTTTCCATTCTATGCGAGTAAACAGAGGTATAATGACAAATTTTCGGCCTTTTATGTATCTGTTTTTCTACCTATATAGAACTTAGTAAAGAAATATGTTGCTGTAAATAAGACACCTTGATGCTTGAAACTATAAAATTAGTCCTTAAAATCAACAATAGTTACATTCGCATTACACAACAAAAATTAAGATGGCGAAGGTTAATATCCATTTGATAAAAATTACAAATAACAGTAATATGAAGGTTTGTGCATAGCAATCAATTTATTTATATTCGGCTCTATTTTAGTCAGAAGCATTTTTAAATAACCTCGATCAGTAGTTTGCAGTCGGTTTCTGTTTTTTAGTTCACAGATTTGTGACCGCACTGAACCCACATTCCACTAAATTTGATGAAGGAAATGCTATTAAGAATTTTTGTAGACCACAGCCCATAATCCAGGATGAAGTATTAGTATCTCTTTTTGCAGCCAGAACTGTTGATAGCTATGTTTAAATTTTAATTTTAATTCTTCATTTTTTGATACTTCTATTAGTTCTTCTTGTAATTTTACAGATTCCTCTGAGTTTGATCCTGAAAAAGGATCCAAAACCCAATCGGGTATGTTCATTTTGATGATATCTTCAAACCGTTGGTTGAAGTCAGAATGGAGAGCCTCCAAATGCTGATAATAGATAAGCATGTCTTCATCATGTTTTTCTGTTGTTGATAAATGTGTAAATTGGCTGAATTCCCCTCTTTCTAAAACTGTTTTGTACAGTAGAAGTTTTGCCACAAAAGCGGAAATCACAGTTTTTGATTTTATTAAATTCAGCTCATCGCCTTGGAGTTTTTGATTTGCGTCATTGAATTTACTAAATAAGTCTGTCAAATTGGATAAGTCATTTTTGGAATCGATAAGTTGATTCGTAAATTATCATCTTTGTTTTCTAAGAACTCTAGCAGAGTCAAATAGTTTATAAAATCGATCCAAACAGGCACCTTTTGACAGCCAACGAACTTCTGTATGAAGCAGCAAGCGATTGAATTCTTCATAGTTTTCAATGCAAAGTTGTCCAAACAATATGTCATTCAATGCGTTGCATCTGATTATTTTGACTGATTAAACGACATTCTGTAATGACGTATGAAGGCGTTCATTCAGATTTTTGGTAACTAAATGTTGCCGATGAATGACGCAAGGCACAGCAAATACATTCGGAACCGCTCTTTGTAAATATGCAAGAAAACCCTTGTAGCATCCTATCATCGCTGGAGCACCATCAGCAGCAACTGATAAGATATTTCTGAGGGGGATTTCTTTTTCTTTGAAAAACTCTTACAATGCATGAAATATTGATTCCCCCTTGGTATCAGTTTGCAAATTTTTTGAAAATAATAATTCTTAGCATATTTTTCCTTGTATGAATTGCACGTATGCTAAAATTAAGGCCTCATTTCCTGGCAAAGTTGACTCATCAAGCTGAATAGAGAACTTGGATGTTTTTAAATGCTCACATAATGAGTTTTCAACATCTTGAGCCATTTCATCAATTCTTCTTTGGACTGTATCGCTCTTTAGACATGAACCATTAACAACCGGCAGAAAAAGACACCTGTTGTTGAATTGAAAGCTGTTACTTGGGGTAAACGTCGTTTGGCGACGACCCCCTCCTCACCACATCCTGAGCTATGGCCAAGGGAAGGGGATGATTTCCCGTTGACTCTCACTTTTTGTCACTTTCCATACCTCATCAAAAATGAACCCTTCCTGAGTGACTTGTCTTCCAGGGATCTTCTTCTCAGAGGAGACCAGTATCCATCTATCTATCTATCTATCTATATATATATATATATATATATATATATATATATATATATATATATATATATATATATATATATATATATATATATATATATATATACACTATCTACCATCATTTGGACACCTGTAATAAGATAGAAAAGCAAAATTTATTCTTATTCAATAGTTGGTAGAGCCTCCACGAGAGGCAATTACAGCCTCAACCCTCCGGGGCATGCTTTCCACAAGTCCTTGAGAACGACTAGTGGTATTTTCTTCCACTCGGTTTGGAGAATCACATGTAAGTTCCTTCACCGATTTTGGACGGTTAATGCACCCCTCAAATCGGCGATCCAACTCGTCCCAGAGGTTCTCGATAGGGCTCAAGTCTGGGCTCTGGGCAGGCCAGACCATTTAGTTCACCCCATTGTCACCATACCAATCCCTGGTGGACCTCGCAACACGATAGCTGGCGTTGTCGTCTTGAAAGTAACATGGTTCCAACCCGTAAAACTGCCACAACGTAGGAAGTTCACTGTCGTCCAAGATAGTGCAGTAGGCATCGGCGTTCAGCTTACCATGAATTGGACCAAGGGTCCCAGTCCATATCAGGAGAAACAACCCCAGACCATAATTCCACCTCCGCCGAACTTTACTGTGGACACAATGCATTCTGGCAGGAAGCGTTCTCCAGGCAGACGCCAAACCCAGACCCTGTCATCTGAACGGTAGAGGGTGAACCTTGATTAGTCGTTCCAGAAAACCCGTTTCCACTAATCTACGATCTACTTTCGACGTGCTTCGCACCACATTAACCTAATAGCACGATTGGACTTTGTGATCAAAGGCTTATGGGCTGCAACACGACCATGAAAGTCAAGCAGGTGTGCTTCCTTACGTATGGTATTCATCAAAACAACACTCCCGGATTCCTTTTGGCATCCCTGGAGTATGTGGGCAATCGGTTGCGTGCGGTTCTTCCGAATTTCTCTGGACAGCATCTGTCTATCTCCCAGTTTTGTGGGTCTACCGACTCGGGGCACATTCTGACATTCACCGCACATCTTCCACTTCTGAATCAAATAGGCCACTGTCGATTTTGGGTAATTCAGCTCGCTAGATATGTCCCTTAACTAACTAACCAATGGCACAATAATCCATAGATATGACCCTTAAGGATCACCCATTTCTGTGATACCCGACGATTACACCTTTATCGAAATCAGATAGCTCTGGACTTAGGGCCATCTTGCAAGTGACTAATGCCAATGTTGTTTCCTACACGATATTTAGTGGCGGAGGGCGTGACGTATATCAGGACCGCAGATATCATCATTTGTATGCTTCATGTTGCAAAATTTTGGCGGGTCTAGGTTCCGTAGTAAAATAATTGGAGATCCCACTTTAAGTAAAAGACAATGTGGTGGCAACCCA
Source organism: Dolomedes plantarius (assembly GCA_907164885.2). NCBI lineage: Eukaryota > Metazoa > Arthropoda > Arachnida > Araneae > Dolomedidae > Dolomedes > Dolomedes plantarius. Next base: position 36,786,723 of record OU015503.1, on the reverse strand, counting down.
GCCGGATCAAATGAGTTTAGGATCTCTATTGGGAAATTGACAACCTCATTGGCATATACTACGGTATCGATAGATTTGTATTCAGTGACTATGCCTGGTAACATGGAAAATATTTGATTGTTTATTTCTTGTACATCTTCATTTATAGCAGCAAGAATGACCCTCTTTCGCAACCACTTCAAATTGTGATAGTTTTGGAAAACAGCCGGATAGTCTGCATTCTGAATCTATATGCTTTATAAATATGTCATCAACCCCCTAGCTAAATTATGTTTTCAGAGCCTCTTTCTATTTTTAATATGTAGTTGTATTTAGCTATCCCAAAATTGGGGAATATTTTTTTAATTCATGCTCTAATAAAAACAACATATTGTTGGATATGATAAAAATTTTGGTATAGGTTTTAGGTTAAAAATTTCAAGAAAAAATATTAATTAGTTAAGGTGATATCTTGCGCGGCTTACAGCAACTTAGGCAAAATAAAATGAAATAAACACATGAAATACAATACAAATAATTATGCCAACATAAATAACTATAAAATATTTTTCATATATTTAATTAAATTGTATGTTATATGTAGTACTAGAACAAAACAACTTTTTCAGTTTTAACAGGAAAATTTTGTAAAAAGAATATTATTTACCTACGTTTTGTTGATGCGAGCACGCTGTAAGAGTAGGAACTTAGAGTTGAAAAAAACTATTCTCTATTCCTTTGCGTTCAAATAAATCCTGCGAAAATAAGCAATTCAGCGTTTGGTTTGGTGTCCTGCGTCCGGTAATAAAACTCACCCCTGTAGCAAAGTGAATATATACCTCTAATTATATTTAACAACCTCTCAATGTCCTTGGCCCCACCTTGAATATTTTCCCAAACTGTGTAAATGTATGCGTGATTATTTTTTATTTTTGTATCAGCGGTACTCAAAGCAGATATGGTCCGGATATAGTTAAGGCGGTCCAGTTTAAACTTTAAAGAAGATTTATTAGGCGGTATCATCGGTGACCGGAAGTGGTTAAACTCCCTGGAATGGGAGGCCTCTTCGTGCAAAAAATAGATTGAAGGGTACTGCCCAAGATGCTCAAAGCTGTAAATAAGACCAAATATAGAAACTAAATCACTAGATACTTAACAAGTCTCACAATACATGATTGTTTCCCACCTAGGTCTTTCCCGTACACTCTGTGTCCAGTGTCCTCGGAATGTTTTAGAATTGTCTTGTCTTATTTCTTTATGCTTTCACCGCCCCCTTTTTTCGTTCACCGCCCCCCAAATGTCACCACGGACGCTACCGCCCCCCTGGATCGTTCCAGCGCCCCCCAGGGGGCGATATCGCCCACTTTGGGAACCCATGTGCTAGACAGTCGTGGCCTGTTTTAAGTCTGAAATGTGCCACTGCTTCTGTACGGGATTTATGACTATAGTCTTTCCAGCTGTCCTGGATCTCTTCCCAACGTTTCCCTTTAGATAGCAAGTTCTGCTCTGTCTTAAGTTTTAAAAAAATTTTGTTGTAGATGTTTTTCTTTATTGAGCCTGTAGAGATTGGATGACTTAATTGTTGTTCTAGGGTTCCCTTCTTTGCTAACGAGTCGGCTCTTTCGTTACCTTCAATGCCAACGTGTGATGGGATCCATTGAAACACTATCACTTTATTATTGCTTTCAAGGAGTTTAATATTTTGTTTTATTTGGGAGATACCAGGCAATTCAGTGCGACGATTCGTCGTAACAGCCTGTATTGCAGCCATTGAGTCCACCAAAATTACAGCTTTAGTAAATAGGTTGGTATTCAATATGAGGCTGTTCATTGCCAATGAAATTGCTTGGATTTCAGCATCATAGCTAGACATGTCCCCTCCACCAGAAGCAGAATGAGAAAATAGTTTGCTATATACCCCGGCACCAGCCTTATCTTGAAGCCTGGAACCATGTGTGTAAATTCTTGTCCATTCAGACTCAGGGTATTTTTCATCTAATACACACAATGAGGTGGTTCTCAAAATTGGCTCTAGAATTCCTTTCTTGCCCGAGTTATCTATTTCCAGGTGATTTTCAATGTCCATAAAGTCTAGGGGGTTTACCAAGTTTGTATTCAAAACCGTCAATTCTGTAACATCAAATTCATCCAATAATTTTAGACAACTCTCAATTGGGGACACCTGTGTTTTTAATATGCCCGTACCTCCATCATTAATCCAATTCGCCTTCTGTGAAGCTCTTAATCTAATGAATGTTCCCAAAGATTGTCTCTTGATTTCCTTCGCGATAGGGAGATTGTTGGTATATTTCTGCATGGCCAAGATCGGAGTTGTTTTGACTGCTCCTGTAATGATTCGGAGAGCTTTATTTTGTGCTCTCTCCAGGATATCCATCTTAGTTTTTGGAATAGAGAGCAGTACTTCGCATCCATATTTAATTAATGGTTTTATATAGGTGTTGTAAGTTTTGTTTAGGGTCTGTTGGTTACAACGCCATTTAGCTCCTGCGAGTCTTTTCATAATTGGAATTTTATTCTCTACTTTTTCTGTCACGTATTTGATGTGGTCATTAAAATTCAGTTTGTTGTCCAAGATCACTCCTAAATATGTGGTGCTATTACTTTTGCTGAGAGTGACATTATCTATGTGAAGGTTAAAATCTGCATTCACGTGTCTCAAAGAGAAAAATTGATAAGCTGTTTTGGACTTATTAATTATCATGTTGTTGTCCAATGACCATGTATTCAGTGTCTTCAGGGCTTCGTTCATTGTCTTTTCAAGAATTCCCTTTTGATCTTGATATTTTCTTGTGATTTTAGCCTCTGTCCAGATGACTACGTCATGTGCAAACATGCTCACTTCAATATCTTTGATTTTCTTTAGTTTAGTCACCAAGTCATTTATATAAATATTAAACAGAGAGCAACTGCCCCTTGGGGCAGTCCTAATTTGCTTTGTTTGTATTTTGAGGCTTCCTCAATCCAGCAAGTTTGGATCCATCTTTGGGCTATGAATCTTTTGTACCAGTTGATCATGTTGCCTCCAATACCATGATCCCAGAGTTTGTCATGTTCTTTATAGTTGGGGAAATGTTAGCAAAATTCCTGTTTGAGTTTTATTTTTTCTATATGAATGTTTTTTGCTTCATTTCCGTCTCCAATGTTTAGCAAGTAATGTGAAAATTTTTTTTAAACGTAACTATTTGAATTTTGTACACGCATGTTTGTAGCAATTTTCATTTGTTGTTACCTCTCTCCAAAGATTTGAAGATTTCAGGCAAGCTTTGATCTCGTCGACCATCGTGCCTCTCTGGATAAATGGCAACAGTGGCGCACCCTGGGGGGAGGGGCAAGGGCCCTGCCCCCCCCCAAAGAAATAGAAATTGGATTATGAATATTGATTTTGCATTATAAATATTTTTATCCGTTCATCTCGCCCCACCCCAAGAAAAAATCATGGGTGCGCAATTGATTGGCAATGTTTGACGGAAGTCTCCATCATGTACAACAATCAAATCGCCCATCAGATTGTTTTTTCACAAATGTCTGGCAGTGTTCTGTTAACTGCTTCAATTCCATACTTGTGCATCATAGAGATTTTATCCCAGAAGATTGCTTTTGCTTCCTGCAGGACTTTAGCTTTTCCAATTCCTTTCTTAATGTTGCAAAAGGGCGTTTCGGTGTGAACCAGGTCAATTGGAATTTGTAGTGTCGAATGTGCTGTTTCTACACCATTCAACAGTGTTGTCAGAATGCCAGAAGATGCAACAGCAAGTGCAATATACTTTTCTTTCCTGATTTTTGCCAGCAATAAATTTATCACGAAGGTTTTGCGTAAAAATAAATAGACATGAATTAAAATCGTGATCTATTTATATATTGAAGCATGCAAGAATGAATTTGATATATTATTTTCATATACGGGGCAACGCCGGAATATTTCTTTTTAAAAATGAAAATATAAAGATGCATTTCATTCATTTCCAATGAATGTGTTCTCAATCCATTTCGTGCATTAAAACTAGCCAAAGCTACCTGTTCAAACTGAAATATACTGAAGGACATGTTCACTTAGCTAGAAACACGTGCTTTTAGCCTTGAAGCGATGATTTATATAAATGATGTATATATATATATATATGACTGACTTCGTATTACACTCGTTCACTAGTTTACACAATTTTTAGTCTGCCTATTTAATCAATTCGTGGCGTAGTAGAAAAATAATCCACACAATCAGAACGAACAACATTATCCCATTTACTTAACCATTATTTCTTTCAACTTCACGAAACCACCTCTCCAAGACTGTGCACGTCTTAGCGCTCGCCCTACTCAAACGCGGAGCAACCCTAAAGCGTGTCTGCTATCCTTGAATTTTCATCCCGGTCTGCTTAACTTACCCGTAGTGTTAAAACTTCTAATACAACTGAGCATGCCCCCGTGACGTCGCGAACATGGGGAATGGGCGGGGCTAAATTTGATAATATTATTAGATTCTTCCTTTGTTTCTTCAAACCGAGGATTTCCCTTCCGTAAGATTGAGAATAGGCGCTTGTTCGTTCCATGCGAATATTAAAATAGTGACGTTTAACGTCACGAATTTAAACTACCCTGAAGCCTCCCTGTAAATTATTTTAACTATTTTTTCACTCTCTAATTAATCCTTAACAACGACAGACACAGACAGACACACACACACACACACACACACACAGACATATATATATATATATATATATATATATATATGTATATATATATATATATATATATATATATATATATATATATATATATATATATATATATAAATATACTCATAGACAAAAAAATTAGCGCACCAAGAAATAATTGCGGGATCGTAACGAAAGTTGCAATGAAGGTACATGTCGGGGAGATATGCAAATGATTAGAAATGCAGCGTGATTGCGCATTACATATAGCCGGTAGAGAGCGTTGAACATCGTACTCTGTGGAGTATAAAACAGGTAACCAAAGCTTGTTTGAATGTGCTGAATCATTTACAAAGGAAGAACTGAGATAGACATGCCATTACGCCGTGTTCGAAGACAATATAAGCAGTTGTCGCAGTTTGAGAGGAGGAGAATCGTCGGGATGATGGAAGCTGGGTGGTCAGCTAGGCGAGTAGCTCGTCAATTAGGCCGCTCTGATTCTGTTGTGAGGAGGTGTTGGGACCAGTGGACCCGAGAGATGTCATGTACACGAAGACCAGGCTCAGGACGCCCTCGACAGACCAGTCGTCGAGAAGACCGCCACATCGTAAGAAATGCACGCGTACAGCCAACTGCTTCATCGGCCGCCATCCAGGTTCACTAGTGGCCTCTTTGTCTTCTCGAACCATACGAAGGCGCCTGGCTGAAGGACAGTTGGTATCGCGGCGCCCATTACGTGTGCTGCCCTTGACGCCCACCCATCGACGCCTCCGTTTGGAGTTTTGCCGCGCACGAGGAAACTGGAAAGCAGCGGAATGAAACCAGGTCGTCTTTAGCGACGAATCCAGATTCAATCTCGGCAGTGATGACAATCGTGTTAGTGTGTGGAGAGCCCGTGGTGAACGCTTCAATCCTGCCTTTGCTGTACAGCGACACATCGCTCCCACAGCTGGTGTGATGGTATGGGGTGCCATTGCCTACAATACACGGTCACCTCTAGTATTGTTCCGTGGCACCATGACAGCCCAGCGGTATGTTCATGAAATCCTACAACCACATGTGTTGCCACTCGTGCAACGGCTCCCAGGAGCCATTTTTCAACAAGACAATGCTCGGCCTCATTTGGCAAGGGTGTCACAAGACTGTCTCCGCACTGTTACTACCCTTCCTTGGCCTGCCCGATCCCCAGATTTGTCTCCAATCGAGCATATCTGGGATCATTTGGGACGACGAGTTGGGCATCCCACGAGTTTGAACGAACTAGAGGCAAGGTTACAGCAAATATGGAACGAAATGTCTCAAGACATCATACAGAACTTGTATGACTCAATGCCCGATCGTATCGCATCGTGCATTCACGCTAGAGGGGGTTCAAAGGAGTATTAACTCCTCCGTTCTTTTGCCTTTTTCTCTGAAATAAATTATCCTTTTTCTTTGATTTTCTTATATCAAAGTAGTGATTACGTATGTAAAATTTCGTTTCATTTTGACGACTCCTTCTTGGTGCGCTAATTTTTTTGTCCATGAGTGTATATATATATATATATATATATATTCTCATGTGGAGACACTAGTCGCGAGACATTCACTTTATGAACACACATTTTTTCCCGATGAACTTTTCCCACGAAGTATAATACTATAATTATTAAGAAAAAAAAATCTGTTTTAAGAAAGGATATCTTACGTGAGAAACACACTAGAAATAATTGAATTATTATTTGGTGCTGAAATCTTTCCATTCAAAGAAAATGGAAACCGATATAAACTTTTCAAAGGATTACGAGCCTAATTCATTTTCACACAGCATAAAGTTTCATTACGACAGAAGCACCAAAAAAAGATAAATAAATAAATAAAATGTAATGTAGTAGGAGGAATATTAAAGCACATTCTATTTCACTAACATAACTTGGATACACCGTAATGAAAGCTTTGAAGAGGATATCGCTTCTTTTTTTTTTCTGCGTGGAAAAATTAATTAACTACAGAAACAAGTATTTTTTTAACAGCTCAGAAGAAAAGAATGCAGTTAAATTAAGTTTTTCTGCCAGGATTGTTTACTTTAATGAGGTAGAAATTTTCATTCTCCCTGATTTAAAAGAATTAAAATGTAATATATTTTTAATAAGTTTTTTAGGTTCTATTCAGTTATGGAACTCATATGTTCGAATGATATGTTTCATAACTTTGAGTTATTAGTATGTTTTTTTAATATGTACGGATGATTGCTTTAAAATTACCGAAGCGAATTATAATAACTTTGAATGATATTGCATCGTAAATCAAATGAAGTGCTCTTTACGTACTCTTGAGAAATGATATATATATATTTATATATATAAATATATATATATATATATTCATTCTAGTAAATACACCCACAGAAACCTATACATTTATACGTACTTATCAATGTATCTATAAAACAATTTTTTGGAAAGCAATGTTTTGTCATTTTTCCATCCTTAAAAAGTTTTACGCGACAAACACACTTTGATATAAATATTCAAATATATGACATTTTCCCAACCATATGAGTACATAAACATGCTCCCTGATGACGATACCTGTCGGTTACCTCGTTCTTGTGGTTTAGTTCCTGCACTATTACAGGATTATGCCTCTGGTGCGTGGATGCCCTTCGTGCTTGATTTCTGTATTGATTTTGTCTACATTCTTCTTATAATTATCTAGCTCTGTTAAATTTAGTTATATTTGCCTTTTTCGATGTATAGATATCCAGCAACTACGCAATCTTTTGTTGAAAAGTTATTTATGCTTTCAATGCTAGGGTAGGTTTTGAGTTAATTTTTTTTGCAGTCTATACCCACCTTTTTATTTTTTTATTTTATTTTATTTTATCTTATGTTGTTCTGTTTATATATATATATATATATATATATTCGTTCCGAGACATGGTTCGCAAACCGAAACGTTCGTAAACCGAAGCAATGTTTCTCATATAAATTAAGGGATGAAGAATTAATCCGGTCACCCTGTAGAACATAGTTATTTTTACCTTGTTTTTATGGGTTTAGTTATAAAGAAATGGGGAAAGTAAATGAAAGCATACTCTATTATAAAGAACTAACACATTGTTCAGTACAGCATTTTAGCTTTATAGTAGATAATTGCTGGCACAGATTGTTAATTATTGAAATGGAAGGGGGGACTACAGATGTTACTGCTTGGAAGGTATAGAGAATCTTTGCTCACTTCTACCCAGACTTGGGTGTATATAATTTGAAGTGGCACTCTATTTGTATTTTATACAAACACAGTTTATACATGAAACAATGTTTATTGAAATTCGTTGCACATATAATTGGCTTTTACAGCAATAAGCATACGTACACTTGTACGGAATATAAATACAGCTTTCAAGAACAATATATTTTCTATACTCACGAACAGTAAGTCAAACCAGCAGTACTGCCATGTAAACTTCTGGCCCGCTAAGCACTAGCGCAGGATAACACCTTTTCAACCTTAACAACCTCCCCTTTTTTTATTAATGACGATGCGTGGTATTTATACTAAGCGCGTATGCCGAAATTAGCATATCTAAAGCAGCTTCTTTAATTCACTCAAAAGTTCGATTCTTGTGAATCGAATCTTGTGTATACCTTACACTGGCCTCCCTCGAAAAAAAAAATTAGGTAACTGAGGTCTGAACGGCTTCAGTTAACTAATTGAAAACGCGTGCTGGTCTGACTTTTGACATAATGGGTGGCAAAGTCAAAAAAACCTTCCACACGTTGTGTGGAGGAAAAACGCCACTACCATTTTACAAAACTAACCCCGAAGGGTCCAGGTGACACTATCAAACAGTGGATTTGCAGAGTTGCGGATACAGGGATGGCCAACTGCGCCCTAGAAAAACTGTTTTAGTTAAAAGTGTCAACACAATTGCACAGCATGACATTTCTTGACTGTTTGTAGATGCTCTCCCTTAATTCATAACGGTCATGTGTTATGTTTTGTGAAGTTAGTAGGTTATTGAGTTAATTATTATATTATGCAGTATGTATTTTACTCTAGTTCCTACATGTCCCCTTCAAAAATTTATAAAACAACAGTATGCCGTTTTTTTTTCAGTGGCTCACTCCTTCCCCTCAAAATGTTTACACAGTATATACAATGGGGAACTTCAAACCAATTTGGTTCGGTTTTATTAAAGGGTGGGAGTTAGAATAAGAGAATTGATACAAGACTTGTTCCTCACGAATGCAGCAACTTCCTTGCACCAGTCTGTCCAATCCGTGGAACCTCTCTTGACGGTCGCAGTCCTAGTAATGGGGTTCGTTGACCGTGTGGACATCCTTCGTGCAGCAGGTCGTTGGTCCTGAGGCGCTGGTCCGGCTTGACGATGGACAGGAGGTCTCTTGGGAGGAGGCCAACCTTGCTGGGCGGCAGAAATCTTCCGTTTCCTGTACTTATGCAAAGGAACTTTAAAATTGTCATTCTTCCTTTTGATAACCTTGTGTACCTTATCAGCGACGCATTCATCCTTTGATGGAGTTTTTGTAATGCACACTTTACCTTTCTTCGTACTTTTGCTTGTATCGGTATTAGATTTTAATGCAGATTCTATTTTGTCAAATTTATACGCCGCACCAACGTGTTTAGTTACTGGCTTTATCTCTCTACTTGTGTCATGTTTTTCAACAAACTGACTCTGTTTTTGGTATTGGTGGTTATGCAACTTCTTGTTTACCGCCTTAATTACTTCAGTATTTGCAGTTTTAATTGTGGAACCTGAAGGCTCTTTTTCACGTTTTTTATCCCCCTTTACTTTAGTTTTATCCTCTTTTGACGAAAAAGTCTCTTTGAAACTTGCGATATCAGAATCGTTATCATTTATATTCGTTAACACTGCTTCAGTTTTAGGAAGATTAAGCTTTTCGTACTGGTGCGTTTTAATACAACCTACGTCTATAACTTCCGAAGCATCAGCTAAACTACTTACAGTATAACTCTGTGTCAACTTTTCATCTTGATTCTCAGTCTGGTTTTCATGTACTTTATTTAAAACCATATTATCAACCTGGCCTACACAATCCTCATTCGGATGGAAACTTGAAATAATATCATCATTACCTAGCGAGTTCCTACTATCGTTTAAAGAATTTTTATTGTCGTCAACTAATAAGTATTCACTAACTTCCGTAACGCATACTTCGTCATCTACTAAATTTCCTTCATTAACAGATGTGTGAATATCATCTAAAATATCAGGTATAGCATCAATAATATCAGGTATAGCATTAATAATATCAGGTATAGCATTAATAGAAGTGTCCGATGATTTATTTTCTAAACCACTAGCATTAGTATCGGCCCTATTTTCAGAAATTTGTACTGGAATTACCGCATTATTCCAGCTAGACTCACTTTCTTTATAAGCCACAAAAATACCCTGACTTTCACTATTCTCAAAATAATGATTACTGCTCGGACAAAATAATACATTTGACCAAACAGTTTCAACAGGTTGAACCATATCATGTGAATCAACTTGACAGTGCAAGTAAGGTGCTTGCATATTATTTTCTTTAAGTGCACTAATTTCATTATAACGCCGTGCGCTTCTATTATTTTGCCTGCGGTACTGCTTACGCTGCTGGTTTGAAACTCGCGAAAAATTTTGGCGCGGCTGTATAAAACTTCTCGTACCTGAATGACGGTGAGGGGTAGCGAAGAAATGTCTATTGTCATATTTAGCTAAAGCTTGAAGGAGGGTAACCTTGCTTGTAATTGTTTGATTATCTAAAAAATCTTGAACACTTGGCTTCAAACTTTGGATAACTATTTTTAAGATTACCGCTTCCGTTACCCCTTTTTAATATTCCTCACACTTGGAAATCTTTTCTGTAGCAAAATCTAACGCAGACTGACCTTCACGTTGCCTTAGCGAATAAATTTCCGCTTCAATTTCACTTTGATTAAAGGTCTTTGGAAAAACGCTAAGAAACTGTTGCTTGAATGACGAATAGTCAAAAATCAGATTACTGCTTTTCATACACGTGTACCACTGAAATGCACTACCTCTTAAAGCGGCTAGAGCAATTTTAAGTTTATCCCCCTCTGGGGTGCATTGTTGCTGAAAGTAATGCTCAATTTTCTTTAGGAATTGGCTTGAGGGGCCGCCATTGAAGGTGGCTTCGAATGGCGCAAAATGCTGAACCATAATTACCCGAGGAAAATTTCCAGCAGGATTTTGTTCTACAACACTCATTTTTTAAATAGTATATAAGTACTTGCAACAATTTTATCAATATAAGTTCACAGTACACAGTTTTTAATTTCAATTATGTTGTTCGTTACAAATGTAACGCTAACTACCAGGGTATATATAATTTCGGGCGCCAGTATAGAGAATCTTTGCTCACTTCTACCCAGACTTGGGTGTATATAATTTGAAGTGGCTCTCTATTTGTATTTTATACAAACACAGTTTATACATGAAACAATGTTTATTGAAATTCGTTGCACATATAATTGGCTTTTACAGCAATAAGCATACGTACACTTGTACGGAATATAAATACAGCTTTCAAGAACAATATATTTTCTATACTCACGAACAGTAAGTCAAACCAGCAGTACTGCCATGTAAACTTCTGGCCCGCTAAGCACTAGCGCAGGATAACACCTTTTCAACCTTAACAACCTCCCCTTTTTTTATTAATGACGATGCGTGGTATTTATACTAAGCGCGTATGCCGAAATTAGCATATCTAAAGCAGCTTCTTTAATTCACTCAAAAGTTCGATTCTTGTGAATCGAATCTTGTGTATACCTTACAAAGGTAATCATCTTCCGTAATATCACTAGGCAATTCTGATTTTAGTGTTATTTCTCTTCGTCTACTTTCAATCTCACTAACTGATTTTGGCAAAAGAAATCCATCCAAAGAAATTTGTCTCTTGCTTTTCCGAAGAATTTCACAGAAGTAGGACATCCCATTGTCATTTAGAATTTTAACTGTTCTGTTGGTCTCATATTTAATAGGGTGAAGTTTTTCAATAAATGTCTGCACTTCATTCCACTTGATGCAAATTTCTTTTATCATGGCTATGGAAACTTTATCCCTATCATTGTCTTTTTTTGATAATACTCTTCCTGGATAGAGTTCACCTGTTGACTCTGCAGCTCAACAAGTTCTTCTGTGGTGAGTTCTTCGAAGTGTTCTTCCTCCAGCTCCTCTACATCTTTACAGCCGACCTTCCAGCCTTCACTTTTTTCCATGGACACTATCTCATCCACACCTTTGACTTCCGCGTCTTCATTATCAGAGCCCTCGAAATCTCTGGCACACAAGTTGGCCAAATTTTCTTCCAAGCAAACTGCAATGTACGATAAGGACCCCCATTCCTTCCTGGCCTTATCAATAATGTTGATGCAACTGAGAATAAGAGTATGCAGGAGGACGAAGACCTCCTTCCAGAAATCTCTCAGGGTCAAATAGGTGTCATATGTGACTTGAAAACACCTTGGAAAGAGTGTCATGATATACATTTTTTTTAAAAATTAGAAATAACCTGCTAGTCCATAAGCTGAAGCAAAGCAGTTGTGTTGGATGGTAGAAATATGACGTTAAAGATGTTATATTTCATGTCCAGGTCTTTTTCGGAATTTGGAGGAATAGCAGGAGCGTTATGACGAGAAGATACCTCAAGGGCAAACCATTCTCCTCGAGATATTTCTTGACAGCTGGTGAGAAGATCTCAACAATCCACACCATGAAAATTACTCTTGTTACCCAGGCCTTAGCATTTGCTCTCCATATTACAAGCAGCTTAGCATTTATCACATTATTATTCTTGAATGCACGAGAATTTCCAGAGTGTTAAAATAAAAGTGGCTTGATTATACAATCACCACTTGCATTAGCTCACAATAAAATGTGTAAGCCTGTCCTTCATAGACTTGTGCTCAGGTAGTGCCTTCTCCTCATTGGAGATATAGGTTCTTCTTGGCATTTCCCCCCATAAGCAATCCTATTTCATCACAGTTAAAAATTTTAATTCGCATGTAGCCTTCACTCTCCACAAACTTTATGAATTCATCAACATATTCATCTGGAATCCTTTTATATGAACTAGCAGTCTCCGCATGCCTAAAAACACCATGAAATCCACTTCGCTTGCGGAATTTCTCAAACCAGCCTCTACAAGCTTTAAAATCTTCACATATAACACTATTTGTACTCGGTGTTTTAGCTACCAATCACTGTGCGACTTCTTAGCCTTTTCGCATATTAAAGTCCCACTAGTACTATCACCAGAAAGCTTTGTTTCACGTATCCGGACAAGCAATAATTTGTCTACCTTTTCTATAACCCGAGACCTTTGCTTCGTTAAACCAGTCGCTCCTTTAGGTACACCAAGTGCCTTTATTGCCTCTTTGTTTCTTCTTTTTCTCAATAATTAGGTTAGGTTTCCTGCTAGCAATATCACTTGCTCTGTCCATTTTGTTGGGAGCCATATTAAGGGCTAATTTAAGCAAAGATATCTATAAAAAGAAAAATCTGTGAAATACATGAGCAAAGAACGTTTGAGCTGTACTAGAGAAAGCCCGAGCTTGACATGTGGACTGTTCGCAAACCGAAGCAAGAGTGGCGAAGGATTGCATCGCATATAAGCAGATGGCAGCACATCTCCTGCACTTGTTCGTAAACCGAACCATTCCTAAACCGAATCGTTCGTAAACCGAATCATTCGTAAACCGAATCGTTCGTAAACCGAGGTACCGCTGTGTATATATATATATATATATATATATATATATATATATATATATATATATATATATTAAATCGGAAACATTAAATTGGGTTTTACATGTTTATTGCAATAGAGCGTATCATTAATCAGTTTTATAAAGATTGATGAATGACAAAGAATGCAATAAAACCTGTTTCTGTTTAGTTTCATCAGCTTAAACTGTTGGGGGAATTTAATACCCTTGACATGAAATTTCGTTTGTTTGGGGAAAAAAACAGTTATTTTTTTATTACGATTTCTCTGTGCAGTTTTGCTAGGCAAGATGTGGCCTGTTTTTTCTGATCGCCAAGGATTAGAGAGCCGTTGGATGACATCCACTTTTCAGTTTACATTTTACAGAATTTGATGGGTAAAAACAACATTTTTAAAGGTAAGGAAAATAAAGGAAATGTCAAATGGGATGGATTACTTTGTTTGCGTCGAATATATGTAACGGAGATCTTTTAATGCACGAATTGAAATAAATTACGTTTAAAATTAATTTTGCAATAGCATTAAAACACTGCTTTGTGTAACAGGTAAGAATCTCTTCCATTATGTCATAGTTAATTACTGCATAGAGGAATACCGCGCTGTATTTTAAAATCACTAGCCGCTGCACGACCAGAATGGTCGCTTTTAGTTTTATATTTTATTTTGTAAAGCAACTCAACTGAAATTAACATATGTAAGGAATGTTAACATTACCTGTCATCATAAATATACGTTGTTAAGGGGTAGTGGGAGCTCAGCCAAAAATTTATAATCATTGCTAAATTCTCTATAAGGCTGATTCTAAAAAATCTTAATTAAAAAAATGTGAATTTTCATTATTTCAGAACAGAGTTAAAGATAAGACTGAGAAGCCCAACATAAATGATTTTAAATAATACATGGCTCTCTGTATGTACAATTTTTTTTAAAATTAAGATACCTACACTTTATCATTACATCGAATGAGAAATTGTTGGGGTAAAATTTTCCTCTTGTAAATGGAGTAAAAATTCAGCAACTGCTAAAATATAGAGTGGATTACACCACTCTCTGTATGTAGTATTGTTCACAATTGAGACATCTTCACTTAATCATATCAAATAATAAATCGTTGGGAAAATTTCTTCAATTATAAAATAGAGTAAAATTCAGCAAGTACTAAAGAAGTGTAGAAAATTAACTATCACTGCCTATCGGTTGCTATGCCGGCGACGGTTAAGCCTAATCTCGCATCAATTTATGCTCTATCTTTCACGCCTCTCTCTTAATAAATTATTCCTTCTTCGCTTACTTGAGACTGCTCCCAATTTTCACTTGATCGTGCAGCTCGTTTTCGAGCGTTCCTGATTTCAGTGCATAAATCCACGTTGACACGCGGTTGCAAATTGCGGACGGCCGCTAATGTTTACATCTGCTAGTTCCAGTCGTTGCCATTCGGAGTGTAGAAATATCGTCGATTTTTGTGCCGCATACCTACGCGTATATGTTTTCACGTGTTGTGCCATGTGATTGAATGTAGTGCTTGGCGTTTGATTTTATGGTGTTATATGAAACAATTTATAGAAAAAAGCTTTATATTTTCGTAAAGTACTTATTATCGTGTTATCTCTCCTGGGTTTGAAAAATAACGTCATTCAGGTGGCATCTGTTATTCGCGATGCAGAACGTTTCTCTCAAATACCGGACTCATGGACTCGTGCCATATGGTTAAGGGACTTTATGGTCCAAGGATCACCACTCTGTTTACTTGGTAATACACACTTCATGTCACACTTTGCTACACACTTTATGTCACGTTTGAAACCCGTCAAAGGATTGTTTTACGATCAGGAACGACATCAGTTGAATAGAGCCCGAATAGCATCGTAAATACCCTCTGTGTTGCTGTCACAGAATCGTTTTTCTTAAAGAATACCTCGATAACGAATCCGCGATGTTCACCGTACCAACTCATGGTGTTTACTGACAACTAGAAAATCCGCCTGAACTGTTGCCACCTTCTGCGCCACCTTATACCCACCACTCCCTTACCAATGAGATGCCATTACCTTTAGAAATGTCGTATTTCACTCAGCCGCACATTTTATTAATAAAACAAAAAAAAAATTCGGGGGGGGGGTAATTTTGTTAAAATTTGTTTAAATGTCTAAGTTATTTTATTTAAACAACAAAAGGTGGAAAATTCCATTATATATATCATATTTATGAGCTAAAATTTGAAAATTATGCAAAACTCCCTGTAAAATGAATGAAACGGTTTATACAAATAATCACAAATTGTCTTGGATGTGAAATTTGAAATAAATTTTTGAGGAAAATGTAATACACTAACTTTGGATTATACCCTTGACTGTTATATGTTTCAGTAGTCGATATGTGACCAAAACTACCCGAAACAATCAACTGATCATCAAACTATCCACCATCTCAAGAGAATACAAATAAATTTCCTAGGCCTCAAGCTGTTAAAAGAATTAAATTTTCCTCTTCAATCACGCAAAAGTTTTCACGTGACTTTTAAAATAAAGTTTCACAAAACTCAAAGAAGGCAGAGTTCTCAAGTTCTCAAAAGTGAGTTTGACATTTTATGTTGTACGATTAAGTTTGAAGGCAGACTCATAATATGAAGTAATCACTAACATGGAACGGAATGGATTTCTTCAAAACAACAGACTAGCAGGAATTTTCCGTTCTTGCTCCATCTTAAGAAGTTTTATCGTACAACCGAGATTTGTACACGTCATGCACTTTGAAGGAAAATTTTCAGCTTACAACAAAACTTTGTTAGGAGCTCGACGTTGAAATTTCGATATAATATATGGCAACAGGATGGAGTATAGAGAATGGATAGTGATTATAAAATTCCAATTTTGATCCCTGGTGAAAAGAAGTGAAGCTCAAATATTAAATTAATCACCTTACATAACATAACCAGACCTCCCCCCCCCCACATCTTTTATCTTTTAATTGCCACATGATTGGACAGTAACATCTGGTGGTAAATTCCCATGAACTTTTGTGATTTATCGCTACGTCTTAATCAGCGAGATAGAAAGCTGGCTCTAAAACAATGGTTCTCGAATGGATAAGTAAAAGTATGTGTAGGCCGCATTTTGCCAGTGGTTGTTACGATTTTTAGTCCTATGGTGACATTAGGTCTTAGGATCATCCAAAGAAAGGGAGTCTAGACATAAAAAGTTTGAGAATCACTCCGAAAAAATAAAAAAAATTTATTGAAACCTCTGGAACTGACAAAAGCAAAACTGACAAATTCTGTTACGGGTGGGGTTCAGAATAACAAGTAATTAAATAGTCACGCTGAAGATACGATGTTCATGTCAGAAGGCTTGATAACACACAACATAACTGTATTACTTTAAAACCTTTAAAAAAATGTCACATATGTATATATATAGGGGTTATGCATATATGTATCTATCTATATTTTCGTATATATATATATATATATATATATATATATATATATATATATATATATATATATGCATGTCAAAATTTGACGCATTTTGGTACTTTTCTGTTTAACTGTTTACTGTTTGTCCAAGCGATACGGACTGGGTTTAGTGAGCTGCCAAAATTATAAATCGCGAGGACGGTTTTAGCGTCTGAAATTTTGCTTTCCTGAGATCCGCTATGAAGGAACCTAATCCTACGTTAAAATCGTTAAGGGACGTTACAATGGCTAATCACAAATGCTACCAGACGATCGGCTAACAATCTCTGCTCCGGCGAGTTTGAATCTCAGAATTTATATTACTATGCGTTCTTTCGCACGTGCCGAAGGCGTAGTTTCTTAGTGCAATTTGCATAGCTCTATTGCCACAACAACTGTTGTCAGCCTCCTTCAGGACACAACGTAAAAAAAAGCCAGGTTAAATCAGACCTTTTAATATTTACAGAAGAATCCAATTGATTGTAATAGATTCTGTAAAAATTATTTACGCTAGAGATTCGTAAGCAAGGTGACTATTAAAGTGCTGTGTACTAACCCTGTTGGATTCGCTCACCTCAATTTTAACCTATGGAGAAAATGAATCTACTATTTACAGCTACATAAATATTGATAATCAAATAAAAATGGTTTTTTAATACAAGCTGAGCCATAGGACTCAATTTATAAAAATTTTGCCCACCAAAGGTATTTATGAGCGTTCAAAACACTATACCAGATTTTTCCCCAGAATAATTTTAATTTAAAAATATTATTTGAATTTCTTTTTAAATAAAAAATGTCCCAAGGTGTAAAATTTCTTTCTCGACTATGCAGTACAATAAAAAAAAAGAAATCTCGAAATCCAAGTCGGCAATACTTGGACAAATTTTCTCCCTAGGTTAACATTGAAGTGCAACGAGGATCTACCTCCTCGTGGTGCACTCTGGGCAACGGCTAGTACGGCAAAATGATCTACAAAAACGGCATTCAGTCGGGCTCTCAATGTGAGTTTCTTAGGATACTGCAGTGGAACGCAAGTGGCTTGTCCAAAAGTAAGAGAGAGGAGCTATTACTTACCATTAAGTGTTCCGGTCTTGTGTCTTGACTCGGTTCAAAATTACGGGACCGGTCATTTAGCCAAGTCAGACTCCGACACTTGTGGTGTTAATTCAAAACAGGAGCCGCAACTTTCAGCCGAATACCCTATTAGGACCTGGTGAATGGAACCTCCAACCAGGGGGCATTAGCGACCCCTGGTTGGCTAATGCCCCCTGGGGGGCATTAGCCAACCCAGGTGACAGGTTGGTCTGTCACCTGGTGTGTTGGTCTGTCACCCAGGTGACAGACCAACACACCAAGTGATTGCCTTCGACAACAACTTGGAACAACAAGTTGTTCCAAGTTGTTGTTTCAAGTTGACAACAACAACAAGTGATTGCCTTCGCAAACACTTCCACAGAATTAAAAATGGCCCCCGACCCTCCTTGTCTCCCGTGAGATAACCAGGAAGAAATGGACATGCGCTACCTCCCGTTTCTTTATGGGAGCGCTATTGGATTGCCAGACATAAGTTGATGGATTAACTGATGTCATTTGTCTATCTTGTTCTTGTATTTTTGTATTTTTAATAACTTTTGTCCTGTAATACTTGCCATTGGAAATAAAAAAAACATTGACGTGAGCGAATCCAATAGGTTTAGTACACAGCAGCTTTAACCCTATGAGTGGCGCCGTTTGCACAGTGAAAACACCTAAACCTAGTCTTTTTTTCACTTGCATTCAATGTATTCCATTTAAATGATCAGAAAAATGGCTAGTACTGCTATCTGTTATCAGTTTAAAGAAGTAAAAACATTTTGAAACCTTTAATTGGAAAATTTTTCAAGATTGGTGGAGGTTTCACGGTGGACGTTGTTGGCCATGAAAGATTTAAGAGAGTTTAAGATTTTTTTTTAAATTCCTTCATTTTTTAACAAAGACATCGGACATTTTACAGGTATTATAAAATATTTTAGATAGATAAACTTAAAAGTAATTTTTTTAAACAATCTAATACCTGGTGTAAAAAAATCATTTGAGATCTCATTTTTGTCATCTGATGTTTTAAATAATTTGAGACTGTACTTGAGATTTGAATATTTCTAATTCATTATTAGAAATTCGATTATATTATTGAAAGAAAAATAGTTTTATCTGAACCTCTTTTAAAATAAATCATTTTTGTATCGCAAAATTGTTACTGGAGTTTAAACAGAATGACTTTTTTTCTAATATTTTTTTGCTAGCTAATAGTTAAATTAATTTTGAAAGAGTATTTTCTTTGTTAGTATAGATGATATTTAATTTAAACAAATTTCACAGTTATTTTTTAGCATTTAACCTGGTAAGAGTTCAAGTAAGCTCACAGTCACATTGAACAACAAAAAAAAGCAAATAATGACGCAACTTTTTAATTAATTTTTTCAACATCAAGTGATATCGAAAAACTTGAAAGAGATTGCAGTAGTAAATTGAATTTTATTTCAGCCTCTCGCCAAATTGAAATTGATATGTTTCAACTGTTTCTCAGTGCAGAAAACTTTTAATACTATTATAATTCTAGTGTGAACAAAAAAAGGAAACATAAAATTAATTTTAAAATAATTAGTTTAATCTCTATATATAAAACAGTTACGTAACTGACTGACTGACAGATAACACACAGACCTAACCGCTGGACCTAAAGGGCTGAAATTTTGCATGGTGATTCTTCTTATAGTGTAGCATTGCACTAATAAAGATTTTTGAAAAATCATTCTCAGATTTTTTTAAATTAAATTTTTAAACTGTTTTTGTAACTTTTTTTAAGTTTACATTTAAAATAATAATCTGAGGGTTATAATATTTATATCACACGAAAGATCATAGAGAATTCCTTTAAAATGAATTCTTTTTCTAATCTTTACCTCTATTTTCTGATTTTTGGTGAATTTTGAAATATTAATTTGTATAATTGAATTTATTAAATGCTTACCACGTGGTTTCTCTTCTTTTTGTGATACTTTAAACTTATTTTTCATCACGTGCATAACAACGAAATAGACAAAAAATAATTTTTTTGCTAATGCGGCAGACGATTGGACATTATACAAAAAATATTAAAATACAGTAAAAGGATTGTTCCTCAAACTGTACTAGATTAACTGTACCATATTCTTTAGTATGTTCTCTTGGATTTGTTTTGAAAATTTTCTTCTACATTATTTTGTCTATAAAAATATCCGTTACGATCTTTTTATAAGTATATTTTTTGTGTGTTTTTTACATGAATTGCATACATTGATCGTTGTATATATTATAAATATACATATATATTTTTTGGAATTATTTGCATACATTGACCTTTCTTGTTAGTTTGAATAATCCGTAGCAAAGTATGGGTATTCAGCTAGTCAGCTATAAATTTCAAGCTGATTTTTTTCTATTGTATTATTCAATTGTAATAATGTTGTATACAAACAGTACTATACAGTGTGTAACAAAATTATAAGACCACCCAAACTATCAATCATTTTAATATTACACTGCATAAAATGAATAATGTTAAAATTTGAAGCAAATGAAAAAAGTTATATTTTCTCAAATAAATCGCTTAAAGGAAGAAAAAAAATTGAGTTAATTTGATACAGAAAAAGATTTTTTGAAACCTTGGTGTAACATAAATATAAGACCACTTATTTTTTTTTTTTTTAAATCATTTGCGTTTTTAAAACTATTTTATTTTTTCTTTCAAAATTGTAAATAAACTGTAACTTTACATCACAAAAAAGTCCAAACGATAATAATGTAAAAGAATCAGAATTTAATTTGTTTGTTTTTATGAGGAAATTCACAATGCCGCGTGGAAGAGAATTATCTGAACTAGAAGTTCGAAAAAATTTTTATAAGGACTCTAGAAAATCGGAACGTGAAATAAGTAAGGTACTTAATAGTTCTAAAACTGCTATTCATAACGTTTTAAGTAAAATAGATTTTTATGGAAAATATAAAAGATCTGGCAGAAAGAGTAAATTATCAGCTCGCGATAATAGACGAATTTTCAAGCTTGCAACGAAACAGAACTTGTCTACTCGTAAAATAACACAGAAGACAAGTAAAACTATTTCACATATGACAGTCTGGCGCACTTTAAGATCAAATTCAAATGTTGCTCTTCTGATATTAAAAAGAAAACAAAGACTGTTAAAGCATCATAAAAAAGGAAGGCTGAAGTGGGCAAAGGAAGTCATGACCTGGGATGCTGCTTGTTAAAATGTTATTTTTTCCGACGAAAAAAATTTAATTTGGATTGCCCGGACGGTAATATTTTCTACTGGCATGATTTACGAACGGAACCTCGGGTTTTCTTCAGTAGACAGATGGGTGGTGGCTCTGTGATGGTGTGGGGAGCTTTTGCATATGATGGGAAATGTGATCTGCAGCGAGTTCTTGGAAAATGGACTCCATTTGTTATCAACAACTGCTTTACCAACACCTTATACCTTTTGGCCCATTTTTAGGAGGATCAAAGTGGAAATTTCTGCAAGACAATGCGCTATGCCATGTGTCTAAATCAACTAAAAACTGGTTTCAAAAAGAAAAAATCGAGGTCTTAAACTGGCCAAGCCTTAGTCCAGACCTGAATACCACCGAAAACTTGTGGGGCCATTTGGCTCGTCAAGTGTATGCAAATAACCGTCAGTATGATTCTGTGTATGAATTGGAACTAGCTATCATGGATGAATGGGACAAAATTCCCAAATATTTGCTCGAAAACCTAATTAAATCAATGAAAAATCGAGTAATTGAAGTTATTCAGAAAAATGGTGGATCAACATCATATTAGTTTTATTAAAAAAATTGTTTTAACTAGTGGTCTTATAATTTTGTTACAGATATTTGATTGGAAAATTTCAAATTGTTGATAAAATAATTAGTATAATTAAATATCTCTTAAAAATAATATACATACGTTTTTATATTTCATTTATTAACATCAACCTAATTTAATTTTTAAAAAAATTATACTATTTATACTAAAAATCACAAAATCCACAGTGATTTTTATAATTTTGTTACACACTGTACTGACTATTACCATAGTAATACGTAGTACTATGTATGTAGTACTATACATAATATACATAATGCCCTGTATTACAGTAGCAATACATAATACTACGTACATTGTACTATACATAGCATACATAACACTATGTATTACTCTTGTAATAAATAGTATTATTCATTCTCCAGAATCTATATCTACTGTAATGACTTGACGGTCCCTACGGGTAAATTCCAAGGGACACCCGTCTTTGTCATCTAAGGTGTTTTATCAGTGCCGAAAGGTGACCTTCCGTTTAGTTACACAAAGCCGTGTCGTAGTGACTCTTCGATACACTTCAAGAAAGGAACCTCTTTTGAAACGGTTCCCTAGTTGACAATGGAGTCCAGATGAAAGACTAGTGTCGGCGGGTCAGACGCTTGAAGGCACAGCGCGGCAAGCGGTAACTTAAAAGGAACCACCCAAAGAGATGGGCGAGGATATATATTCGCCACCTTGATGTAAATGGGGGCAGTTGACTTCGTTTTACAGGTGTGAAGAACCCCTCGTCGCCGGAACGCGTGCCAGAGAAGGAGAGCCTGCCGAGTTCCATTATGATATCCTGAACCCCGCGAAATAGCCTCAGATAGTGCTTATTTTTTTTTTAATTATTGTATAAAGCCTATATTTAATCGGGATGCAAATAAAGCATTTTGTAAATATTAAAGGCTGTCAGTCTTAGTTTTAGGCGAAGTCCTTACAGACTGTTATTAACTGGTGTCAGAAGAGTCATAGGATATCAGTGATGAACGAAAGGATTACAGGTAGGCCGATTCTTTTTATCAGATTCTGGCTTTGATTTAAAAACTAAATAATGGTTTTGTATAAATGCAATAAGTAAAAATTATTTTATTGTTTTTTTAAATGGTATATTTATAAGTAGCCATTTAGAGTTCGCATTAAGAACTAATATTTTAGAAATTTTGATGAATTAAATCAATTTCTGTGTTTTTTTAAATGGTATATGTACAAGTTAGCCATTTAGAGTTCGTATTAAGAACTGATATTTTATTTTAGAAATTTGGATGAATTAAATCAATTTCTGTGGGTTTTTTAAATGGTATATGTACAAGTTAACCATTTAGTGTTCGTATTAAGAACTGATATTTTAGAAATTTTGATGAATTAAATCAATTTCTGTGTTTTTTAGATGGTATATGTATAAATAGCCATTTAGAGTTCGTATTAAGAACTGATATTTTATATTAGAAATTTGGATGATTTAAATCAATTTCTGTGTTTTAAAGGTGTATGAGTTAACCATTTGAAGTTCTAAGTAGGAACTATTGTTTTAGGAATTGTGATAAGTAAAACCAATTTCTGTGTGTTTTTATGGTATATGAATGAGTAACCAGTTAGTGTTCAAGTAAAGAACCAATTTTTGTTTGTTAGGAATTGCAATAAGTTTAGCCAATTTCTGTGTTTTGTTAATTGCAAATACTGTATGTTTTTCTCTATTTTTAAAGAAAGTGAATTTTTTTTTGCAGTGTTTATTTAGTATTTTTTTTTCTTTTAATAGTAACAGATATATTTAAGTTTCTTATGCTTTGATATTAACAGTGATAATTTAGTATTTGTGTATTACTGTGTGAGAAATCTATATAGAGCATTGATTAATTTGAGAATTCTGTTTATGTGTATTCTGTGTAAGAGTTCGGTATTTTGATTTGATAGGTATTGAGTAAATTGTGAATGTTTATATTGTGCGGTGCTAGTTTGGTGTTCATAAGGGCTAAAATTATAGTTCGGTCTAAAATTGATCAGTTTTGAACTTGTTAGTTCCGGTTAGGACACATACCGTCGGAAAGTATAGCTAGTAGCTGAGGGATAATTTTATTGTTTATCCTAAAGTTAGTTACCCTAAATTAGAAACCCTAAATTTGGAAAAATGTCCTTTTTAAATAAGGGTAAGAAAGGGGACCTTTTAGAACTTTTAGAAGAGTTAGGAGGACTAGCTGACGATACGCTTAAGATTTTCGAAATTAAGAAGATCATTACAGAAAACGAAAATTACGTCGAAGAAGACGCTAGACTCGCACTAGAGCGTATTATTGAAGATAGAAAGGAACGTGAAGAGAGAGAGAGAGAAAGAGAAGACAAAATTCGTCAAGACCAACTTACTCTCGAAATGAGGAGACTGGAATTAGGAATTAATGGAGACAATAGAGCCCGAAATGGGAGGGACAGAGATGCAGACGCAACTCAGAACATTCAGCTCCTTAAAACCATGCAGAAATTTGACGAGAAACGGGACGAAATGGGCCTGTATCTAATTAATTTTGAGAGAAGAGCAGAGATGGCGGGAGTCCCTAAACAAGATTGGGTGCCATATTTGTTAGGGGTACTAACCCCAGAAATTTCCAACATGATGGCCAGAGAATCGCCAGAACAGGCAAAAGATTATGACTACGTAAAAGAGATGATTCTCCAAAGATTTAGGATGAATACAGAAAAATTAAAACAACTGTTTTATCGCCATCCTAAACTCGCAGACAAGTCATGGAGGAATTATGCCCATGAGCTTAGTGGCTATTATGATGAATGGATAGCAGATTTAGAAATCACTACATTTAAGAAACTGAGAGACCTACACATAACGGAACAGATGAAGAGACGGGTACCTGCCGATATAAAAGATCATTTTTTGGAGCAGTGGATGCAGATTAATACTCCTTTAGAATTAGCGGAAAAAATAGATAAGTATGAAAGCTTGCAAGACAGTTTCCGAACAAGAGAATTCCCAAAGGATCAGAAGTCCACAGATAAAATTAATAAGCCATTTAAAAATAATCATAAATTTAAGGAAGAGAAGAAAGAAAAAAAAGATGTGGAAAAAGAAGCTTCTAGTGGACAAAACAAGGAAAGAATTTTTGAGAAAAGAAAACAGCTCCGTTGCTACGAGTGTGGTTCTTATGACCATCTGAGACCACAGTGTCCTAAACTTAAAGAGACGGAAATTATCGCGGCAACAGAAACTAGTGGAGGAGACTCGAGTGGCGTGATGACTCCATATATCAGTCAGGGAGTCGTTAATGGAAAATCTACGTCTATTCTGAGAGACACAGGAGCGAGCATTGATCTGATTTCTAAAAATTTGGTACAACCCCATATGTACACAGGAGAGCACGTTTATGTCAGTGCACCTGTGTTAGATTCATCCGTTTGCTTACCTATAGCAGAGGTCGATTTAAAATGTGAATGGGGCCACACCAGAACTAGAGCAGCTGTCAGCAATACGGAATTCGAGCAGAAACACTATTTGTTAGGAAATAAAACGGCAGCCTTGCTTGAGAAGATCAACAGGAATGTAGAAGTTCCGGTGAAAAATACTGTGCAAACTCGGGCCGAAAAACTAAAATTTGATAGAGAAAGACTAGACACGGGAGATGAAATAACGAAAATAGAGCAAGTGATCCCCGGATCAGAAGCGGTAGAAGAAATCACTTCGGAAGAGAGCGCGACTATCTTGCCTCTCCAGGAGAAACAAATAATTACTCCCGACTTATTAAAGACTTCACCCGAAGAATTTAGAGTCGCACAAAGTGAGGACGAAGAATTAAAAGTAATTTTTGATAGGGCGAAAAAGAAGACGCCCGACGAAAATAAGTACGTGGTGGTAAACGAGATTTTATTTTACCAGAAAAAAAATAACGATGGAACCACTAGAAAACTGCTTATTGTGCCTCGAAAGTATCGAGAGAAATTAAAAAGACTCTGCCACGAACAAACTAATGTTCATTTAGGCGTTGCTAAGATGAAAGAATCATTAACTCAGTATTTTTACTGGCCATATTGTCACTTAGACATAAATGATTACGTGTCGGCTTGTGACAAATGTCAAAACGGGAAATGTCCTAATGTTAAGAATAACAAGAAACGTCTTAACACTGTTAATTCCCGCCGAACACCAGGCTAAGCCGAAGTTTAATCGTAAAATTTTAAATGTATATTATAAGTATGTTGATTAATTGTAGTTTCAGTGTAAAAATGTGACCAGAAATTAATGTGTATTCGTTTGAGTAATGTTCTTTTTATGAATTGTAACATGTAATTGTTTGTAAATTTGAACGACTCGACCATAGAAGTTGAGTTTTGCTTTAAAGGAAAATTCAGGTGAAATTCCTTTGACGTTATCATAATATAACGGTTTGGTAGTGGCAAACGCCATATGACGGTTTTATGTATGCCGTGTTGGAATGCCTCAGATAGGCTTTAGTTAATGTTCAATTGTAACATTTTATGTTCTGTTTTGTTTGTTGAATAAGCCAGTAGAATGCCTCAGAAAGGTGTTGGCTAACTTTTAAATGCAAATGTGTATGTTTTTGTGTATACCTAAGAAGGTAGTAATTGGAGTCAAAATGCACTCCGTACGGTGTTTGAATACCGCAATTGAATGATTTATTGTGAAATCGATAAGTTTTGTCTGAAGAGTTGTTACGACAACAGATAAATGTAAGTGTTGTCAAAGAAACAAAGTGATTAACAGGAATGTGAAGTTTGTGAGTTTTTTTTGATAAGGAATGAGCCAATGAGCTATTTTGTTATAATTTTATGTCAGTCAGTACTGAAAAATTAGACCCTAAATCGATTGTGAATCCTATAGTAGGATAAAATGAATATTTAAATTTAGGTCACTGATGACTGTCCACTTAAATGGAAAAGATTGGATCACAGGTAATCGTGAACGAATTAAGTTCCCTGATCCAGAATTTACGGAAAACCGAGTATTAAATTGTTTTATGACGATAAGTGTTAAATGTATTAAAAGATAAGTAAGAAATTTAAAATTTTCATGTGTATTAGTAACCGTGATGATATGTTCTGTATGAAGTTTAGGTATCCATTTTGGATTTGTGTTTAATTTATTTTGTGTAAAGTTGTTTCATTGTAACTGTGTTTAATATCAATTTGAGAATTTATTTGTGTCATGTGATCACAATTAAGGTAAATTATGGGATCCTAGTTGAGTGATTTACTAGTTATAATGTTTTTTATGTAGTGTCATGTGTATGTACTAGTGTTCTATGAATTTAAAGTTTTTTGATATGACATGTATTAGTATACGATTTTATTTAAAATTTTTGCCATGACTTGTTATATTACTGTGTAATTTTTATAATTTCTTTGCTACGGCATGTTCTCTTATTAGAGATTTTAAAGTGCGTAAATTTTAGTTATAAATTCCTTTTGATGTGCTTTTAAAATGATACTTTGAAGTACAGTTAAAAATTTTCTTTCATGAAGGTAAAGCCAGAGTTTGATCAAAATTAACGGTCTACTCGTAATGTCAATTGGGTGTGCATTTGCCTTCGGGAAAAGTTTTATAATTGAAATTGTCCTGAGAAGGACCATGTTTTGTTCTGTTTTTTGCAGGTGAAAATTTCTGCAGAAAAACATCTAGGGAGGGGAAGAATTATAGACTGTAATGACTTGACGGTCCCTACGGGTAAATTCCAAGGGACACCCGTCTTTGTCATCTAAGGTGTTTTATCAGTGCCGAAAGGTGACCTTCCGTTTAGTTACACAAAGCCGTGTCGTAGTGACTCTTCGATACACTTCAAGAAAGGAACCTCTTTTGAAACGGTTCCCTAGTTGACAATGGAGTCCAGATGAAAGACTAGTGTCGGCGGGTCAGACGCTTGAAGGCACAGCGCGGCAAGCGGTAACTTAAAAGGAACCACCCAAAGAGATGGGCGAGGATATATATTCGCCACCTTGATGTAAATGGGGGCAGTTGACTTCGTTTTACAGGTGTGAAGAACCCCTCGTCGCCGGAACGCGTGCCAGAGAAGGAGAGCCTGCCGAGTTCCATTATGATATCCTGAACCCCGCGAAATAGCCTCAGATAGTGCTTATTTTTTTTTTTAAATTATTGTATAAAGCCTATATTTAATCGGGATGCAAATAAAGCATTTTGTAAATATTAAAGGCTGTCAGTCTTAGTTTTAGGCGAAGTCCTTACACTACCAAAGCATAGAATGTAGATGATTCTTTATTATTGTAATAATATATGCATTATTGTATGATGTATTGTATTAGCTAATTATATTGTACTATTATATTGTATTATACTGTTGTATTTCTATTGTGTTGTTTCGTAAGTCAAATTGACAGAAAAATTCTTTTATCAATAATCTTTTATTAATCTTTTATCAATTTGTAAAGAATCAACTCGGATAAATTTGAAAGCTTCAGTACAAAGCACAAGTTATACGCCACAATTCTGATAATTGATAAAAATGATGATAGATGAATAAAATTATAATTGATGAAAGATAATTTATTAAAAAAAATTTTTTCGACTATTTAACAAACGAAATTGTACAATAGAAATGAATAAGACAAATAAAACAATACGGTAAAATAATACAATACAATAGAATAATATAATAGATAATACAGCACTATTACAATAATATTCTTACAATAATTTATAGAAAAATTTTAATGATAGAAAATAAGTTTATTCTTGTATATCAGTCTTCGCTTCCCTTTCCAAAATTCATTAGCAGTCGAGAAAAATTTAATTGTATTTCTTTTCCGGAATCAATCAGTAAAAAGAACTGCATTGCAAGATTTAATTAGCACCTTCTCAAACAAAGCATATTATTTTCTTTGGTTGCGATACGTATGTGCATCAATGTTTTCTGGTTCATTACACTGCAGTAAAATATGAAACACGAATAATAACTTTTATTCAAATATCTCCATTTAATAACTAAGTTGCAGAACTGATGCCATTTTCAGATTATTTTTTTCATTTTCTGTCCGCTATCTAATATCTGAAATTACATATCCAGGAAAACAAGGATATTTTCCTACTTTATCTAGATTTTATCTTTTAATTTAACTTGGCATTTACTTTGTTTAAATTTCTCTTTGTGTAAATATGCTCAGTTTGGAATACATTAAAAAATTAAGTAACGAAAAGGCAGTGTATAAATATATTCCAATTTTGGGGGGAAATATAAAATTTACACGAGAAAATAAAAAACTATTTTTAGAATTTGTAATGTTAAAGTCAAAGTTCGTAGTTAAAACATTTGATACGATAGCACCGAAAATACTGAATACATTCATTTGTGTCTTTTAGTAAAAATATTTATTTCTGTAATTAATTTTCACAATATAGTATGACATTTGACTCATATCTCTCTTTGAAAATTAATAAATTTTTCTTTCGATCTCGTATTGTAATTGCAAAAAATCAGGCGTCGTATCATGATGTTAATATTTAAAAAAAATTTTTATTTGTTTTAACTAGCGGTTTGATTTAAAACATAGTTAACATGATAATAGGTCTATTCTTTGCAAACGTAGTTATACTTGCAAATTAAAGAAAATTAGCGTCAAAAGAATGCGAATTTGTAAAGAACCAACTTGGATAAACCTTAAAACTTCAGTAGAAAGTATAATTTATATGCCAAATTTTCGAGTTTGTAATGATGGAGAATAAGTTTATTATTATTCACTATTCTTCGTTTTCATTGCCGAGATTCATTAGCAGAAGATAAAAATTAAATTTTATTTCTTGCCCAGAATCAATCAGGAAAAATACCTGCATTGCAAGTTTTAATTAGCACCTCCTCAAACAAAGCATATTATTTTCTTTGGTTCTAAAGCATACGTGCATCAATGTTTTCTGGTTAATTACACCGCAGTAAAATATTAAATATGAAAATTATCTTTTATTCAGATATCTTCATTTAATAATTAAGTTGTACGACTAATGCCATTTCCAGATATTCTTTTCAGTTTTCTTGCAGCTGTCTAATATCTGTAATTACTTATCCAGAAAACTGAAATATTTTACCTGGATATTATCCTTTAATTTTATTTGGAATTTACTTTGTTTAAATTTCTCTTTAAGTAAATATGCTCAGCTTGATATGTTTTATTTAAACTTTAAGTATCCAAAAGGGAGAGTGTAAATATATTAGAATTTCATGGAAAAATATAGAAATCATAGGAGAAAAAGAAAATTTATTTCCAGAAAATTCTAATTTAAAGCTAAAGTTTCTAGGTAAATCATTAGATAATACATCAGAGAAATCAGTGAATATATTTTTTTGTCTTGTTTTAGTAAGAAATGTTCATCCTCGCAATTACTTTTCACGACATACTTTGACTTATGAATTACAATTCTCTTACATAAACCAATTATTTTTGGTCTCGTTCTCATTTTGTAATTGTGAAAAATCAGGCTTCATCTCTTGACGTTAACATTTCTAAACAAAATTCAGGTCGTCTCTTCTAACGAAACTATAGCAGGTTATTAACGTAGGTTTACTTACCTTTGCTTACCTCTTTTGTATATATGTATGTATGTTTTATGTATATATATATATATATATATATATATATATATATATGTCAAAATTTTGACGCATTTTGGTACGTTTCTTTCTGTTTAACTGTTTACAGTTTGCCCTAAGAGATACACACTGGGTTTGGCACGTTTGCAAAATTATAACTCGTGACGACTTTCGGTTTTAGTGTCTGAAATTTTGCTATCCGGAGGACCATTATGGAGGAACGTAATCCTACGTTAAAAATCTATACGCTTTAATAAGAGGTTTAGTTTAAAACCTAGTTAATGTGAAACTAGGTTAACTCCTTAAATGTATATTTGCGTTATTCTTGTAATATATAACATTATACTTCTAAATTAAAGCACATCAACTTTAAAAGATATCTGGATGTCTATGAGAAAAGTTGATTAAATAAAAGAAGCTATATTCTGAGTTTGATTTCGAGATATATATGGAGGGTTCAGAGTTAAAGTGAACCAAGTATAGGAATGTCAGCTAAGAATGTCTGTCTGAGAAAACTGATCTCAAAGTTGAACGATTATAATTATATAACCATTGACTTTTGCTTATATTTTCTACTTCAGTAAGTTAGTGACATGTTTTGTTAAAGCTATTTTATTGATACTGTCTTTCAAAATACTGCTGATATTGAACTACCATAAAATTTGTGTGGAAGCTGGACTTGGTTCACTTTCCCTCTTAAACTTTATGCTTTGGGATATAGTTATCATTTAAAACTCTTATATAAGTATAAAGTGACAGTACGGCCCGTTTTCACATTTCTATTTTGCCCTGCGCAAGAGACTGAACATACAATTATGAGTTCGTAATTTCTTGTAATTTCTCTCAAAAGCTTGTAAACACAAGAGAAAATATACTCAAAACCCATGCCTCCTACTAACTGTCTCGTCCCAAATATACATACACCCATTGGAAACATTGAAGCAGTAAACCGAAATTGCACTGGGAGATTTTTATTTTGTAGCATGCAATAAAGGTTGAAAGTTTTAGATAAAACAATGGTTTTTGAAGATCAAATGTTCGAACATAAGTCTCATTTGATGACAGTTACTGTCATCTACTGTTACCGTCATCTTTACCGTCATCTTTAAGGACTCGTCTTTGCACGAATTCAATGTAGTTCCTTTTCCCCTTCAAGATTTTTTTTTCAGGGTCATGCTTACTTATTACTATATGAATAAACTCATCATACAATCTGCAAATGTCTTTTGAAGGAACTTTAAAGTGTAATTTTAATATTTTTTTGTAAACGCTTGATAATAGTATTTCTCTTTCATTGGTCATTTGTCTTTCATAAGCACACTTCGCAACATAGAAATCATACATTTTTTAATCTAAAGGTTAGGATGCAGATACATTTTGCTGAAAGAAGCGTTTCGTGAGTAGAACTTCTTTTAGCAAGGGACATATTTGGTGTGGGCAACGACACCAGAGTCATCAATTATATTTGAATTTGCTTTACCCTGCTGTCAATTACTTCAAAAGCCTCTTTTTTACTGAAGTGTCTATACAACCGTTCTCCTAACGTATTATAAATATTATGGGAAAAATCTCTCATAAAATCTCACATTCTCATCTTTATAAATAGTGAAAGACTCTGTTAATATAAACATAAATATATATATATATATATATATATATATATATATATATATATATATATATATATATATATATATATATATATATATATATATATATATATATATATATATTATATATATATATCACATAAATATATATATATAAAATATATATATATATATATATTATATATATATATTTATGTGAACAACTACCATCTTTTGGACATGATCTCATTGAGCTCTGTACTAACCAACGAAAGAAAATGTTCTGTTTAGAAGGGTCTGACAATTTCCTAAATGATATAAATAGTTTCTCAAAAACTTACTGAGATGTTAAGGACAATGAAATTAGTAAAATCACAGAATACACCTACTAAAGCACGTCCTTGTTCACAAATGAAAAAATGGACTCCTCAATAGCTCTAAAAGGAAATCAGTGGTACATAGAGCTGTTGCAATCTGATGATTAAAATTTGTAGGATAAACTAGGTTCCCTATTGCATTAGAAAATATGATGTTTTTACTGAATCATGGCAGTGTGAATACGGAATAGTCATAAAGCGGACTTGGCTAAGATTAACAGAGCCCTCCATATTCATTTTAAACTGTATGCTGTTGTTGACACAGATCCAAAACTATACCTAACCATTACCACTTAGTTTAACTTGTTATTTCTAAATTGAAGATAATTATCTTTAAAAGATTACTGGGTGTCTAGGAGCACAATTTATAAAGTAATGGATGCTATGCGTTTGATGCCAGATATATATGCACGATAAACTATATGCTGAGTTTAAGGGGATCCAGGACAATAAATTCTTCGAATTTTCAAAATGCGTTTGTTGCATTAAAAACTTTTGTGTTCTTTTCTGCTTAAAATGATGTTTAACTCATGTTTCTATCTTAATTAGAACAGAAGATATTAATTTTTTTTTCAACATTCTAATAGCAGCCAATTTTCTTTAAACCTGTAAATGCGCTTTCTGCTTGATGGGTTTTTCCACCATTTCTCATCTTTAAATTGTTATAAGTCAAGAACCGTTAAAGATAAATGGTTCAAATGTGGAGCATGTCCTTTTTCAGTTATTTTACTTTAATTTTATGTCAACAAATTTGAAAAAAATATTTACTTTTGAAAATATAATTTTTTAAATATAAGTTACATAATTTTTTTTTATTTTTTTCTCCTGAATTCTTTTTTTTCTTTTGAATATTTTTAATTTTTTTTAAAATTAATATTTTAAAAAGCGCTGAATAAAAATTAAAACTCATATTTTTCTGTTTAATTAAATGAAAAAAAATGTCAAATTCAACAAGTATTATTTGGATTTAAAACGATTTTAAATTACACCAATTTTTTTTTATTTTAAATAAAATTTTTTTTAAAGCTTTATGAGAAGTTTTATATGATTTTGTTTACAAATTATATGGTTAAACCTCACACAAAATTCAAAATTTAAAATCAATAAATGAAAATTTTGTTTAATGTGTCCCTGACCCCCCCCCTTAATTTGTAATTTCTGTATTAAGGCTAATTAACTTTAAAAGAATACTGGGTGTCTACGAGAACAAGTAATGGATGCTATATTCTGCGTTTGGTGACAGATATATATGCACGATAAATCATATGCTGATGTTGACATTGATTCAAAATTATATCTGACCATTACATCTCATCACCAATTAGTTTAACTTCTAATTGGTAAAATAAAAAAAATAATCTTATAAATGATAATTGGTGTCTACGAGAT
Source organism: Dolomedes plantarius (assembly GCA_907164885.2). Lineage (NCBI taxonomy): Eukaryota > Metazoa > Arthropoda > Arachnida > Araneae > Dolomedidae > Dolomedes > Dolomedes plantarius. The sequence continues at coordinate 36,753,054 of OU015503.1, read as the reverse complement.
AAGTTAATGAACTGATAGATGTTATATTCTGCGATTGCTATCGGGACATATGTTCACGTTAAACTATATGCAAATATTGGCATTAATACCAAACTATATCTAACCATCACTACCACTTAGATTAACCAGTTACTCTACAATCGTTGGGAAATTATCGTCACCACATATCCTAACTTCGTTAATTTAACCCAGCTGTCTGATATTGTAGACGGTTTTGTACATAGAAAGCAATCTACGGCAACCATTGTTATCAGAGTACACTGTGATCTAAAACTCTTATCTAGGATAAGATTTCTAAGGACCTTAAAACTAAACTTGTTAAAGACTTTAGATGATAGTATTAAATGTGTCTTCTAGTAATAAGAGTTTACCAACTTTCTAAGATTTGGTCTTATTATATGAAATCAAAGATAGTGCGACTTTTATCACAATACGTCTAAAAAATGTTGTTTTCCCCTTAAATTAGGCTCTATATTCTAACCTATAGTATATTTGTATATATATATCTATCTATCTATCTATCTATCTATATATATATATATATATATATATATATATATATATATATATATACACAAAGAAGGTCGTTTGTACTGTATGAAAACGATTTTGATAGTTAAGTTTTATGTATAAATGCCGTTTTTTTGGCGGCGATTGGCGGCGATCTGATAACCATGGTTCTTGATAACAAATCTAGCTCGAATTTTCCACGAAAGTAAACTTATCCTTAGTACCGTCATGTGAATTTTACCCCATTCCTCTTGGACCGTTTTCCGAAATCCGTACAGTGTTCTTGGATGCCGTTTTCCTAAGGTTCGTTTTAATGCACCGAAAGCGTAAAAGTCCATTGGAGACGCGTCAGGTGATTTTACAGGTATTTCATAATAGGTATTTCATTCTTTTTTTCTGTTTCGGAATCTTTCTTTTCTAAATAAGCGGCAGTAGATTTAGACGTGGGACTAGAGGCTTTGTCCATATGAAACTCAAATTTATCAATGTCCTATCCATATAAGGCTGGAATTTATTCTTCAAATATTGGTTCTAAAATATTCTGCTGATAGTAGAGAATTGATTTTTCCTTTACTGGAGACTTTTTCGATTTTTAATTTGCCATTGTAACAAAAACTTGCAACTATCATGAATACCTTTGGGAACTTTTCTGTATACTGACGAAGCCATTTCGTACGGTCATTCCCGTCAGTTGAGCAATAGAAAATTGATCTTTTTTTTATTACCGACGCTTAAATACACCCATGCCCCATCAAGTGTAACCACAAATTTCCATTTTTTAGCGGTTTATTAAAACGAGCCTTAGTAAAACTGCATCCAAGAACACTGTACGGACTTGGAAAACGGTCCAAGAGGATTGGGGTAAATTTGACATGACGGTACTGAGAATAAGTTTACTTTCGTGGAACATTCGAGCTGGAGCTTTTTTCAAGAACCATGGCTATCAGATATAAGTCAATTGCCACAAAAAATATGGCATTTATACATAAAACGTAACTATCAAAATCCTTTTCATAAAGTGCGAACGGCCTTAATTTATTCTTTGCTAGAAAAAACATATCTCTCTTTACCGCCTATCTACTTTCTTGCTGCCGGCAGCAGCATTTCTTAAAACAATAAGGCCCTCATCACATTTCGAGTTGTGCAGGCCTACCTTAATGCACAGCAGCATAGGAAATTGTTATATGTCCGCCTATCCCGAAAACTACAGTGGCTCCCAAAAGTGTTCGTACAATTTAGATTTTTAATAAAATAGGGGTCTATCCATTAATTAAAATGGATATTTCAGAACGGGTATTTAATAATAAGATCTATAATCTATCCTTAACAAAACTACATGAAATATTTTAAAAACATAGTAAAACTTTATTTTTAAGAAACCAGTAATCAAAATGTAACAAAAATTTTACCTCACAAATGTCATCGTATACTTGTAAACAATCTCTACATATTAGTAAATATTCTAATTTTTCGTTAAATTAATATTTAGTAGGATATCTCTTAGCATCCACAACATGCTTTTAAACACCTGGAAATCGATTGCACTGGTTCTTTTGTAATTTCTGCTTCAAAGTTCATCCATTCGTCCATCATAATTGTTTTTAGTTCGCTTTTCGTGTGAATGTCGTGTTTTCGTACTCGAACCTCCAGTTCTCTCCAAATATGTTCTATTGAGTTTAAATCTGGCGATTGAGGTGGTGTTTCAAAACTTGTGGGCAATTATAGAGACACCAGAGGTGAACATTGAGAGCCCAGTGTGCTTCATCAGCTATGCCTTGCTGAGGAGCCCATAAAAACAGTGACACTTTGACCCAGGTTGCTGGGCACTCGGGTAGCGCATGTATTTGTAACTGTGACTCCTACCACGAGGACGTTTACCATTCATCTTGTCATCTTCAAGGACTCTAAATTTTGTAACGCAATTCACAATAGATGATAGCGCTTTCGGTTGTGGGGAGACTTCCTTTGCCAGTAACCAGTAAATAATTACAGAAATTCTGCACTTAGAATTAGCTTCCTTCCAACGTTCAAATCAGATATTTCTCTTGGATGATCCCATAATAATTGGATAGACGAAACAATACGAAATATGATAACGATTAATATAAGATATTTCATGGGTGCGGTGGCCCAGTTGGCAAGAGCAGCGGGCCAGTGATCTGAACGTCCCTGGTTCGATGCTAGTCGTTGCAAATACACCGTGTTTATTTATGGTGGCAGGGGGCACCTAAAATAGGGTGTATCTGCAATGTCCTCCAAGTTCTCGAATTTACCTCTGGTGGTGCGAGGTCAAGTGTTCCGGTCTCGTCACTTGACAGGGTTCAAAATTACGAGACAGGTCATTTAGCCAAGTCGGACTCCGACCCTTGCTGTGATAATTAAAAACAGGAGCCACACCTTCATCGCCCATAGCTTTCGGGACTTCATCTGATGTTGCTGACAGTCAAGTGGCATAAGCAACAACAACAACATAAGATATTTCATACACTTATTCTCAAATGAAAGTCTCATTTGAGTTAGTGTATCTCATTACATGAATATTCGTGAATCTACGTATTGTTTTCCTGTATTGTAAAAAAAACATGAAATATAGGACTATATGTTTTCTTAAGGTCAGAGCAATTTCTCGGTATTCTGGGACTGACAAACACATGCAAACTTCATGAACTTACCTTTTGTGTATTCATGAATCAATATACTTTAATTTGAGTGCTGGGCTCTTGGCAGCCTTGTGGTAGCGCGCTGTATTTGGGTGCTGAGTGTGCTCGGATCAAAACCCGAGGTTCACTAATTATACCTCCGTGTCTAGGCCGGATATCGGCACGTTAAATCTGTATACCGGAAAGTCACTCTATGAGGTCAGAGAGGGTGGGAGAGGGAAGGACCCCACGATGTCGTCCCGGGGGGTTACTCGGTCAAAATTGAGTTCGCAACTAGCTAAGCCGGGCTCCGACCCTTGTGGTGCTATATAAACCGGAGCCGCCCATTCTAGCCCGAAGTCTATATGGACCTGGTCTGGTACTTCCAGTCAGGGGGCATTAGAAACAACAACAACAACAACAACAACAACTTGAGGACACCTAAACATTCAGGGGCACAATGTTTTGTGTAAGTTCTTCCATAATTTGCGAATACATTTGATCTAAGAGAATATAACATTTATTAAAACATTCTTTAACATAAACTAATTGGTACCCGTCAAAACATGGAGGCTAAAGAGTAAATAAATGTACTAATACACAAATTATGCTCCACACATCATTGCCAGATGTTGAAAAGCATAATAATGGGCAGAAACGAATTAATGTGTTCAAGCTGCCTCTTGCTTAGTGAATATCTAAAACCAGATTTAAAAATGTCACTGAGCATTCGCAGATTGCAATTATTTAATTGTAAATTATCGCTAATTAAACAGAACGAAATAAACAATTAATCTTATATTTCACAAGCATAATTATCATAAAAATAAAAATGGCAGAGAGGGATCTAGAGAAACTCCTCGGAATAAACGTGTTTATAATTAAAATATGTCATTTAACATGCGCAGAAACAGTGAGTTTCTAAATCCAGAATTAAACATGCCACTGAGCATGCGCAGAAATCAATTTTTAACTGTCAATTATCCCTAATTAATAGAAATTTCGGTTGCAACAACCAAATTTGACAAATCTACAGATTACAATCTTTCGTTTAAGAGCAAAATGAAGTAAATGGATGCAGTAGTTTTCTCTCACGGACTGCCCAAAAAGTCGGCTTAGCAACTTAAATATATAGATTTAATTTGCCTTTAAGAAGCTGTTTCTAAAAATAAAGTGTTTATATACATGTTAACCATCATTGCAGTAACAAACATATTTAAATTTGTATTTAAGACCTGACGCAAAATTCAACTTTACAGATACCATAAAACCACATGCCAATCATTTTACCGTATATGAACTGTCGCATTAATGAAAGTACATCTAAACATCTAATGCACTTAAGCCAAAAATCATTAACCTAAAAACTGGATTATTTTACATCTTTATTCACATTTCAACACCTTTTTTTTCTCTCTCGCCATCATATGCAATCAATTTACAAACGAAAAAAGAAACACTTTCCATAAAATGCGCCAAAAACGGACGAAACACACACAAAAAAAAGCGCCCAACATCATTAGTCCGTGAAATTCTTTCAGCCTTCAAAGCTCACAAATCAAAGAATTAAACATCCATTTCTCTTCCATTATCAGAAAATCCAAACTTATTAAACAAAAGAATGTATTATCTGTCAGTCGCTTTCTTTTTCCCCCTGTCCTTCTTCCTCCGTTTAAACTAAAAGCATTTTTAAAAGGTTTTCTAATAATATTTTTCTTCTTCGGTATCGACCCTTCCTGTTGAATTTGCTTTAGAGTGCGGGGCACTAGCATTTGTGTTTCAATCTTGTCAGGCAAATAAACCGAAGAGCGGGAGGAAAAAAAAACTAAAATCACGTTTGCTGTAAGTTGCGCAAGGTTTACAGAAAAATAACAGTGCTAGGGGGCGGGCATTTTAGATATAAAGAAATGTCTTTTCCAGGTTTTTAATGTCTACAAAATTATTTCCTTGTGATGTGGTATTGCGTCGAGGTCCAGCATAAAAAAAATTATGCTTTGCTGGAAAAGTTTGAAATTAAATGACTCCATTTCTGTTAACACTTAGCTTACGGGGCCCATTTTTCAGATTCCCTCTTTAGAAAGGAGAAATTTTATACCCCATTTGTAAGAACGGTCATTAGGCGGGTTTTATAAATTATATATATATATATATATATATATATATATATATATATATATATATATATATATATATATATATATATATATATATATATATGTATATGTATATATATGCATATATATATATATATATATATATATATATATAATATATATATATATATATATATATATATATATATATATATATATTATATATATAGAATAAACGTGTATATTATGTATGGATTCTTTATAATTACTTTCTTAAATGATTATTTGAGTTAATAGATCTCATTTCCGAGATTTTTTAAAATTTGCAGTATAAACCCTTTCTTTTGAATTTATTTTATAGTGCCGGGCTACTACTATTTGTGTTTTAATCTTGTCAAGCAAATAAACCGAAGAGCGGGAGAAAAAAAAAAACTAAATTCACGTTTTCTGTAAGTTGCGCAAACTTTCCAGAAAAATAACTTTACTATGGGGCAGACATTCATGATAAAAAGAAATGTTTTTTCCAGGTTTTTAATGTCTACAAAATTATTTCCTTGTGGTGTGGTATTAACTTGCATCCAGGTCCAGCGAAATTTTTTTTATACTTTTCTAGAAAAGTTTTATATTAAATGATGCCATTTCTGTTAACGTGCTATGTATAACGGGCTATTTATAAGGTGTGTATAATGTAGATGATAAATAAAACAATACAATATAAAAAGCAAATTTAAATAACAAATACCTTATGTACATTTTCTCAAGTGTTTGTGTTATTTGGATTTCATTTTACTAATTTTACTAAACCTATGCAATGTATTACTTATTGTAAAACAACATAGAATAAACGATTATATTATGTGTGTATTCTTTATAATTACTTTCTTAAATGATTATTTGAGTTAATTGATCTCATTTCATAGATTTTTGTAAATTTGCAGTATCGACCCTTTCTGTTGAATTTCTTTTATAATGTGGGGCCACAGTATTTGTGTTTCAATCTTGTCAAGCAAATAGACTGGAGAGTAGGAGAAAAATCTAAAATCACGTTTGCTGTAATTTGCGCAAGCTTTCCAGAAAAATAACAGTGCTAAGGGACGAGCATTCTCGATATAAAGAAGTGTCTTTTCCAGGTTTTTAATGTCTAAAAAATTATACCCTTGTAATGTGGTATTAACTTGCATCGAGGTCCAGCATAATTTTTTATGTTTTTCTAGAAAAGTTTTAAATTAAATGATGCCATTTCTGTTAACGTGCTATGTATAACCAGCCATTTATAAGGTGTGTATAACGCAGATGATAAATAAAACAATACATATAAAGAAAATTTAAATAACAGATACTTCATATACATTTTCTCGAGAAATTGTGTTATTTGATTTCATTTTATGAATTTTGCTAAACTTATGAAATGCATTACTTATTGTAAAACAACATGGAATAAGCGATTATATTAAGTATAAATTCTTTATAATTGCTTTCTTAAATGACCAAAAATCATACAAAAATTTGATTTTTTGGGGGGACGTATAAATATTTTAAAAATATGTAAATGTTGGAACAAAAATTTTTTTTAATATGTAGGGAAAAGTAAAATGAATACTTGGTGGCTTTAGAAAAGTAAGTATAAAAGGTAGGCGAAAATAACATCTTTTAAATGGGTTTTTCACAAAATGAGTCATTTCCAGATTTGCAAGTCTTTGAAAAACTCCTTGCGTCATAATTTTTGACGAAATTTTATAAAGTTTCTTATAAAGACTCCTCTAATACATAAAAATAAAGTTATGTCTCCATTTTAGGTTTCGACATCATTCAGATTATCAAAGTTTAACTTAAGTGTAGAAAAGTACAAAAATGTTCTGAAAATTCAGAGAACAAGCATAAAAATATTTACTAAAAATTAACTATTCAACGAAAGCACCAAGTAATAGTTAAATCTTTTAAAAATGTATTTTTAGGCAATATAAATGCAAAATTAAACTGGAAAGTTAAAAATGGACTCGAAAGAATCATTTTAAGAAACATAAAAAAAAATTTCAATTTTAGAATAAAATTGAAAAATAAGTTATAAAATTTTATGAGGTGTTTGATATAGTTATACTTTAATGATTATATGGGCAAAATTTCATATCTCTGAGGTCAAAATTTCAAAAATCCCTTTGTAATGTCCACCATCCCCTTAAATGATTATTTGAGTTAATTGATTTCATTTCCTAGATTTTTGTAAATTTGCAGTATCGACCCTTTCTGTTGAATTTCGTTTAAAGTGCAAGGCACTAGCATTTGTGTTTCAGTCTTTTCACATAAATAAACCGCAGAGCGAGATAAAGACTAAAATCACGCTCGATCTAAGATGTGCAAGCTTTCCAGAAAAATAACAGTGCTAGGGGACATGCATTCTCGATATTAAGAAATGTTTTTTCCAAGTTTTTGATGTCTACAAAATTATTTTCTTGTGATGTGTTATTAACTTTCATCGAGGTCCAGCATAGAATTTTTGTATGATGGAATTTTCTAGAAAAGTCTTAAATTAAATTACTTCATTTCTGATTACGTGCTAAGAATAACGTGCTATTTATAATGTAGATGATATATAAAGCAATACAAAATTATAAAGAAAATTTAAATTACAGATACTTCATACACATTTTCTTAAGTGCTTGTGCTATTTTATTTTATTTTATGAATTTTGTTAAACTTATGCAATGTATTACTTATTGTAAAACAACATGGAATAAACGATTATATTATTTATGAATTCTTTATAATTGATTTCTTAAATGATTATTTGAGTTAATTGATCTCATTTCCTAGATTTTCGTAAATTTGCAGTATCGAACCTTTCTGCTGAATTTTCCTTTAGAGTGCAGGGAACTAGCATTTGTGTTTCAATCTTGTCAGGAAAATAAACTGAAGAACGGGAAAAAAAAACTAAATACAAGTTTTCTGTAAGTTGCGCAAGCTTTCCAGAAAAATAACAGTACTAGGGAGCAGACATTTTTGATAAAAAGAAATATTTTTTCCAGGTTTTTAACGTCTACAAAATTATTTCTTTGTGATGTGGTATTAACTAACATCGAGATCCAGCATAATTTTTTTTGAGATTTTCTAGAAAAGTTTTAAATTAAATATCGTGATTTCTGATAACCTGCTATGAATAACGTACTATTTATAATGTAGATGATATGACTAATATATACTTAATATAAAGCAATACAAAATTAAAAAGCAAATTTAAATGACATATACTTCAAACACACTTTCTTAAGTGCTTGTGCTATTTGATTTCATTTTATGAATTTTGCTAAATTTATGCAATCTATTGCTTATTGTAAAACAACATGGAATAAACGATGATATTGTGTACGAATTCTTAATAATTGCTCTCAAATAATTATTTGAGTTGATTGATCTCATTTCCTAGATTTTTGAAAATTTGCGGCATAGACCTATTCTGGTGCATTTGGTTTAGAGTGCAGAGCACTAGAATTTGTTTTTCTCTCTTCTCAGGTCAATTAAACCGAAGAGCGGGAGGAAAAAATTAAAATTACGTTTGATGAAAGCACCTCAATCTTTCTAGAAAATGAACGTTGCTAGCGTTGGTAAGCTTGGTAAAATGAACGTTGATAAGCTTAAGCATTGTTTACATGGATATATAAAATTATAAGAAATATGAGATTACGGCAAATATTGGATTCTTCACATCTACTAAATATTTATCTGAGTGACTATGTCAAATAAATATTTTAGCGATTACTTCAGATGTTTATTTCAGTTGCTTAACTTAACATCCTGATTCTGGGAAACTTAAGAATTACTAATCCCTTGAAATTATGTTACTTAACTGTTAAAAGAATGAGCAAAAAAGAAAACTCAATATAAAATTCTGAACAATAAGATATGCATGATTTAATCACACATTGGATTCTTACATAATACCATTTTACACATTTTTAACTGTTTATTTCAGCTAACTGATCTACCAATAAGAATTTGGTAAGTTTAAGCATTGTTTACTTGTATATATAATTAATTTTAGAAACATCTGATTACATTTAATACTAGATTCTTCACATCTAATAAATATTCATCTGAGTGACTCAGTGAAAAAAAAAAATTAGCGATTAATTCAGGATGTTTATTTCAGTTACGTAATCTAACTTCCCTGATTCAAGGTAACTTATGAATTGCTAATCCCTTGCAATTATGTTACTTATCCGAAAAAAGCATGAACATAACGGAAAACCCAATATGATAAAAAGTTAGGATAAAAGCTAACAATTTACTTGTCTGAAATATTTATAAAACACACCGTAAACAGGAATATCTTCACGTAGGTGCTTCCACTGACACAACTGATAAAATAGTACGGTAATAGAACATAAAATGCGTGACGAAAATATGAAAATTGTTAAAGAATATAAAATGCCAAAATGTTTCTACGAATGGCCTTAGTCATTGCGGCATATCCTATGTAGTTTATTTTTCGCTTTCAAAGTATGTAACATTTGGAAAAGACGAAGGAACATCAGGAATTTTAATACTATGGTTAAATCATAAGCGTGGCAATACTTGCGATATGAAAAATGTATAGATTACACCAAACTCCTACTATATTAAATTTTGGTTTATGGTAACGCTTGTCCGATTAAATCATGAGGTTAGAGAACTAAGCAGTTGAAAGACTATGAGGAATGGAATTTAAAAAAAACTACAGGAGGCGAAGAGCCATTTTATATATATATATATATATATATATATATATATATATATATATATATATATATATATATATATATATATATATATATATATATATATATATATATATATATATATATATATATATATATATATATATATATATATATATGTATAAATATAAGTATAAATATAAATATATATTTATATATATATTCCCAACAAGCACAGAGGCATCGGGCCGGGGCCGGGGCCGGAAGATACCGGCCAGCCGATTTCTCCACTGCCATGCCGGCACATTAGGTCAGTATCGGATCCGTCACGGGAGTGTCATCTTGCCCGCGACTATCCCATCGTGTTCGGAGCCGCTTCCGGTAAGTATCGAGCCATCGTTCATCCGATTACTAACCGCGAGGAACCCATCTATGCGGACACAAAGCCGCCACGTAACCGGAGGTTGACGGGCCGGTTACGGGAGCGGTAATTGGTGTCGACATACCGTCATCTACCCATCTCGTAACCAGCAATGTGCCGTCGATCTGGGCGACATGCCGGCATTTTACCAGACTGGGAAGGCCGGAATTTTTTCAAAGTTTTGCGTAGGACCCTTTCGTTTATATGCTTATTTTTATTATTTATTACATTGACGAATAACCTCTGATATCAACCCTTTCGCTTTTATCAACCCTTTCAATATTATTATTATTACTACTTCTGTAAGGAATTATGAATGAACCTCTAACTACTTCTCATGAAATTCTGATAAATAAATTTAAAATTTTTTTAACATTAACTATCAAGAGTAAAATAACCCTTGGTATTTTATATCTTTATAATATAAATATATAAAAATTTTTTTAGTAAGCAGTTATGATAAAAGACTTTCATAAGAGTCATGGTTAACTGAAGTCCCTGAACTGCAATTTCGGACATACCTAATACTTTAATAACAGGCTTGCCAGTTAAAATTATAATGAATAAAGGAAATCAATATCAATCCACAAATTACTGCAACCACAGTTTATGAGAACGTTTGGATTAGCATATAAAATATACAAAGAGTAATTTCAAAATTTGAGTTGTTTATTAATTAAGAATTATGTAATAAAAATATTTTTTATGGTTTTTCATAGAAAAATTCAAATTTAAGTACAAAAAATAAATTTTAAAAAATATATTCAAAACTTTCTGATTTTGCCCACAAGTTCACTGCTGAAAAAAAAGGATATCTAGGGAATAAATCAAAAGTGGGTTCAGTGAGGTTCAAATCAACTTACACAGATTATGAATCGAGCACACTGCCAAGTGAGCCATGGAATCTTTCGAAGGAAATGATGATGAGCTGAAGATGGATTCCAGTTTCAGAATTCTGTAAAGAAACCAATATTTTCTGATAATGCCATAATAAAAATTGGAGTTATTTGTGACACCAAGAAGCATTTAAAAGCAGAGTTCATTATAAATTTGCTTATCAGTGAAATAAAAAAAGTAGTATGACCCCCCTTACATATATACTTTGGACCATAGGTGTAGCGTGCTTCTAACATTTGGGAGGGGCGCAAATTGAATTCAGCTAGGGCCCTTCTCAGCGCATTGACTACCGATCGATCCTTAAAATTTGAAATATTATGATTTTTTGAAATTGAGTAGCAATAGAATTGATGTTTCAGTAGTATTCAAAAAGTTATACAATAAGAAAAATAAATGTAATATAAATAAAAGGAGAAAAAAATGTAGCATCGAATTTTTTGTTATGGATCATATCATTGTTAAAAACTATGTTAGGGCTAAAGTTATAATTGGTATTTTCAGTTTCACAGTTTGAAAAAACGGGAAAAAACCAACTTTCTTAAAAGTTTTCTACAATTTTCTGATTTAACTGAACTTTTATTAACGTTTTAATTTATTTCAAGTTAAGTTGGGGGGGGGGCACGTCTATGCTTTGGACCAATAAGTTATTATTTATTTTGCACAACATGACAACTAAATATTCTGTAAAAGTCTTGAAAACAAATAGCTTATAAATAAGTTATTGAGGACATTCTCACATTTTTAATGAAGATTTTACAAATGACACACACAGAATGCAAAAGTTTACCTAAAGTTTTAATAAAAATCTAGCATACATGATGTTATCTAAATAAAGGTTCTCATCCTTGTCAGGTTATACAAGATTTTAAAGTTGAAACTGACAAATTAAATTATATAAATGCATGATGACGAGCAATTTAATAACTGAGGAATGAAAAATAGAGTAACTTTCTGCATAGTATTTATATACATATGATTATGCAATACTAAAAAATAAAAACAACTATAAACATTAAAAATCAGACTTGAACATTTTAAATATTAAACATTAAAAATGAGACAGAACATTAAAATCTGAGAAATTAAATTATATAAATGCATAATGACCAACAATTTAATAACTAAGGGATGAAAAATAGAATAACTTTCTGCAAATATTTATGTACATATGATTATGCAATACTAAAAAATAAAAACAACTATAAACATTAATATTTAGATGTATGCTGATAAGTGCATGACTTTTTTCCAGCTGCTTCTTTTATGCACTCTTACAGACTGCATGTTTGGGCATAAATCAGAATTACATAGTATGTTGTTTTAAAAAATATGCATATCAGATATCTGATCTATGAGTATAAAATCAATAAACTTCTGTTAGAATTTTTAAAAATTATATCATGAAGTTGAACCTTTTTAGTTGAGATTGTGAAGTGTCTATAAATATCCTTAATGTGCTAAATTTTATGTTTCTTAATATTAAGTCCAAGTCAACATACATTCAAAATGCTTGCAATGGTGGCTATATTACCATTAAAAACATGAATAATGTCGTAAATCTAAAACAGTGTCATTGTTATATTATAGCTGATAGTTGCTTTTTGTATAATTTACTTCATGATCTCACAATTTTGTTCTATTTTTATGCAAACTGTACATAAGACTGCTCACTTGATTACTATAATTTGATTTTAGAATGATATTTGCTCACTAAAATGCTTTGCTTGTGAATGAAGTTCTATGTAATGTAATCTAAGCAATTTTAAGCAATCAAGAATGCTTAATAAGTAATATGTTTATGTAAAGGTTTAATATGTGGGAATCTAAAAGCTTTTTTAAGTTACCGATTACCATTTTGAAGAAATTAATTCAAATATTCACACATCTTATAAAAGTAATAGAATAATGGTCACAATTTACCTATTAATAAATAGAAATAAAAGACTAATTTTAGAAAAATGAATGAAACTAAATTGTTTTGGATTTCTTAAGTCCGGAGCCTTCTTTTAACATGCAACAGATTGCCGCATCCTTCCATTTCTATAGTCGTACTTCGGTACTGGAAGTTATTTTCCTTTCCTTCTTTCATTGGCCTAGAGAACTGCCACTCAAGCTAAGACCAACCTTTCTTCTCCGAAAAGAAAAATGGCGCTCTAATTTGAATTCGGTACGTAAGTGAAACTAAGGGATGTGCCGCAAAAAAATAATTAAACGATTAGACAATTATATGAAAAGATTACGAATATCGCTTAATGAATACAGAGTAAGTTTTTAAGGGAATTGAAGAGAAATTACAAAGATATTACAATTATTAGGTCAACTTAGAAAATACTTGTGAAGTGATAACATGTTTTAGAAGCTGAGGCATTTCTCTTCTGTTTTCATAAGTTTCTGGGGAGCTAAAAACACAAACGACGACCCCCCCCATTTTTTAAGTGAAGAGTAAATTTTTAAGTGAATTGAAAAGAAATTACAAAGATATTGCAATTATTAGGTCAACTTAGAAAATACTTATGAATTGATAAATTCGTCAATACTTATGAAGTGAAAAAGTTAGAAATCATCACGACAGGATCTCTCGGTCCCCTCTCCGAAGCTTTAGGGAATTTTTAATTTATAACGCAATTTTCAAACTAAAACTTTACTACATTATTTATATTAATCATAGTAATTTAATAAATTAAACTCTAGCAAGTTTTAAATAATTAACTAATTCATGACTTAAATTTTGAAATACCATCTTTTAAAATTTATCTTAACCTTATTCTTTAATCTTACTTCCTACACAATGAATTTCAAATTTGCTAGGTCTCAACTTTTTTATATTTTCATTATTATTTAGCATACTGGTTGAACCAATCTCAAAATGAATAGAGTACCCCTTAATTTTCTTACCGAGGGTAAAGATCCTATAGCTCTCTCGGGTACTTCATGAGCGTAGACGGTCTATTGTCTATATCACAACACAACCATAGTGTTCTTCGCGTTTAAAAATCAAAATCATACCCGTTTGAAATAAATGCTTGAAAATTAAGCAATTGCAAACATGTTTTGGTAGCTGCGGCATTTCTCTTCTGTTTTCATAACCTTCTGGGGAGCTAAAAACACAGACGACGACCTCCCCCCTTTTTTTTAATCAAACCACTGCGCTGCTCTTACAATGACAAACTGTACGCTAGTTTGTCATTATAGGAAATCTTAGTGAACAGGATTTACACTTTAAAGAATGCAAATCATAACGAAACACATCTCATTTTTATCATATTAATTTTATAGTAGCATATTCATATACACATTGGAATGAAAGAAAAACAATTTTAAATTAACGAACCTTGGTTAAAACATACATATCACACCTATTTAGTTCTTGTATATTTTTGAAGTTTATTCTGTTTCTAGTTTATATTGTTGTTTTGTTTCGTTTTGATTCCTGACCCTTTGTAATAACAACATTTATGTTTTTCAAAAGTCCATAGTAATCAAACATGGTTTCCAGTACTTATTTCACTGACACATTGATTTTATTTTTCAAATTTTGGCATTAATGTATTTTTGTTTTCATCGATGCATCTCTTTCAGAAGTGCCACGAATGGACAACGATGACTCTCTAACTAATTTAACAATCCTTTCTATTGCTTGTGTGTGACATGGAAAGTTATTGAAATCAATAAGTTGATCAGATTCGTTAGAAGGCCAACGCAGTGGTTTATTTGTCTATTTCATGGAAATTAACTGCCCTACGTCCTAACTAATGATCCAAATGAATTTGGAGGAGAAATAGGTAAACAACTAGAAAACTGCCATGAACTTCCAGTGATTTAATTTTCACCTATTGAAAATGACATTCCATTACTAGAAATTAAGGAAGATTTACGTTTGGACCTAAAATATTTGTTAGAAATGAGTAATGCAATCTCTGTTGGGAGGCGTTCTTCTGATTTGTCCATGAGAAAACCAGGAAAACTTTGTCATTCAAGATGGATTAGATTAGCAAACAGAATACTTCCCTTGTATGCGGGAACAGAATGTCCTGCAAAACATCTCCGAATACTGACTGAGTACATTTTGAAAGTTTATGCAGCTGTTTGGTTTAACATAAAGCTGAAAGCATCTTGTATCCATGGATCAAAGCACCTGTGGAAACTTGT
Source organism: Dolomedes plantarius (assembly GCA_907164885.2). Classification (NCBI taxonomy): domain Eukaryota; kingdom Metazoa; phylum Arthropoda; class Arachnida; order Araneae; family Dolomedidae; genus Dolomedes; species Dolomedes plantarius. Next base: position 36,737,654 of record OU015503.1, on the reverse strand, counting down.
AAGCTATTCACGTTACCTCCATGAGACTCTTAAAAATTTAATTCACCCAGTTATTCACAGAAATGCATACTTTGATGCTTCTGAAAATCTCCTCCTTTGTATGATATCAGATGATCGCAGTCACGTAAGAGAGCATGGATTAAGTCTGATTCTAAACGAAAGGGCTAAAAATGAAGGGGACATCAGAAAGTTTTTAATTCAACGTATAAATTTTGATACCAAGGATTATATTGATATGATTGAAGGGAATGATGTTAAAGTAACAGGACTTCCTATGAAGAGGCATATTTCTGACGACAAACTAAAGCAGTTTATAAAGGAAGTAAAAGAGTCTGATCACGAGAGTCAACGTATTGACTTCGATAATTTTACATGTCACACACAAGCAGAAAGAAAGGATTGTTAAATTCGATACCCAGTCGTCCGTTTGTGGCACTTCTGCAAGAGATGCATTGATAAAGACAAAAATACAATCTCAAAAGAAAATGCCAAAATTTGAAACAAAAAAACAATTCAATGTGTCAGTGAAATAAGTAATGAAAACCATGTGTGATTACTATGGACTTTTGAAAAACATAAATGTTTTTTTTTCAAAATAACGTTTTGCTTTTAAAGACATTAATCACTATTAATATTTTTCTAAATAAGAATGATTTGTTTATTTTAACTAGTGCCCGTTGATTAAAAATTGTTTTTCTTTCATTCAATTGTGTATTATAAGATATGCTACTGTAAAATTAATATGATGAAAATCGCGAAATTCTACAAAAGCAGTTGTTCTGTAATGGCATCCAAGAGTTAGAAATAGTTAGAATTGTAAGTTTCTTGTAAAAATATCATATTTTGAATATTTTATTTAGAGTATATATATATATATATATATATATATATATATATATATATATATATATATTATTTTAATATACTATAAAAGAAATAAAAAAAATACAAATTTTATCACATTTTTATAAAAATATCCATTTTGAAGCACTTTGCGGTACTTGAAAAGATTTTAGTAGAACAATAAAATTTTATTTTATATTCTTTATTCTAATCCCAAGAGGCAAATTTTGAAAACTATAGCATAGTTAAATTCAAAAAAAAGTTTTTCGTTCCACCCTAGTGAACATGCACGAAGTTTATCTTCAAACCGCCAATATGGTCTGGTTTGTTATCGGTAATTCACACATGTAGCTTGAGTGGTTTTGTAGCATGGGTGTAGCGCTCTGGGTTTGTAATCTACTGTTCGCGGGATCGAACCCCTCGCCTGGCATTTTTTCCCCTCTTTATTCCCTCTCCTTCCCCTGCTTCAAGGCTGACAAGCTGAAGTTCTTAGATTATTTTCTTCATGTTAATTAAAAAATATATATAATTAACATGTAGATGTTAGTCGACGGCAAAAAAAAAATTTTAAATGTCGTAAAAAATATTAATACTAGGCTATTTATGGCAACATAACCTATAAGAAAAAATATTTTGTTTACAAATGTTAACATTTTTAAACTCTCTTGCAAACTCTCTCTGGCTGCAGAAATTCCAGGAACATGTTATCTCTTTTCTATATCTTTTACTAATAATTCTTGCTACCAATGGTGTTAGGCAAGCCCCACAAAATAAGAACTATTTTCAGAAGTAGAGGACATAAATATGGAACTTCTCCCCACATTGGAGATCTATGTCTATATCTGTTTTAAAATCAAAATCATACACGTCTGAAATATGTGCTTGAAAATTAGCAACTGCAAATATATTTTGGTAGCTGAGGCACTTTCTTATACATTTTAGGTATAATTATAATTTGGTTACATGCACTAAATAGCATTTTATTTTTGCAGTGCAGGTAAAACCAAAAAGAGAAGAGTTTGATTAAGAAAAAATATCTTGAATATATACTAGGAAATTTATTGTGGAAGTTGCTACGTAAATGTGTGACATCCACCGCTAAAAAAAATGAGTAGTAAAATAAGATAGATACCACTAATTCCTCTCTTTTAAATAAAGAGTGATGCAACAAAGTTCCATTTTTAAGTAGATTTTTTTTTAATTTCTCGAGTAATAGATAAAAAATTAACAATGAAACTACTTTTTGATTACCTTTCACTTCTCACATAATATAATCTTTACACACCAAGAATGTTATGTGAATTTTCCTCGTAAAAGAGGTTACACAGAAATGAGAGTCATTTTTCTGAAAAGTATCTTTTGTTTAATCATAACCTTATCTTTCAAATCCATAATTCTGATACAGATTTCTGCTACTTATGGCTACGAATCGGACGTACGTTTCCGGGATGAAAGAGATATATCGGTATCGGCTCGATTCTCATCAACCCATCACAGGCCCTGAAACACGTAAACGCAAAACGTTCCCAGTAGGAGGTTCGTAAACAACCCGTCAGCGGCCCGGAAAAATTCTCCCGTACTTGTCGTTCTACCGGCGCCTCCAGCACTGGTCCGAAAAGCTGCCGCCAGTCCTGTGTTTGTTGGGTATATATATATATATATATATATATATATATATATATATATATATATATATATATATATATATATATATATATATACAATAAAATGTAAAATATATGTTATCTATAAATGCAAATGTTGTTTATAAAAGCAACAATCATTTCATGAAATGCTATACACTGTATCGAAATCAATTCTTGTTCCATCCAACACTGTGTGGAAGCGTATCCGCTGTATTTACGGAAAATATCAACTTGGGAGTCAAAGCAAATAATCAGAAATTCCTGGAAGCGCAGAGTTATTTCTGTGGCGTATTCGGACTGACTAAACAAAATGATAGACGTATTTTGTTTTAGATATATACACATTGCAGAAATATTTTGGAGAAAATGGAATGCAAATTTTGATATTTTGCAGTGATGGGAATTTTGAAAATATCACTAAAGAATATAGCAGTTATCAATCATTTTGAGAAATATTTCTTTTGGATATAACGACGAAGATTCCTTATATATATATATGCATGCATGTAAATTTGTATTAAAAAGAGCAAAGCGCAGAATAGAACCACAACTTGTCTCTTAGTTTTAGACTTATGTGTTAGACGTGTGTTTGTGTTTATTGTATTTATAAAGCGAATTGATGGCTGTCACTTTAAGGTACGTCTATCTATGTTAAAAAAAATTTTTGTAGGTTTTAGGGTTAGCCAGTACTAATGTTTTGATAGCAATATAACAATTCTCAGTGAAGGCAAAAGATTGAAACTGTGTGTATACGTGACAGATATCCTTCACTCTGAAATAAACTATTGATACTCATATCGGTATGGGTCTAGTTTAAATTACTTAGGATTTCTAGCCATCAAGAAGTTACGCTTTTAACACACTTTCGCAATTTAACACACTTTATCCCTTCGGCCTGAATACTTCATGTTTTGGCAAAACGAAAAACGAAAATACTTTAAACAATATAAACACTCAAGACTACATCTCAAAACAAGTAGATCCAAAATTCTCCCTAAAGCTAAGACAGCGACGCGGTAATGGTAGTAACAAACTTAACATACAAAAACATAAAAACCTTTTTTTAGAACTAAATAGGGATTTGTTGTCTGAAACTTCTGTAAAATTTAATTGGATAAAATGTAAAATATACAATATTAAAAAACGTTGGTTAAACAAACTATGGCAATATGTAATAGATCCTAAATATAAAACCCTCTTCGAACCTTCATATTTACAACACTATTTTGCAATATTAGAAACCTTTAAAATTAGAGCTAAAAAATTAGGTTTAAATCTTTCTGCAGCAATACAACCTTTAAAAACAGAATACATAGTTATACAATTTAAAAATAATGCTTTTAAATCCATTCCAATAAATAAAATATTTAAGAATTCTATGTCTGACTTACCTTGTAAAATACAACCTAAAGTTACATACTCTTATAATTTACCATTTAGTCGTAAAATATTTAATTATAATCTAATTTCAAAAAACTTAAACACAGTTTATGAGTGTGATTGTCATCATCAATCAATGTCAAAATATATTAATCCAGTTCATAACCATGTCATAACGGGTAATGTCCAAATAGTATCGAACAAAAACCTACGTGATGCAATACAAATGGGTACTAAGTTTAGATATAATTGTTTTAAAGACATAGAAATAACCTTCAATAAGAACCTCACCACCTTCATTAAAAAAAAATGCTTTAAAATATAATTTGCCTTTGGAGGCATTTACAAAATGGAAACAAAAAACATCATTAACATTTGTAAAAAGTTATGAATTGGCTTTACAAGGTTCTAGAACAAAATTCAATAGTCCAATTATGACTTCTATAAAGGGACTACAAAATAAACTGGTAATTAGTTATGTAGACAAGGTGGCTTCTAATTATTCATTTATTTGTAAATTTTATTATATTCAAATTGTAAAAAAATTTTATTCAAATAATACACTTTACGAACCATATGCATTTGATGAGTTGTCTCTGAAACGACGTTTAGTTAAATTGCATAAAAAAATTAATATAAATCTTTATTCCTTCTCCTTTCCTTACCTTGTTGCAATTCCCAAATTCCACAAAAAACCTATTACCTTTTGACCAGTAACTGTTGGATTCGGTACCTACATAACTTATGCTAATAAATTGATAATACCAGTTTTAAAAAATCTTTTCATTAAAATAAAAAAATTTGGATCCAATATAATCTCTAATAGCTTACAATCAATATCAAAAATCAAAAATTTAAACGATATAGAAAAAATAGAATCTTTTGACGTAGTAGACCTATTCAATAATATAGACACAACTTTTCTTTTTTCAATTCTAATTGAGTTTTTTCACAGGTTTGATTTACAAGAATATATTACTTTTACTCTTTTTAAAAATACTCTTCGTATCATATTGTTTGAAAATTATTTATTTAATGGTACTACATATTATATTCAGACATTTGGGCTGCCAATGGGGGTGGATCATCGTCCTATTTGGCAGATTTATATTTATATTATTTTGAGTCTAAATCATCAATTTTACCAAAAATAGCTTTCTTTAGATACGTAGACGACATTTTCATTGCTCACGAGGTTAACTGTAACTTTGCTCCTACTTTTTATCCAGCTAATATAAAACTCACTAAGACCGAACAAAACTCCAATAATGAAATAAACTTTTTGGATGTAACCATCACTTTGTCAAATGGAACACTGTCTTTTTGCATATTCGATAAAAGAGATTTATACGACTTTAAAATAAACCGTCTATCCAATTGGAATACAGCCTTACATTCAAATGTAAAGCGTAATATAGTCAACAACTACATAATTCGTTGTGATAGACTGTGTGAATCTAGCATTGAGATGAATAATAGAGTTAAAAACTTCATTGAACTGGCTGTACAGGGGAAGTATCAGGCTGGCTTTCTGGTGGATATTCTGCAGCGTTGTTTCGGGCGCGTGGATGTCCTTGGGCGCTTTGACTTGGAGGTATAGTGTAATTTTTTTTTTTTGCCTGCTGTTTTGAATTTTAAAGTTTTAATGGGTTTATTTGAAATAGTTTATAAATTGTGGTGTTTTTGATGGTAGTATAATTTTTAATTGTAGTGTGGCTTTTTCAGTGCTTTATCTTATATTTTAAATTACTGTTTTTAGTAAGGTAGTTTTTAGAGATCATCTTATTATGACATTATGTCACTTTATTATATTATAGTATATAACTTCTACTTTTATGTCTCACTTTTTCTATTTCTTGTCTTAAACCTTTTGAAAAGTTTTAAATTTTCTAATTGATGTATGACGAATGCTGGGACAGTTTTAGCTATGTAAAAAGATCTTTTAACCAGGATAGAGGGGTCTTAATCTCCCTCACGTCTTTTTAAATACATCAATTTCCGTTTTTGTTTCAAATTTTCCTTTTTGCTTCAGAAATTCACTATCCTTTTTTAACTTATCTTGGTGTATCATTATTGTTTTAATTATATCTTATATATATATATATATATATATATATATATATATATATATATATATATATATATATATATATATATACAGTGACTCTCAAAAGTGTTCGTACACTTACGATTTTCAATGAAATAGTGGTCTATCCATTAATTAAAATGAATATTTCAGAACGAGTATTTAATAATAAGATCGATAACCTATTCTTAAGAAAACTACATGAAATATTTTGAAAACACAGTAAAACTTTATTTTAAAGAAACCAGTATTCAAAAAGTAACAAAAACTTTATCTCACAAAAGTCACCGTACACTGAAATATTTTCGCATAAGTACATAATTAAAATTATCGTCTGGCGTTTTATTTTTACTTTTGAATTGTGGTGGTATTTAAAATATCGTTTTGCTTTAAGTTTTGCTTGCCTACTCCGTAATATTCTATTTATTATTTAAAATGGCTCGTAGTCGTAAACAAACAACAAACACCATTCAAAAATTGATTATTTTTCCTCATAGTAGAGGTAAATCAGTACGGAATTTTGATAAATTATTTAATTTATCCCATTCTATTGTGCAGTATGTGGTAAAATGCTTTAAAGAAGAAAATCGGATCGAAAACAAGGTAAGAAAAGGTCGTCCGGGAAAGTTAACAAAACGTGATCAGAGATTTATAATTAGAAAATTTGTAAAAAATCCACGTTTGAGTGCTGTAAAAGTTTCTGCAGACTGTAATGAAACTTTTCTACTTCAATTTCACCTGAAACTGTTCGACGAGTTCTGAGAGCTGCTGGATTACATGGGCGTTCTGCGCGTAGAAAATTTTTTGTGTGAGAAAAACAGAAAGCTTAGGTTTTCCTTCGCACTATCAATGATAAATAAGCCCCAAGCGTGTTCGAATAATGTCTTATTTGCCTATGAAAGTAAGTTTAAAATTTTTGGTTCCGATGGGCGTATAATTGTATGTAGAAGAAAAAGTGAGGAACTTAATCCCAAGAACTCAGTAGGAACAGTAAAGCATGGCGGTGGAGGTGTCCTTGTGGGGGGGTGCATGTCAGCATCAGGACTAGGAAATTTGGTATTTATTGATGGCATAATGAATCATGCTGTTTATATAAATATTTTAAGAGACAATTTAAAATTATCAGCACAAAATTTAGGTATTAGAAACAACTTTGTTTTTTATGAAGAAAACGATCGTAAGCACACGATTTTCAACGTTCGAATGTGGTGTCTCTATAATTGTCCACAAGTTTTGAAAACACCACCTAATTCAACAGATTTAAACCCTATAGAACATATTTGGAGAGAACTGAACGTTCGAGTATGAAAACATGGCATTCACACGAAAAGCTAACTAAAAACAAATATGATAGAAGAATGGATGAACATTAATGCAGATATTACAAATGAACTAGTGCAATCCATCCCAGACATTTGAAAGCTGTTCTGGAGTCTAAAGGATATCCGACTAGATATTAATTTAACAAAAAATTAGAATATTTACTAATATGCAAAGATTTTTTACAAGTATACGATGACTTTTGTGAGATAACGTTTTTGTTACTTTTTGATTATTGTTTTCTTAAAAATGAAGTTTTACTATGTATTTAAAATATTTCATGTAGTTTTGTTAAGAATAGATTATAGATCTTATTATTAAATACCCATTCTGATTTATTCATTTTAATTAATGGATAGACCCCTTTTTCATTGAAAATCGTAAGTGTAGGAACACTTTTGGGAGCCACTGTATATATATACACTGGTTATCAAAATTTAAGGAAAAATCACAAAAATAGTGATTACTCAAAAAATTACACGTAGAATTTAATGAAACTTATGCACATTATACAACTCATAGGTAGGTATAAAACAGCATAAAAAGAAATCACCAGACAATTATGGTGTTATAGAAACTAGCATATGTATTCAATGAACAAATCGAATTTGTCAGTTTGGTATAGGAAAAGTACCTTTAATTTGGCATATGATCTCCCCTAGAAGAAATACAACACTTACAGCGATGTGTGATGCTGTCAATTATGCGGTCTATGGGTTCGGTAGGAAGTGAAAGACATTGCTCTTGCAAAGCAGTTGAAAGCGTGGCTATTGTCCTAGGAGGAGGATTGAGAGCAGCTATACGTCGTCCTAAAGCATCCCAGACATGCTCGATAGGATTCAGGTCCGGTGATCGAGCTGGCCACTCCATGCGCTGAATTGTTGCCCGCTCAAGATAAGCATCCCGCTCAAGATAAGCGCCCTGTGCGGTCTCGTGTTATCGTCCTGTAGCTCGAAAGCATCACCCATTGCCCCGGCATAAGGCTGCACATAAGCATCAAGGATGTCATCTCTATAGGTGTGAGCATTCACATTTCCACGGGGAAAGACATGTCGGTCTGTACGTCCACACAAAGAGAAACCACCCCAAACACAGACACTGCCTCATCCGTATGCAACTCTTTCACGGATGTGTGATGGATGAAAACGAGTTCCAGGTTCTCTCCAAATCAAAATACGCCTACTATGGCTTTGGATGCTAAACCTGGACTCATCCGTAAAGAGAACAGCCCTCCATTGAACACGCGTCTAGTGGACATGTTGACATGCCCAATACAAACGTTCCCGCCTATGACGTGACGTGAGCGGGATGCAAATGGCTGGTAGCCTGCCATAAATACCACCTTCACGAGGCCTTCTATGCAAGGTTGATGTTGATACCAACCTTCCAGAGCTTGCAACGAGGTAGGATTTGCAGACGGACCTTACAAATGGAGTTGCGGTACTATTCCTTCGTGCGCATAATGACAAATATCTGTCATAGGCATTCGTCCTAGCGTATGGCCCTCCTTGGCTGAACCTCTTGGAAGCCGAATATCTGGTTAGAAATTGTTGCTAAAGACTATGACCCACAGACGGACTCACATTTAGCCATTTGGCCACTTCTGTCAGACTTTGTCCTGCCTCTAGTCTCACAATAGCTCGCCATCGCAGTTCTTCGGTCAAATGATGCTTGGAGGCCATTGTTGCAATTTGGCTATGCCAGATGTGTAATCTTAGCCTCGCACCGACAATGCATGCCTTTCTCTGAGACATACACTTTTATGCTCCTCGAAAATGACGTATTCCGACTGCAACGCCACTATTTTGCATAATATAGTAATGTTCAGAACCTTTTACTTAACAACATATTCAAATTTTAAACAGATTGGCCTAGTTTTGAACGTGTTATCAATTTTTTGTGATTTTTCCTTAATTTTTTATAACTAGTGTATATACATGCATAATCTGCAGATAAAAGTAGGAAAAGAATATTTTTCCCTTTCAATTTCTGTCTATTTTGATATTGGAAAATTCGTCATTTTGGAAAAGTAATTTCCTAAATTGTGACTTAAACTGATGATTTCTTATTTTCGGCGCCGGACGATGGCCGAAAAAGTAGTGCGATAGATTTCGGTAACATAGTCGAGGGGTTCGAGTCCCACTATTGGCTTGGATGTTGGTAGCCGTTTGGAATCGGCTGTAAGCTGTATATCCCGGTCTAATTAGCCCTGGTGTATCTCAGACAATCACCGTAGCGCCCTCAATCAATTCAAGCCAACCTTATTTACGGAAGTGAATTTCTTGGGAAGTAACTGATCATACTAAGCTATCATATTTGAACATTATGACTATTTGCCTCTAAATTTAGAAAATAATTTTACTCAAGGATAATATAAATAAATAAATAAATAAATAAATATATATATATATATATATATATATATATATATATATATATATACATTTCAACATCTGTCAAGTCGTGTCACCAGCTTTTGGATCCCATCATCAAAGAACTCAGCCGCCTGACGGTTAAACCAGTCAGTAACAGTTTCTTTCAACATGTCATCATTTTCCAAGCGCTCTCCACCAAGAAATTCATTAAGTTTTGGAAACAGATGAAAGTCTGATGGTGCTAAGTCAGGGCTGTATTGTGGACGATCTAGTAATACTCTATGAAAATTGTCCAGTTGCGTCTTTATTCTTGCCGCAACGTGACGCCGAGCTTTGTCGTGAAGCAGAACGACGCCGCTAGAGAGCAGTCCCGCTAGAGAGTAGTTAAAAAATAACCCTCATATATATATATATATATATATATATATATATATATATATATATATATATATATGAAATGTCCGGATGGACATCTCATGAAATAGGAGCGTACATCGTGGCCGTAAAATAATAAAATCAGCTTCAGGAACAAACTAATTTAACAGTAAAGCAACATATCTTACTCGCTTCGAGCCAGTCTAGCGTCTCCCGCAAAGCGCGCCAAAATATAATTAGGTCAGAGAGGTTGCCAGAATTGGCGGAGGAAGTTAGTATGTGCGAAGGCGAAGCGTTTACGCTAAGACAAGAAGGACGGGTTACCATGGCAGAGATGAAATACAGAATGGGCGATTATAGGTAGTTAGTAATATTATCACAGAAATACCCCCCCCCCCGTCTAAAATGGATTGGAGCAGCGGCCGTCGACTCCAAGACACTCCAGATAGTGAGAACTTGAAAACTAGTAGTGTGAATATTAGGTTGAAGCTGGCTCGAAAATCCCAAATTCTTATGTTAAAATGTACAATTGAAAGACATAATATAGTATAAAAAATGGCATAATTTTAAAAACAAATAGATGGAGTAAAATAAAAATGGAATGGTACACTTAAAGGAAAACACTAACAACAACAGATGTAAAGATGTTCCAAATACAAATACAAGTGAAAAAAAAAATTGTGCATGTCTCAGTCCCTGACATGTGTTTCACAGTCTTTGAAAGTTTTCAGAGTCCTGGAAGGGTACAGTTTAACTAGTTGTAAAAACACAAAGTAATTATTAATCACACTCTTAGTCATTGAATAATGTTTAGTTCTTTTGGAGATCTCCTGGGTTGTAGTCACTTTTTTAGAAAAATAATGTTCTTTGTTGTTTATTATTTTTACGTTTGACTTTAGTTATTGACTTTACTTTGAGCAAAACACTATCTATATTTTATTTTTTTTCTCTAGATCATGTACACAAAATATTAAAATTTTTCTTTCAGCAATTAGTAGAATAAATTTACCAAAGGCTGTCAAAATTAACTTCCAACATTAATACCAAAGGTCTGGTACGTGATGTTGCAAAATTCGAACAAAATACAAATTCCAACAATCGACACTAACATTCAATTATTGTGAAGAAATAAAAAAAAGCCAGACAATACAAACATAAATTTGAGGTATGTGACCTGTTGTGAGTACATCCTCGTGAGCGTTTACCAAAGGGAAGGTGCTTCCAACCTGAAACTCAAGTGGAGCAAACTGCACAAAATGAAAAGGGGCAGGCAAGTTTCTCAAACATGAGAGGGAAAAGCAACTGTTCAAAGGGGACATTTGAAAAGTGCGAAGAGACAGGGAGGACAGTAAGTGGAAACCCCAGTATAAAAATCAATAATATTTATCTAGTACATAGTATTTTTCATATAAAATGTAGTAAGCTTCAAAAGGTAAAAAAAAAAATTGAGTTTCACTTACACTCAGGGGGTTTCAAAATTAACTAGGATGGAGATAGGACAGGAATGCTAAAATAGGAAGATTAAGGATAGCTGAATGATTTACATATTGGCGACGTTACATGATCATTTCACTACTTAATATATATTTTTTTAATTTTTAATTTTCTTCTGAAATATTTCGTAATTATCATCATGTTCGACATTTATTTTGGCAGTGTTCATTTTGCTTTTACTTGTACAATACTAGAAAATTACAAAAATAATATAATAACTGACCTGCTTATAACACCAACTTTTGTACTGTAAATTACATTACTAAATAAGAACTTTTTTAAGTGTAAAGCACTCTGATGGTAACTTGAAAATTTGTTTTTATGAGCTTCTTTGATATCAGAGCAGCGTTCGGCGTTCACACTGAAATCTTAATTACTTTTTTGAAATTGAATTTTTTTTATGACTGTCGCTCATTTATAAAAACTTGAATCCCTTCTTGGAGGCCTAGTTGAATCGGATGCTGCAGCACTGGTACTTTACACAAAGATGGCGTAGTCCGAGACGGGGAAAAATGGTGAGGTGCGGCGGGAAACAGAATTCGAAAACCAAGCTAGAACGAACCGGAACAATGGCCTCTTTACTTGCTTCGATGTAGTCGACTTCTGTAGCACTTTCATGGTGTTGGATGAGGAATGTTTTAGCTTTGGTCATTTCAAGATGGTTTATTCAGGAACCCATGCGGGATTCGAAAGCAAAAGTCCTGTAGAACAAAGACGTCCTCACTTTCTCAAAATGCAGTCGTAACTTCTGTTGCATTTCTTAAAAAGTCAACATCCTGTCGAGCTCTCGTAAATGTTCGGATGGACATCTCATGAAATAGGGGCATACATCGTGGCCGGAAAATAATAAAATCAGCTTCAGGAACAAACTAATTTATTAAACAGTAAAGCAACACATCTCACTCGCTTCGAGCCAGTCCAGCGTCTCCTGCAAAGCGCACCAAAATATAATTAGGTCAGAGAGGTTGCCAGAATTGGCGGAGGAAGTTAGTATGTGGGAAGGCGAACCGTTTACGCCAAGTGGGACGGGTTACCATGGCAGAGATCAAGTACAGAATGGGCGATTATAGGTAGTTAGTAATATTATCACACACACACACATATATATATGTGTGTGTGTGTGTGTGTGTGTGTGTGTGTGTGCGTGTGTGCGTGTGTGTATGTGACATGATGGGCCCTGTCCCAGAACGAGCAGATTAAGAAGATTGGTCCCAACCACATCACAACGAAAACTTATGAATATAGTAGTCAAAATCCGGGAGCAATGATGAATTACAAGGTATGAATTACATCTCTTTATTTTGGCAGAACTCAGCGCAACCTCTCGAGGCAACAGAATATCGATGAGTCCCCTCACCTACACGGTGCAGAGTCTTATATAGACAATCTCGTCATGTGATCTTGATAGTGGGGTGTAATTGGTTCATACTTAAAAGTGACGTGATTTTGCTCAGAAGTATTTAATTTAGGTACCCACGCTTCGCATATTGGTTTCAAAAGGAAAAAAGGCGCCATCTGAAGGTTTTTCGCCCAAGGGTTATTAAAACTTAGAATCAAAAGCGAAATTAGCTCGAACGTCCAAGGGAATTTAGAATAAATTAGAATTTAAAAGAGTTATGGGAATTTTTATGTTATATATATATATTTATATATATTATATATATATATACATATATATATACATATATATATATATATATATATATATATGTATCAATTATACTGGATACAGTTGCGTCGTGCTTATATGCAAAAAAAAATGGACATTTTTGACTGTACCTCAAATATAGTAATTATATTAATCTCCTCAGAGAGGAGTATTTGATTTATTGACAAGATATAATGAACTTTGTTGCAATTTCCTCAAAAATTCCCCTCAGCCATTTAATAAAACTGTCAGATTCTCCCGTCTACACTAAACGGATGTGCTTTGTGAAATATTAACATACCCACGGGATGAAATTAAAGCATTCTGTTTGGAAAATTACCGACACATTCAGAAATATTATCACGCTTGTCAAATATTAAAGGAATGAAGAGTGTTATTTGTATTAATTAGGTACGCATCAAATATTAAATTAAAATTTCCGTACGTCAACTACTTTTTGTTTCTTTGGCATTGCATAATTAATAGCGGAGAAAAATATTTGCTGTTAAAAAAACGCGAGTCTTTAGGGTAGAATTATTTTAATTCATTAATAACGAGGAAACTTTTGAATGATCGAACATCATACATTTTCGGGGCAAGAATTTTGCACCAAATAAGAAATTTAACATTAGATGGTTCGTATTAATATATAGCTTTTCTAAGCATTAATATTTTTTATCTACTGTAATTTTATTTTGTGTATTTAAGATAATAAGAACATATTATCAATATATATATATATATATATATATATATATATATATATATATATACCATAATATGGGGTTTCATATTGACTGAGGGGGTAACTTTGTGACATACAGTAATTTTTATCGTATTTCTGATCTTGCGCAGCGCCCGTGATACATGAAATGCAAAGAACAGCGCCAACAAATTTGTTCGATATAGATAACCCTAGTTGCCGGTGTCCGAAGATTCTGCGCGCCATTTGTCTTCGCTGGCCAGTGTATTGTTCAAACCTGATGTCAAGCTATTGACTCAAACTTCGGAAACTGTGTGTGCTGAAGGCTAACACCTCATACAACCAACTACATCAGGTAGTTACCTTTTCTTGTCAATATGTTGGTTAGATTCTGGAGCAATATAACTTTTGTGTAGTGATATTTCCGAGAGATATGAGAACATAACCTAAATATCGAAAGGTGACGGGGTAACTTTGTGACACATTGACATCCAAAATCGTCATAAAATTTCCCATGACATCGTCATAAAATTTCTCACAAAGTCGGGATGTAGTCTTTCATGCAGTCTTTCGATATTGCATTTTTCCGTCCTCTAAAATACCACTGGAGAGAAAGAAGTATTGACTATCTGGGAAAAAAATTCCCGAAGGAGCAGAATGCGTCGGAAGCCGATTTTCTTCATCTTCTCAAAGAACTGATGGCTGCCGTGGGCAACTGAGGTTTCTTTGATGTCAAAGGCAAAGATATATCTATCCAAAATTTGTAATAGGTTTATATAATTGTGTATCAAGCTTTTGATAAGTGTTTTACTGTATAACTTTGTATCAATTTTTCCTCTTGGATTTCAAGGCAAAAACACAGATGTCACAAAGTAGCCCCACTCGGCGGGGAAACTTTGTGACACATTTTAATTTTAATTTCTCAATGGTAATTCAAGATCCGGGTTAACGCAGTACATTACTACGTAAGGGAAGGATGTACCAATGTTTTGCAATTGTTCGTTCTGGGCTTCTTTTAAAACTCATCGACTGACACAGGAAAAAACTTAAAATACGTCACAAAATAACCCCATCTTACGGTATATATATATATATATATATATATATATATATATATATATATATATATATATTTATTTATTTATTTATTTATATACGTAAATGTAAAATTAGCGTCTTAATTATATTCTAATTAAAAATTTCTGAAGAATTTCTTGGCTATAAATCAAGATAATTTCCACTATATTGCAAGTACTGTAACAACATTAACCTCTCTAGACCGGAGGATTTGATTTATTGACAACCCATAATGAACTTTGTTTCAATTTCCTGAAAAATTTCCCGAGTCATTTAATAAAGCTTTCAGATTCCGCTTTCTACACTAAACGGATATACTTTATAGGTTATTAACATACCCAGTGGATGAATTTAAAACACTCTGCTTGGAAAATCACCGTCACATTTAGAAATATTAACACGCTTGTCAAGTATTAAAAGAATGAAGAGTGCAATTTTTATTAATTAAGTACGCATCAAAAATTAAATTAGAATTTCCTTACGTCAAATACTTTTGTTTCTTTGGCAGTGCATAATTAATTGCGTGGATAAAAATTGCGGTTAAAAAATGTGAGTCTTTGAAGCAGAAGTATTTTATTTCATTAATAACAAAGACAATTTTGAATGACCGAGAATAACGCATTTTTGGACTGGGATTTTTCGCTACATGAGAAATTGAATTTTAGATTGGTATTATTATTAGATAACTTTTATAAGTAGTAAAATTATTATCTTTATTGCAATTTAATTTTGTAGAAATCAAACCACACAAGGATGCCTTGTAATTTGCTGGAATTTAGTAAATACAGATTTTGATATATATATATATATATATATATATATATATATATATATATGTGTGTGTGTGTGTGTGTGTGTGTGTGTGTGTGTGTGTGTAAGTAAGTAATGCTAGGAACGTAGACTATAATTTGCTAGATTTGATTGGGTTAAAATTAGGCAAATTAGCGTTAATAGGTAATTTACGATTATTAATTCAGTATCTATTCACATCGGAGTACGATTACTATATCTCGGTTTAACAGTTCGACCTCCGATTACATCGGAAAAAGCACATGTGGAAAAGCGTGTGATGACTGACTCACGCAAGTCACAAGATGCTTCGCTCGCGTAATTGCATTGCGCGAAAAAGAACAAAGCATAGATTAGGGATTATTTTTGGAGTGGTAGATCTCACGTCGCGGGGCTGAGAGTTGAAGGGAAATGAAGAAATGACGAATTAGCTGGGTTGATTATATTTAATTAATGTTAATTAATAAAGTTCTTATATGTGATTTAAATACTCTTTCTTTGCCACAGGCATACTGTTAATGACTGTCATTAAGTGTTAATTAGTAGATGAAAGGTTACACGGTGTAAGCACCGTGTCATATATATATATATATATATATATATATATATATATATATATATATGTTGGAGCCCAACTCCAAAATCGGACAATGTCCGAAAAAAATGCTCACAACGCGAATGGATCACATACAAATGCGCGAAGTCCGAAATGTTACATTATTTCGGACTTAGGTCATTTACAAATGATCATTTCGCGTATGGGCAAATCAGAAGTGCGCAGAGTACGAAACTTAATTTTATTTCGCACTTTGAACATTCTAAACTGTTCACTTTGCGAATGGGCAGTTGAAGAATGGTCAAAGTTAGAAAACAAACATTTTTAACTCTAATTATTTGACTGCATGAAATGAGCTAAAAGATCATTTTAATGATCTGTATTGACTATTTAAAAACCTCTCAGTTAAAAAAGTATGTCCATAGTGAAAAAAAATGAAAACATAGTAAAATAATAAGTGAGGGAAAAAATTGTGAAAAATGGACTGTTACTTATTCTTGCAGCGCAGAACTGCTATGGCTCTTACATATGATGTCAGTTTATAGTTGCATTTGATGCCAGTTGATAGGCACTTGCATCTTTTGCTGTCACACTGCTTTCTACAATTCAGTGGACGAAACCTTGTGAGTTTCCTGATTCCATTTTAACTGTGATTCGAAGTTAGTGTACGAAGCTTGGGACGTCTTTTTCAGATATGAAATTGTTTTCAGTCAGTTGGAATCCATTTCTGGAATATAACTTCTCCAATATTCCAGATTTAGTACCGAGTTTGTATAGCCCATCATCGTTCACTCCCATTATCACAGCTATCATATATTTGGGCGCAGCTCTTCCTTTGTCGAGTTCTGGAATCCGTAGCACAGCGTTCTGACCGATGCTCATGGGAGGAAATTTAGCGTCACTGCCTCTTAGCATTTCGCTCGTTTTCTTTTTCATTTTTTTCGCACAATCATCTCGTTTCTCTTCAATTAACTTCTACTTTTTTTGTTAGATAGACACATCGGAGTTTTCAGAATCTGATGAATCAGTTTCATGTTTACGTTCAGGAATGTTGGCCAAAACCTCTTCAAGTTGTTTTTCAGTCTCAAGGTCCGTTGAAAAACGCAATTCCTGGGAAAGTCCGTTAGTAAGTGAAACTCCAACAGAGCTTCGTATTGGCTTCTGGTGATTCCACGATGGTAGGTGCAATTTTTTTCATTTGAACGATTCGTAAGCCATCTGCCCACTGACTTGTTTGATTGTCTGCCATCCATGTCACCAATATATCACGAACATCTTGGTTTCCACGTTCGACGGAGCCTTGGCTTTGAGAGTATCTGGGTTTTCCATGAACAATTTTTGCTTCAAACATATAAGCAAGCTTTTTTATGATTTTAATCGAGAACTCACGTCCATTATTGAACTGCAAAATACTGGGAGCTCCTATGATACAAAAACTGTCCATTAAGTTTTAAGAAACTTCTTTAGCTGTTTTCGTTTTCAGTGGGCGTAAAAAAGGGAATTTGGTAAGATAGTTTGGTTGATAGTTCAAAAGGAATTTATAATGGCGATCAGACTCTGATTGCATGTCACTGAGATCAACCTGTCCTTGTTTTTGGAATGCGTTATTAAGTATTGGTTTAACAACTACTCCCTTGTTTTACCCTTTTTTATCAAGTGACACTATTCACCGAGAGAAAGGTACAGCTTGATGACTTTTCAAGGCACATTACAGTATTTCACCCATCCTCCAAGTGTGAAATTGGACTTGGCTCACTACTGATTTGCCCGATCGCGAATTGATCAAATTCAAGTGCACAAACTCCGAAATAATGTAACATTTCGGACTTGGTACATTTGTCAGTGATCCATTCGCGATGAGAGAATTTTTTTCGGATATTGTCCGATATCGGAGTTTGCTTCCGACATATATATATATATATATATATATATATATATATATATATATATATATATATATACACTATTTATCAAAAATTAAGGAAAAATCACAAAAAGAGGGATAGTACGTTCAAAACTAGGCCAATCTGTTTAAGATTTGAATATGTTGTTAAGTAAAAGATTCTGAACATTACTATATTATGCAAAATAGCGGCGCTGCAGTCGGAATACGTCATTTGCGAGGAGCATAAAGGTGCATTTCTCAGAAGAAGGCAGCAATTATCGTTGCGAGGCTGAGATTAGACATCTGGCACAGCCAAATTGTAAAAATGACTTCCAGACATCATTTGACCGAAGAACTGCGATGGCGAGCTATTGAAAGACTAGAGACTGGACAAAGTCAGACAGAAGTGGCCAGATGGCTAAATGTGAGTCCGTCAGTGGTTCAAAGACTTTGGAAACAATTTCTAACCACTGATTCGGCATCCAGGAGGTTCAGCCTAGGACGGCCATACACTACGACTAGTGCCGATGACAGATATTTGCCATTATGCGCACGAGACAATAGAACCGCAACTCCCTGCTTAACTCAGTCATCCTTCGCTACAATCTCCGGGAGGTTAGTATCAACATTAACCGTGCGGAGAAGGCTTCACGAAGGAAGTGTTCTTGTGAGGCGACGAGCTATTTGCGTCCCCCTCACGTCACGCCATAGGCGGAAACGTTTGCAGTGGGCAGTCAACATGTCCACTGGAAGCGTGATCAATGAAGGGCTGTTCTCTTTACGGATGAGTCCAGGTTTAGCATCCAAAGCCATAGTAGGCGTTTTTTGATTTGGACAGAACCTGGAACTCATTTTCATCCATCACACATCCGTGAAAGAGTTGCATACGGATGAGACAGTGTCTGTGTTTGGGGCGGTATCTCTTTGGGTGGACGGACAGACCTCCATGTCTTTCCCCGTGGAAATGTGAATGCTCTCACCTATAGAGATGACATCCTTGCTGCTTCTGTGCGCCCTTATGCCGGGCCAATAGGTGATGCTTTTGAGCTACAGGACGATAACGTGAGACCGCACAGGGTGCGCATCGTTGATGCTTATCTTGAGCAGGAAACAATTCAGTGCATGGATTTGCCAGCTCGATCACCTGACCTGAATCCTATCGAGCATGTTTGGAACGCTTTAGGACGACGTATAGCTGCTCTCAATCCTCCTCCAAGACCCTAGCCAAGCTTTCAACTGCTGAATAGACCGCATAATTGACAGCATCACACATCGCTGTATGTGTTGTATTGCTTCTCGGGGAGATCATATGTCAAACTATAGGTACTTTTCCTATACCAAACTGACAAATCCGATTTGTTCATTGTATACATATGCTCGTTTCTATAACACCATAGTTGTCTGGCGATTTCTTTTTATGCTGGTTTATACCTACCTATGTTTTGTATAATGTGCATAAGTTTCGTTAAATTCTACGCTTAATGTTTTGAGTAATTGCTATTTTTGTGACTGTTCCTTAATTTTTGATAACCAGTGTATATATATATATATATACAAACGCAATAACTGTAACTGTAACTGAAACTGTGTCGATTTCATTGCCATTCCAATAAATCATCAACGTTCTGCCTAGTATACCAATGTTCATCCTCTTTAGACATCCCAGTAATAAAGTGCACGGCAGAATGTTTTTAAGGGAGTGGTGTGTGTGGGGGTGGGGTGGGGTGGGGGGGGCAACTGTTAGAGCAGATTTTTTGTCGACAGTAGACAATATGAGTGGGTCTGGGGGACATCGTGGTTTCGTTATCGAGGCGTTCGACACAGAGGTTATTTAGGACGTTCTTCGGACACCATGCAAATAACGCCGTTCCTGATTGAAAAACGTTCTTCCCGATGGATTGGAAACGTGAAAGCAAGTGGGTCAGTATTACCTAGGAAACCAAGAATTCATCCTCGGAACATTGCAACTCTTGAAACTGTGCAAAGAGTCCATGATACGGCTGTACGTTAGGAAGTAGCAGCCATTCTCCCAGAAACAACCAACAGATTGACGGAAAATATTATATCACGACTTAGGTAGTGCGTCTCTTATAACGGGAATAGTGACGTTATTTTACACACCTAGTGTACGAAACTAGATTGTTTGTACTTCACGAAAATATAAATATTTTTTTCTGTAAATTGTTTCGTTGGTTTTTCTATGACCATTGGAAATATGGGAGCCCATTCTGCCTCATCGTATATCAGTGATTCTTAACATTTTCAACGTAGGATTACGTTCCTCAATAACCGTCCTCCGGAAAGAAAAAAAATCAGAGTTCGTCGCGAGTTATACTTTTGGTAGCGTGCCTAACCCGGTAGCAGTAAACAGTTAAACGGAAAAGTACCAAAATGCGTTGAAGGGGGTCCAAGACACAAAATTGTTCGAATTTTCGAAAAAAAATTTATTGGATTAAAAGTTTTTGTGTTCATTTCCGCTTAAAATGACGTTTAAAATCATATTTCTATCTTAATTAGAACAGGAGAAATTATTATTTTTTTTAAACATTCTAATTGTAGCCAAGCGTTGTTTTAACATGTAAGTGCGCTTTTCTGCATGATGATTTTTTTTCCCCATTTCTCGTCTTTAAATTGTTATAACTCAAGAACCGTTAAAGATAAATGGTTGAAACTTGGAACATGCCTTTTTCAACTATTTTACTTTAATTTTGATTCAGCAAATTTGAAAAAATATTTACTTTTGAAACTATGATTTTTTAAAAATATGTTACATAATTTTTTTTGTAATTTTTAATATAAATATTTTTAATTTTGTTTTAAATTAATATTTAAAAAAATGCTGAATCAAAATTAAAATTTATATATATTTCTGTTTAATTAAATGAAAAAGAATTGAAATTCGACAAATAATATTTCGAGTAATAACAATTTTAAATTACCCCCTTTTTTAAATTTTAAATTACAAATTTTTTTAAAAAAGTTTTTGAGAAATTTTATGAAGTGATTTTGTTTACAAATTATATGGTTAACCATCACAAAAAATTCAAAATTTTAACTCAATAAATAATTTTTTTTTAAATATGTCCCGGATCCCTTTAAAAATAAGAGGTAAGCAAAGATAAGTATTCCTACGTTAATAACCCGCGGTAGTTCCATTAGAAGAGACTACCTGAAATATATTTTTTCATCACGGTACACTTTTAATAAATTAAAAATGTGGCGGCACACTAAAAATAAGATAAATTTAAAATAGTTTTAATTGGATAATTGTATGATGTACCTATAATATATTTTGCAAAAATAGTATACGAAATAATTTTCATTGAAATATAAAATGAAATTGCATGACAGAATAAACAAAATGTTTATTTAACTGCGAATTACATTTAATGAGAAATTTGAGCTGGTAGTTTTTTGTCAACTTCATTTGTATTTTAGGGTAAAAATGATAATGCTATTGTTATTTCGTGATCCAGATTTAAAAGTCCAGAACTGTAAGTCATGAGCATTGGTTCAGCCAGTCCTAGAAAGGTAGAACTGATTGAACTACTTGGGCTGACGTCACTTATGTGTAGGTATTCGCAGTGTACGCTCACTTCGAGAATCTCGCGGCATAGTGGTTGAGAATGACTGCCCTATGTTGTGAATTAATTTCTGTGGGATTTCATTTCTTGCTTAGTATATCTATGGTGCCCGGTATAAAGGACTTACGTCCAAAAACAGTGATTTAAATATACCAAGTTATTGGCTTTTATACAAATAGTAGAACTATAATTTCGACTTGAGTCTTTTGTACAGAGAAATGTATTTTTGTATACAACTAGGGGCTTTGCCCCTAGGCTCGCTACACTCGCTCCTCTGTTATGGCTAATAGCGAGATGCATACGGGTGATTCTCAGGCAATGTAACAGCTTCCATCCATTTACTGTTGCCACCCTTGCGAAGGGTGTTTCGTCGCTGTTGAATTATTAGCTTTAAAATTCAATTAAAAATCGAAATTTTAAGATAGAAACTTGAAATGAAGTTTATATGAATAAGAAAGCTTTCAGCTTCCAGATGATGTAAATATTTTCTTTGTAATATAAAAACTCGAGGAGCATCGATATTACATCCACATACGGGACGATATTTCTTGAAAAACTGTGTTTCCTTTTTTGATGAAAATGTTAGTCTGTTTTAAAATATTTTTAAACAAATGAGGTCTAGTTTGAAAGAGAAATGTCTGTAGTCTTAGATTGTAAAACGATCAAAATTCTACGATCATTTTTTGCGAGTTATCGTAATCTGAAGATGAAAGAGTCAATATTGCTTGAAAAACCGTGTTTCATTTTTTGATGAAAATATTAGTCTGTTTTAAAATATTTTTAAACAAATGAGGTCTAGTTTGAAAACGAAATGTCTGTAGTCTTATACTGTAAAAAGATCAAAATTCTACGATCATTTTTTGGCGAGTTATAGTCATCTGAAAATGAAAAAGTCAATATTTTCCCACAAAACATAAAATTTAAAAAAAACTTAAAGTCCAACGAAGATAAGACATGTCTTACTTTGCCCCCCCCCCATTTTTCTGCATCCATTGGCATTGCTCTCGACCCCATATCCCCATCGGTTTCGGAGGAGATAGCGTGACAAGCTTTTGACAGCGGCAGCGGGAGTTACTTTTTTTTAGAATAGTGAGAAACTGATAGTCTTTTGTCCGCCCCCCCCCCACACACACAAACACCACTCCCTTACCAGCGACCTTTAGAAATGAGGGAGTCCATTCTGCCGTACCCTTTATTACGGGGATGTTTAAAGAAGATGAACATTACTATAATAAGCAGAACATATGTACAGATAAGTGATAGACTTAAGAACATCTGTACATTTTATACAAGTCAAAATTTTTTTTTTATCAATACTAACAAACATTTAAAAATCACTCTTTTCACTTAAGCCCTTTTATACCGGGCACCATAGATATATTAAACAACTATTAAATACATTTTATACACTCATCGCAAATTCTATTATTATAATATAATAATTTAGATTTTCATTAGTATAGTATGAAAATCTCATTAGTATAGTATGTATATACTAATGAAAATCTAAAAGCTATGATCAAAGCTTTTTATAAAAAAAAATATTGTAATATTTTATTCAACTCTGAGATTCCTCGTAAGAAGTTAAAATAAGGAATCTATTGAAAGAAGAAGAAAGCTTTCTACCATGCGGAACCTTTGCTGTAACGCTAGACATATATAACTCTGAAGAACAATTTTTTCCTCTATCGAGCCTTTCAAAGCCTTAATCATAGCCGAATATTTCGCTGCATGCCTTGGAAGAGAATAAGTTATGCCAATGCTATCTCAAAGTGACTTTTCTGATTCCAATTCCGTACAGTCTAATGTCAAATTCGATCGGAATTCTTATTCTGAATTTGAGTAACGAGTAGAAAGATGGAATGACGCCCGCAGCCCTCTTTTGGTATTCCAGTAAAAATTTGGAGTTCGTAAGGGATTAGGAAAGAGCTAAGAAAGGAATAATAAGAAATTCATAGCAGAATAAAGGTCGCTATTTAAAAAATCTTACATCAAAGTGTTTATTAAATTGAAAAGTTGAAAAAAAAATTCACTCATAAAATTTCTATTAAGTTTTATTTATTGCGAGCAGTCAGAAATCAGGAGTGATTTCATTAAAATTATATCCGGTATATAAGTTAAATTTATGCCGTAAAATATCTATAGAATTGTATTTACAACCAAAATTCAGAATTCGGACATAATTTGATTAAAATTATATTTGGACAGTCATTTGGTATTCTAGTAAAAATTTGTAGTTATAAGTGATTAGGAATGACCCAAAAAAGGAATAATAAAAAAAATTATAGAGGGATGAAGGGCGCTACTTAAAAAAGATCTTACATCAAAGTGCGTATTAAAGTGAAAAATTGAAAAACAAATCAAGCCTTAAATTTCTATCTAGCTCTATTTATTGCCGAAATACACAAATCAGGAGTCATTTAATTAAAATTATATCCGGTATATAAGTTAAATTCCTGCCGTAAATATATACAGGGTGGACCAAAAGTCTTGCCCTGATTATAAAAATCCATTACAAAATAACCGTTTAATATAATAATGTAACTTTTGTATCATTGGATAGGTCTGTTTCAGTAGTTTTTTGTTGTGCAATAGTTGACGCGACTGCTCCTTCAAGAGTATCTCAGGGGAGCATTTTTAAGGAAGACATCATTTTGAATCGACGGCCGAAATGCCGCCGATTCAAGAGAAAGCCCAATGTGTGCTTTGGTTTCACGAAACGAAATCGCCCATTAAAGTTCAGCGTAAATTTCGACGTTGTTATGGACGCAACAATGTCGATAACAATGTCGAAATTTACGCTGAACTTTAATGGGCAATTTCGCTTTGTGAAACCAAAGCAGACATTGGGCTTTCTCTTGAATCGACGGCATTTCGGCCGAAAATGATGTTTACCTTACAAATGTTTCCCTGAGCCACTATCGAAGGAGCACTCGCGCCAACTATTGCGCAAAAAAACTACTAAAACTGACCTATCCAATGATACAAAAGTTATATTATTATATTAAACGGTTATTTTGTAATGAATTTTTATAATCAGGGCAAGACTTTTGGTCCACCCTGTATATTTAACTGTATTTACCATCGAAATTTAGAATTCAGGCATGATTTGATTAACAATACATTTGGACAGTCTTTTGGTATTCTAGTAAAAATTTGCAGTTATCAGTGATTAGGAATGAGTCAAGAAAGGAATAATAAAAAATTCATATCGGAATGAAGGGCGCTACTTAAAAAAGATCTTACATGAAAATGCGTATTAAAGTGAAAAATTTAAAATAAATCCTGCCTTAAATTTCTATTAAGTCCTATTTATTGCCAAAATTCAGAAATCTTAAGTGATTTAATTAAATGTTTATCCGTTATGTAAGTTAAATTCATGCCATAAAATATCTCTTTAACTGTATTTACCACCGATTTCAGACATAATTTAGTTAAAATGATATCCGAAAAAGTTCAGAAATCGGGCATAGTTTACAAAATGCATTTCCAGTATATAAGTCAAATTTAGCATTTCCACTCTTAATAGCACAGATATAATGTAGAAATATTAAAAACTCTTATAATTACTATGTCTCTGTAATTATGAAGAGTTTTAATTTAATTTTCTTAATTTCTTAATTATTAACATATTTTGGAAAATTAACTTTTAAAATTAAATGTAATTTTCAACGTGTAAGTCTATAAAACAAATGACAATATATAAAATAACATCTCTTAGTATCGCGTCTAAAAGCATAATTTAACAACCTGATGATAAAATAATGTTATAAATTTCTGTTTTGCATTTTCCATTATCTTTAATTACCTGATGAACCTGGATAAAAATTTTTATTTTTCCCATTTCAGTCTGCAGATATTTTAATTAAATACATAAAACTCTAAAAGATTTTCTTCGTTCAATATTGATAAATTTAAAATTCTTCAATAGCTTAATAATTAAATAATTCTTATAAATTGAATTTAATGTTTAAATATAGTTTTTTTACAAGTAGAGACTAACTAAATACATCTCTCAATGTATGCAATAATTGCTAAAAAAATAAATATATATATATGTTTATAATAAATACGATGATCAATGTATACAATTGATGTAAAAAAATATATTTATAAAAAAAAATCGTAACGGATATTTTTATAGAGTAGAATTTAGAGTAGAATTAATACGGTCAATGTATGCAATTAATGCAAAAAAATAAATATATATATATATTTATAATAAATACGACGATCAATGTATACAATTGATGTAATATATATAGTAATTATAAGATTTAACAACCTGATGATAAAATAATTTTATAAATTTCTGTTTTGCCTTTTCCATATATATATATATATATATATATATATATATATATATATATATATATATATATATATTTATAAAAAAATCGTAAGGGATATTTATTTTTTTGGGATAATATCCAATCGTCTGCCGCATTAGAAAGAAAAAGAATACTTTTTTGTGTATTTGGCTGTTATGCACGTGACGATAAATTTATTTAAAGTACCAGAAAAAGAAATCACGTGATCGGCATTTAATAAATTAAATTCTAAAAATGAATCTTTAAAAATTCACCAAAAATCAGAAAACCAAGGTAAAGGTTCGAAAAAGATTTCATTTTAAAGGAATTTTTATGATCTTTCTTATGATATAAATTTTATAACCCTCAAATTATTATTTTAAAAGTAAACTTGAAAAAGTTACAAAAACAGCTTAAAAATTTAATTTTAAAAAATCTAAAAAGAATTTTTCAAAAATCTTTCTTAGTGCACCCCTACACCATAAGAAGAATCGCCATGCAAAATGTCAGTCCTCTATGTCCAGCGGTTTGGTCTCTGCGTTGTATGGCAGTGAGTCAGTTACGGAACTGTTTTATATATATAGATAATAAAACGTTTATCGGTTCAAAGCTGCTGTGCACAACTTCCTGTCATTAGACTTTCCACCTGTTACATCTTTGAGTAAGAACCTGCATCTGAAGTGAACCTCCTATATCCTATAGCTCCTCATTGTATGCTTTAGATACTAAAGCAGGGGTGACCAGTTTTTTTAATGCATGTGGTCAAATCAAAACAATATGAAAATTCAGCATACCACAATGAAAATATAAGTATAATGAAGAAAACAATTTAAATTTAATATAATAATTATGAAGTACAGAACACATAAACAGATTTTTAAAGTTGTTTTTAACACGCCCCATTTTACTTGTAATTTTACTTTTTTCATCTTCTTTAGGAATTCGAGCATCCCCTTTTGAGAACTGAAACCAAGAAAAGTATTATCCAGTGCTTCAACGCTTCCAGCTCCCTCACAGCAGTTAGATATACTTTAATTTAACATATCGTTGACTCCTTTCAATAATGTCATATCTCAAAAATCGGCGATTTTTAGTTATGCCTATTTTCAGAATGCCCTTAAAGATATGTACGTATAATTTTACCTTAAATACCTGCTAGATCATCATAATTCATCACTTGATATTTAGCCGCTAGAGAGTAGAATTAATATTTATTTTTTATACATTTGATTCTACTTTTAAACTTTAAAATCACTCTCCTGACAAATCACGTTTCTTGAGATATGACGTTGTTGAAAGGAATGGGCGAAATATTAATTATGGTATGCTGATTGGGTATAATAACTAAAGTATAAATTATTAATACACTTAGGGTATTTGATTACGTTATGTTCATTAGGTAAATTTGTTGATACATTTAAGGTATTTGTTAAGCACTTAGGTGGGTTCCCTCGGTAAATTTACAATGTCTTATGGCAGGTAAAGTGACTTATGTCGATTTAATTTGAGGAATCTTTATTGACTTTTAAATGAAGTGAGACCAACATTTACCAAACCGATCGATTATTTGATTTTTATTGTTAGTGCAAATTGAGTTCCCTATCTACGTATAATTTTACCTTAAGTACATTACAAGGTAAGAAACATGTATCATAGAGAAAATGAGTTCTGAAAAACGGAAGTTTTATTTGATCAATACAGAGGGTCGTTCGCACTTTGTGGAAACGATTTGGATAGTTAAGTTTTATGTATAAATGCCGTATTTTTACGGTGATTTGCTTCTATCTGATAGGCATGGTTCTTGACAATAGCTCTAGCTTGAATGTTTCATGAAAGTAAACTTTTTCTTACTACTGTCATGTCAAATATACCCCAATCCTCTTGGACCGTTTTCCAAAGTCCGTTGAGTTTTCATGGATACCGTTTTCCCAAGGCTCTTTTTCATAAACTGAAAGTGCAAAAGTCCATTGTAGAAGCATCAAGTGATTTTACAGGTATTTCATTAAACGGGATACACTTTATGCCTGTTTGTGATTCGTTCTTTGCTAAATAAGCTGCAGTAAATTAGACGTATGTCTAGAGACTTCGTCCAAATAACAGCTGAACTTTATCAATGCTCTAACCATGTAAGGCTGTAATTTCTTCTTCAAAAATTGGTTAAAATTTTCTGCTGATAGTAGAGTGAATTAATTTTGCCTTTACTTGAGACATTTTTGATTTTTAACTTGCCGTTGTAACAAAATCCTGCAACTATCATGACTCCCATTGGGAACTTTTCTGTACACTGACGAAGCCATTTCGTACGGTCATTCCCGTCAGTTGTGCAATGGAAAATTGATCTATTTTTATTACAGTCACTTAAATACACCCATGCCTCATCGAGTGTTACCACAAATTTCCATTTTTTCGGAAGCTAGGTTTTTTTCATACAATTTTCTGCAATTTGCTTTTCTTTCAGGAATATGCTTTGGCAAAAGCAAATGAACTTTAGGTTTAAACAACTTTTGAAACTTAAAATCTATATGAATGATTTTAGTTTCTATGCAATGGATCTTTGAGTCGGGGGATTTTCTTTTAGGATCAGAGACTTCACATTCTTGATATGTACCTGCATTTGAACAGTTTTAGTATGAGATTTCGCTGTCATGTTTTCATTTTTACTTTCAGTTAGACTCTATTTTCCTTTCAAATTTAGTATATTATAAATACATTTTTTTGAAACACCATATCCGCTATTTTACACAGCTTTATAATTTGTTGATATGAATATTTCTCCTCGGAAAGCGCAGTTACGTAACCTTCGAGCCATCTATCAAGCCATCTAGGAGCCATTTTCACAGTAAATCATTTATTTTACATTCCAATCAAAAGAAAACTGTAGCAGAAGATTATTCTGAAGTTGCCAACATTTTATCTCAAAATGCTAATGGCAAAAATAAATTTCAAAATCGTTTCCATAAAGTACTAACGGTCTTCTGAGAAGCACATTTAAGATGACCCTTTATGATGTCAGAGAGAGTTGGAGAGGGTACGATGTCCACCCAGATGTCGCCCCTGGGGTTGCTTGGTCAAAATTGAGGTGGCAACTGGCTAAGACGGACTTCAACCCTTGTGGTGATATACAAACCGGAGCCGAATACATTAGCCCGAAGCCTATATGAAGGCCTTATTTTAATAGTGGTCCAACTCCACTTTTTAAAGAAAATGGAGTTAGCCTCACTTTCATGTCATACATGTGATTTTTATCTTATTTTTAAACTGGTACACCTCTAGCTTATTTCTGCTGCCAACAGAGGGCATTAAAAATCAGACTTCAGCACTCAATTCTATGCACTCATTAGACTTTAAGGCTCTGCATCTCAAAATAAAAAAGAATGGACTTTGACCACTCTTCAAATTAGGCCTCATATGGACCTGGTCTGGAACTGCCGGCAAGGGGACATTAAGAACAACAACAACATTTAAGATAAAAAATATTACTATCAAAATTACTACCATGAATTTGGAGAATTTAATTACACTGGTGTAAGAAATTAAGAGAATTTGCAGACTTGATCTATTATCTCTAGAACTACTGTACCGATTTTAATGAAATTTGATATTACATACATTGATACAATAAAAAACAAATAACCATTCAATAATTGTAATACGCACACATGATTGTGCGTAACACTCGTTGGAGTCAGAAGGTATGAAACAGTGGTTGCAGAATAAACAAAAAATGGGTTAATAGATAGTGTTATTTTGCAGCAATCGGTTAATTTCAAATTGTAACAGTAAAAATGAGTAACCACCAACGTTTAGATGATGGAATGAGGTGGCTAATTGTGGGGAGGCTAGAAGCAGGCCAATCTCAAGTCCAAATTTGTAGAGAGTTGAATTTAACGCCGAGCATCGTGTGTAACTTATGGAAACAGTTCCAGGATACCGGATCCATCGAGAGAAAGCCTGGGCATGGTCGTCCAAGAGCCACGACGGCCAGAAAACATCGCCATTTGTCGATTACAGCGAGGCGTAACAGGAGTGCTAAAGCTTCTCAGCTCTCTCGTGACATGTATGCAGCCACAGGAACCCGTGTATCAAGGGTGACTGTTTCCAAAAGACTTCATGAGAGAGGGTTGTTTGCAAGAATACCTGCTGTTTGCGGCCCGCTCACTTCTACGAACAGAAGAATCCGTTTATCATGGTGCAGAGAGCATACAGATTGGAGTATGGATCAATGGGTGACCGTTCTCTTCGCTGATGAGTCCCGGTTCAGCCTAAACACCGATTATCGCCATACGTTCATATGGAGAGAACCAGGGACCCGCTACCTAGCCTCCAATGTCCGCGAAATCGACCATTATGGCGGAGGAGGTTTAATGATCTGAGCAGGCATCAGGTTGGATGGCCGCACATCTCTCCATGTCTTTGAAAGAGGCACTGTAACTGGTGTGGGGTATAGGGATGAGGTCTTGAAGCCCTATGTTCGCATTTTCAGGGGTGCAGTTGGCCCTGAGTTCATTTTAATGGACGATAACGCGAGGCCACATAGAGATCTTCTGGTCGACGAATTTCTAGAGAGTGAGGATATTCGCCGGATGGATTGGCCAGCCAGATCTCCAGACCTTAACCCTATAGAGCATGTCTGGGACGCTCTGGGAAGGGCAATTGCAACTCGCAACCCCCCTCCGAGAACCATCCAGGAAATGAAAACAGCGTTGCTGAACGAGTGGGACCAATTGCCACAGAAAATGAAAACTGCCTTATTTCAAGTATGAAATCACGCTGCGAGACCTGAATATCTGTAAGAGGGGACCATAACCCCTATTAACCCATCTATTAACACATTTTTTTGTTTATTCTGCAACCGCTATTTCATAACTTCCGACTCCAACGAGTGTTACGCATGATCATGCGTGTGTATTACAATTATTGAATGGTTATTTGTTTTGTATTGTATTAATGTATATACATGTCAAATTTCATTAAAATCGGTACAGTAGTTCTAGAGATAATCGACCAAGTCTGCAAATTCTCTTAATTTCTTACACCAGTGTAAAATAAACTTCAGCAGTAAAGTGTTGTTATTCCTCAGATGAGTTCAACATATAATTTAATGACCGTAATCTAACCTTACATATGGGTTTTATATTTTTCTCTCATTTTTTTGGATGGGGAAGGGTGGATTGGAGCTCGTGTTTTAACAACCTCAAATGTTGATTTTTTTATGAAAAAGATTTCTTAGTAAACACCTAGGGCATAAGATGACACACTACGCAAAATGTCAGTTTCTTATGCTTTATGGTTCTAGAGATATCGTTATCAGTGAGGGAGTAACTGGTATTTGGCTTTTTTATATAAAAATTAAGTTTTTATTACGGTTTGAGGTAGACTAGTGGTACCGCGTTAGATTTCGGAGCTGAGGGTGCTCGGGCCGAATCCCGACAAGCGCTATAAAATACCTCCGTGTCTGAGCCGGATATGGGCATAGTAAAAACGTGGACCGGAAAGTAACTCTATGAGGTCAGAGAGGGTGAGAGAGGGTGTGATCCCCTCAGATATCCCCTCGGGGGAGGGAGGTTGGTCGGTCAAAATTGAAGTGGTACTCTACTAAATCGGACTCGACCCTTGTGGTGGCAATATAAACCGGAGCCGTTCCCCCATCCCGCTTGCCTATATGGACCTGGTCTGGAATACTTCCGGCCAGGGGGCATTAGAAACAACATCATCATCAACAACAAGAGCAACAAAAAGAGCAACAACAGCAACAGCAACAGCAACAACAGCAGCAGCAGCAACAATAACAACAACAACAATAGCAACAACAGCAACAACGACAACAACAACAACAACAACAGTAACAACAACAACAACAGTAACAACAACGGCAACAGTAACAACAATAACAACAACAACAACAGCAGCAGCAATAACAACAACAACAACAACAACAACAACACTAATTTGGGAGGGTAAAACACATGATCATGATAGTGCTTACTCACATAATCATATTTAAATCGGGAGGGAACAATTGTATTCAAGCATTGTTAGAAGACATTGACGCTTAATATCCTTAGGAACGAAAAACAATGGAACCATATGACAAATCCAGAGTCCGTATATCGGCAATAACAAGATTAAATATGAACCAAATAATGTATTTTGTTATCAAAAAGAAACATTTTAAAAGTATATACTATGTATCTATATATTGACTTTAAAAAGAGTTGTTGTCGATTTAAACTACTGATGTGGAAACTATAAATTTAACAGTGTTCTAAAAAAGAAGACCGAGAACAATACATTTTTTATAACTTTTGATAGTTAAATATGATTTATATCTTTCAATACATATACTTTTTTTGCTTTGTAAATGTTGTTTAAAATAAACTACTATCAAACGCTCGTTACACTTTATTAGCCAGGATATATTAAAAAAGTCCCCTCAAAGTCATTAAAAAGTAATTTTTTCTCATTTAAGTATTGAAAAGTTAGTTTGTTTCTTGATGTTAATGTATTTTCCAATTTTTGGATAATAAAGGATTCACAATGGTAAGAAAATTGATTTGTGATGCAAGTTATAAAAATAATTTCGTAATCTCTGATGATAAATTTTTATTATTATTAACTATTTGCAAAATGCTCATAATTTTTATAAATACTCATTTTTGCGTATAAACTGTAAACGGAAAAACGTTGTTACTTCAAACAGAAAAAAAGTCCTAAATTATCTAGGGAGAAATATTGACTGCATATTTCAGTATTATTAATTGTATTAGAGATTTTAGCGATTGAATCTTAAGTATTATTATCAAACACTTAATGATCTCCTATTTAATACTTATAAGCAAACATGAAAAATTTGATATCAAAGAGTGATAAAAATAATATGTAAACTTGAAAAAATATGATACATAAAAAGCAATGATATTTAATGGTGATAAAAACGATGGTATTTATAGGTAATAAAAATGATGATATATAAAATTAATATAAAGAATACAGTGATATACAATACAACTTATCTAATGAGTCTTTAAAAAAGTACCCAAAAATACTTTTAAAAAGTATTAAAGTATTAAATGTACTAAGGCTTTAGTACTGAAAAAAGTACTAAACCCTTAGTACTTTTTAAAGTACTAAAAAGTACTAAAGTATTAATTTTTAAAGAACGAAAAGTATTCTTATTTAAATACTTTAAAAAGGTACTAAAGTATTACTTTTTAAAAGTACTAAAAGTGTTCTTATTTCAATACTTTAAAAGAGTACTAAAATAAGTATATTTATACTAAGCTTTTGAAAAGGCTATATCCCTTATCTGTTTAAAGTTTTTACAATGGAATAACGATTTTGTTCTCACTTGTTCAAATTGTACTCCAGTCTATATATCTACCTTTCATTTAGAAATACTGATTAAATCCAACGAATTAAATTAATTATAAATGGGTATGCTGTATTTTCCTCCGTTCGATATTGAATTCAATTTGTAGACTCTGCCCACTTCAAAAATAATTTGTGTACAGCGAATCGTACTTGCTTAGAAAAATTTACTGCTCGGATAAAGGCATCCGCTGACATCGTAAATCTTCATTAACGAATATAGGAATATTTTCAGTATATTTTTATTGCAGATTAATAAATGCAAATAGTTCTGTTTCTTGTACTTTGAAAATTGATGCAATTTTCCATCTGCAACAAAAGACAATTAAAATGGTAAAGCTTCATCAACAGTGCTTTTTCTCGTGGGGTAAACATGAGAGTCTTGGTATATTTACCTTGGTAAAACCCAGTATTGCTTTTTAATAATTACTCAGCGTAATTAACCTTTATTGTCATTGCAGTTATTTTTATAGAAGCCAAGTTCGTAGATCGTGAATCTTGGTGCAGCGCCATCTCATGGACGTATTTTAGAATCTGCTAACTTCTAAAAGGATACAATTTGTGTACAGCGAATAGCACTGGCTAAGAAAAAATATCTGATCGGATAAAGACATCCTCTGATATCGAAAATCTTCAGTTACCAATATGGGAATTTTTTCAGTATTTTTTAATTGAATATTAGCAAATGCATATTGTTGAGGTTACGTTTCTTGCATTTGAAAAAGGATACAGTCATCCATCTGTAACAAAAGGCAATTGAAATGATAACGCTTCACCAACGGTGCTTTTTCTCGTGGGATGGACATGCCGATCTTGGTTTTTTTTCATCTTGGTAAAATCCAGTATTGCTTTTTAATAATTACTCAACGTAATTAACTGTTAGTGTCTTTGCAAATCCTTTTATAGATACCATGTTTCTAGAACTTGAATCCTGGTGCAGCGACATCTCCTGACCGTAGACTCTGGAAATTTCTAAAAGGATACAATTTGTGTACAGCGAATAGCACTAGCTGAGAAAAATTGACTGGTCGGAAAAAGTCATCCTCTGACATTGAAAATCTTCAGTAACCAATATGGGAATGTTTTCAGTATTTTTTAAAGAATAAAACCGTATAACGGCCTTATACGGTATTTGAACTCAAGCCCAATGCGGGACAGATCAGAAAGCTAATCACTAAACCATGTGGACAGCTGCATTTTAAAAATTGATCAGATAATCCATCTGTGACAAAAGAGAAATATTCCCCAACAGTACTTTACCTATTAAGGTCAACATTGCAAACTTCTTGCCGTTGTATAACTAACTGTTATACAACAGGTTCGTTGGTTGGTTGGGTTTTAATGGCACAAGGTCCTAAATGATATGAAGTGCCAAACACAAGACTAGAGCCGAAAAAGGACGTATATAAAAGTGCCAGTCCCGAATAAATAGCGGGAATTACCGATTTAAAACCAACACTTTTTGATAATAAAAAGGAGTGTAAACGGGAAAAAATTGATATATAAAAGGGTGATAAAAATTATGTGTAAACGTTATAAAAATTTAGTACGTAAAAAGTAAGGATACTTTAGAAACACTTTCAAGCCATCACCAGCCTGAATTGTGGCTGCTAGATGGCGTAGCTCCGAACGCCCCCTACATCAAGGAAAATTATATTCGTAGCGGAATACTCTGTACAACGGGTCTTGGCGACATCTAGCCATACAAGAGTATTTCGAGTCATCCCGATACCTTCATTTTTCTCCCTCATAGGGATCAGAAAACTAGGTAGTTTCTGCTCTATGACGTCACAGTTTTGACAGATAATTACAGAACCGGGAACTCTATAGTTCTTGGGGGGTAAATTGACTGTTCATCAACCTTAGGGCATACTACAACTCTAAGAGAAACTTTCACGCCATTAACGGGGGAAATTTTGGCCGCTAGGTTGTGGAAACTGCGGCCAAAACATCGTTCTTTTCGCAGAGAAATCGGAGCTCCGACAGAGACCCCTCCGTCACAGGGAATTAATTGCGCCTCGAAATATTGTCTATACTGACCTCTAGCCACGCAGGAGGATTTCGAAGCATCCCCAAGCTTTAATTTTTTTTTCGGATCGGGACCAGAAAACTCGGTACAGTTGAACCCCGTTATAACGAACCTCAAGGGACCAAAGATTTTGTTCGTTTTATCCGGTGGTTCGCTTTATCCGAACCGTTAAGAAAAATGCTAGAAGTCACAAAATGTATAACTCATTAGTTGAAATGTGTATTCAATTCAGTAATAATGTGCAGTCGAACCCTGTTATAGTGAACCCGGTATATAACGATCTCACGGATATAACGAATGAAAAATTTGGTCCAGTCTGTTTCCTATTATACGTAATTTAATTAGTACTGTTCCAGTTTAGTGTAATCGATTTTTGTCGATTTAATTAATTAATTATCATTTTTAACATATTTTATCATTTATTCACGCATCATTATTGAATACACATTGCAACTAATGTGTTATACATTTTGTGAACTCTAGCGTTTTTCTTAACGGTTCGGATATAGCGAACCGCCAGATAAAGCGAACAAAATCTTTGGTCCCTTGAAGTTCGTTATAACGGGGTTCGACTGTATTGATAAAATGATAAAATCTATTAAAAATGATAATTAAT
Source organism: Dolomedes plantarius (assembly GCA_907164885.2). Classification (NCBI taxonomy): domain Eukaryota; kingdom Metazoa; phylum Arthropoda; class Arachnida; order Araneae; family Dolomedidae; genus Dolomedes; species Dolomedes plantarius. The sequence goes on along the minus strand of OU015503.1, from coordinate 36,701,570 downwards.
GAAATAAATCAACTAAAATCGATTACACTAAGCTGACACCATGCAAATTGAATTACGTATAATAGGAAAACGACGGGTACAAAATTTTTGTTCGTTATATACCGAGTTCGCTATAACGGGGTCCGACTGTAGTTTCGGCTCTATGACATCACCGTTTTAAGGGATAATTACAAAAGCGGAAACCGGATAGATCTTGCGGGGAAAATTTGACTGTTCATACACCTCAGGTCATACGGCAGATTTAAGAAACACTTTCACGCTATCAACGGCTTGAATTTCAGGTGCTATAGGTGGCGAGAAATGCGATCGCTATATCGCTCTTTTCGCACGTCAAGGGAAATTATATCCGTAACGAAATACTGTGTATACCGGTTCTTTGAGACCTCGAGACACACGAGAGTTTCTCGAATCATCCCGATACTTTCGTATTTTTTTCAGTCGAGCTTAGAAAACTCGGTTGTTTCAACTCTATGACGTCCCCGTTTTGATAGATAATTACAGAACCGGGAACACCAAAGCTCTTCTTTGAAAAATTTTACTGTTCCTCGGACATTGGGCACACGAAAAATTTAATGGTGATTAAAAACAATGATATTTAAAGGTAATAAAAACGATGATATGTGAAATTAATAAAAAGGATTCTATGATATGAAAGTTAATATATAAATAGGTAAAAAGCTCTAAAAATATAACAGTAAAATGAATAACAAAAGCATAGACTGTGTATAAAACCAGTTGGAAACAAAAAGGCAAATAGTTCCCCGGTCATCTCATAGGAATGCAACAGAAAAGTCTGCGGAAACTGCAACTCATGGGACGAGCCCTCTGTTGCAGCTATTTCTGACATTGTAAGCTTGGAGCAAATAACGAAGGAGAAAATAAAGTTGGATAGTACAGGCAAGCGAAGAAATTGAAGTGCAATCCGGTAGCTACTAAATTAAAAAGGGAAGTTATAACTAGACAGGGTTTACTTACGCTGTAGAAATGGAAAATGAAGTATAGGGTAGGAAGTTTGATGATAGGTGTCGTAAAATTATATTTTTGCAATTTTTGTAATTATAATTTTTTTACATTGGTTGTTATTGTTATCAGTGCCCCTGACCGGAGGTATTCCAAACCGAGGCCATATAGGCTAGACGGTTGACGGGTTAATAATGGCAACACAAGGATCGGAGTCCGATTTAGGCAGGTGCCACCTCAATTTTAACCGAGCATTTTTAGGGGTGATATCTGGGGGGATCGTACAATCTCCCAACATCTCTGACCTCCTAGAGGGATTTTCCAGTCCACGGATTTACCGTGTCCATATCCGACCTAGACACAGAGGTATTTGATGGTGCACCTCGGGATTCGATCCAAGCACCCTCAGCACCCAAAGAAAGTTCGCTACCACAAGGCTGCCAGGAGCCCAGTCCTTAAGTTAAACTACAGTGACTCAGGAATGAACAATAGGCAAGTTGATGAAGTTTACATGCATTTGTCAGTCCCAGAACACCGAGAAATTGCTCTGAAATTATGAAAACGTATAGGAAGAACCTGATATTTAGTTTCAAAAATTCTAATTGTTTTGTGTATCCTCTTAAACAAGGCACACATTTAACAAATTTTACGAGGTAAGATCAATTAACTCCATTAAGTTAACATTTATAAATACTTCTTAGTTCATATAGTCCTATATTTCCTGTTTTTTTTTCTTTTTATTTCAATACAGGAATATAATACGCAGATTTACGGATATTCATGTAATGAGATACACTAACTCAAATGATACTCTCATTTGAGAAAAAAAAGTGTTTGAAATATCTTATATTAATTTTTATCATATTTCGTATTGTTTCGTCTATCCACTTATTACGGGATCATCCGAGAGAAATATCTGATTTGAACGTTTGAAGTAAGCTAATTTTAAGTGCAGAATTTCTGTAATTATTTACTGGTGACTGGCAAAGGCAGTCTCACAACCCACAACCGAAAGCGCCATCATCTATTGTGAATTGCCGAACAAAATTGAAGATCACAAGATGAATGGTAAACGTTCTCGTGGGAGGAGTCACAGTTCACTACACTTCACACATACACTTTCTGGGTGCCCAGCAACCAGGGTCGAAGTTTCACCGTTGTTATGAGCTCCTCAGAAAGGCATAGCTGATGAAGTACAGTGGGGAGAAAGGAATTATCATCGTCTGTTATGATTAGCGATGCAAAATATAGTTATTCGTGATATGTGGGCGTTTAACAATTTCCTATGTAGGAAATTCCAATGTTGGAAATCAATGATTCCAATCAAAGATCAAAGATTCCAGTGTTGGAATTTCCAGAGTTGGTTTCCAACATTGGAAACAATTTCCTATGTTGGTATGTATTAAGGAAGGCCAGCACAACTCAAAATGTGACGAGGGCCTTATTACTTTAAGGAAAGTTGCTGCCGGCAGCAAGAAAATAGGGTAGGCGGGATTGAGAAAAATGTTTTATCTAGCAAAGAACGCTAGCAGATTTAACATGCCCATATCCGACCTAGACAAGGAGGTATTTACTTGTTGGCATAGGGACTCTCAGTACCGAATGACGAGGTTACCACTAGACTTCTTTTAGCCCTTTTTCCTCGGTAAAACTAAGCATTGCTTTTTAGTAATTACTCAACGTAAGTTACTGTTATTGTCTTTGCAGTTCCTGTTATAGTAGCCACATTTGTAGAACCTCAATTCTGGTGGAGCACCATTTGATAGACATCTTTTTAATCATTTATGTAATTATTTTATTTATTATTTTTTTTTGGGGGGGGGGGTTTAAAACACTCCGAAATTATACAATATTTTTGTGTGTACTTGTAATACTACGATACGTTAATAATTCACTGAAATATTCATTTTTTAAATATTTACTGAATTTTGAATCACCCGGTATAGTTGCTTTGGTTTGGAGCACTACGGTCAACTTTTTGCTATACGAGGGCTTATAAGACCGGTTCCTACAGTTTAAAGCTGCTTCCGAATGGCTACAAACATCTATGCCGACAGTGGGACTCGAATCTACAGGGCCGAATACCAGCGTTCTAGCCATTCGGCCATTATCTCGTCATCGAGTATAAAAATTTTGTCCAGATTGTTAAGAGTTTCATATCAGGATATCAAGCTATAAATACTTTAAATCATTATTAAATATTATTGCTAAAACCTATAATCTTAATGAAAATTATTATATAAAAAGATTCAATACTCTATATAATAACATACATATATAAAATTTAATCTCTCCTTATGTTATTTGATTTGAAATTTGTAAAAATAATAAAAAAATGTATTGACATTTTAAATATTTAATGTTTTAAAAATTAAAAAGAGAAGCAAAAAAGAAAAGTTAAAAAGTTTATATTATTTAAAATATATTTTCGAAAGAAATTAATTCCATATTATTCTAATTATTTTTACGTTTATAAAAATTCCAGGAATATGAGAATAGCTTTAAATACTTGGTTCTTTAATGCTTGAAAAAAAAACCAGCATTCACAAAAATTAATTCTACATTTAAATAAACATCTAAATGGGAAGATAATTTGAAGTTTACTTAACTAACATTGAACGAAAACAAAAACCTAATCCGATTATCTGACTAAATTTGTAATTGTCCCTTGCGCTACGAATAGCATAAAATTTAAATTAGTAAGTTTGAAATGCATAATTCAAAATAAATGTCTTTCCAGTGTCCTGGGAGATTTTAAGCAAATGGTTTTAACGAAGGATGAAAAATATGGTTTGAAAAATGTTTTGTTTCGTTAAACAGAGCAGTAAATATATCTGAACTTTCTAGTTTTTTCTTTTTATGTTTAAAGAGCTTACAAAAAGTATATGACCCGAAGGGTTGTAAAGATTCTTCACATCTACCCTTTTAAGGTGATTGCACTACTATCGTCGACTTGTAATTTAGAGGCATGTTTAAAACTGCATATATGCAACAAATTTGAGTCGTAACTCAAAAAAAATATATACTTTTAGTAAGCCATCGAGTTTCATTTCAAACGCATTTTCAAGAGGACGAATGTGTGTCAAATTTGATCTATAACTCCAAAGAAATACATACTTTTAGGAACCATCGAGTTTTATTTCAAAGGAATGTTTAAAAGGAAGAATGAGTGGCGAGTTTTATACGTAACTCAAAACAAATATTTACCTTAAGTGAGCCATCGAGTTGTATTTCAAAGCCATGTTTAAAGGACAATTGTTTGGCAAGTTTAATCTGTAACTCAAAACAAATATTTATTTTAAGGGAACCATCAAGTTGTAGTTCAAACGAATGTTTAAAAGGAAGAATGTGTGGCAAATTTGATCCATAACTCAATACAAATATATAATTGAAGTGAGCCATCGAGTTTTATTTCAAAGCCATGTTTAAATGGACAAAGGTGTGAAAAATTACATCCGTAAATTTAATCAAAAATTACTTATACTTTTAGACTTTTAGAACCTAGCAGGTGGTGCAAAAGGTGTCACTGCACCTGCATGGTGATTCCTAGGAACTGTGGTGTGGGGCGCAGACTGTTCTTTACGTGTAAAAAATTGGACTATTAGTTTTAACGGATATATACAGTAACTGTTTGAAACTATAAATAGATACATAACAGATTCTATATATAGATATGTAACAATGCATATCATATTGTTATTAGAATAATATTTAAATAATAATGGAGCAATTTTGATTTTTGGTCTGATTGACCAACAGCACACGAAGGGTAAGGAGTGAATTTTAAAAAAATAAATCGGAAAACGGTGTAAATGCATATCACGTATAAGTCTGAATGTGAATGTTATTCAAAACAGATAAATTTAAGACTCATACATAGTAAACCATTGATTCTTAACCGGTAGTAACGGGAGAAACCCCCTCTTTCCCGGGCACTCCACCATTTCTGAATGTCACTGGTAATGGAGTGACATTCAAAAAAAAAAAATATATATATATATATATATATATATATACATACACACACATATACATACATATTATATATATATATATATATGTGTGTGTGTGTGTGTCAGAACTTAGCTGGTAAAAGAATGATTAATGTAAATTTTAAGGGGGCTTGGGAATTAAATTATTTTCGCGGCGTAATTCGCCTCTAGTTTTTCATATTTCAAGACGCGTTCCGCGAATTGGGAAAGGGAAATTCCCCTTTTCATTATATAATCTTGGCGCGTCTGTGGTTAAGCTTTCAAAGAGAAAGTCTTATATAATTCTCCTCGGAGGGATGTCTAGATTGGGCTCTGCGCATGTGCACGGAGAGTTGGCGCACGGAGCTGACCGCGAATGTTAGGAGAGCGAGGGATAGACTCCAATGCTGTCGGGTGTGTGTTTCGCCGCGTCTCTAAGAAAGATTTTGGTTTGGTTTGGTTTGGAGCGCTACGGTCATTTTTTGCTACACGAGGGCTAATTAGACCGGGACCTACTGTTTAAAGCCGATTCCGAACGGCTACAAACGTCCATGCCAAGAATGGGATTCGAACCCACAGACTCTGGTTCCGAAAGCCAGCGCCCTAGCCATTCGGCCATCGTCCGGCCTCTAAGAAAGAAATAGCGAATAATGAAATACGTAGATCTGGAGAGGTGGTCTACATGGAATCGAACTGAATAAACACTACTTATTTGATACGATGCTGAGTTATTTTTGAGTGAATGCCTTACCCCGATCCCATGGATTATAAAACAAGACTGCAAACGACATTTTAGCAGGCAAAGCCAACGCCTGTCATATATATATATATATATATAAATATATATAACATGGTGAGCCCCCAAAATGACGACCGATGAAATCAAGGACACACCATGTCCCAACGCATACTTAGAATAAATTTTACTGAGACGAGGAACACAGACATTATCAGTTGAGCTTCGTTAAAAGATATAATGGCGGCGACATATATTATCGATGCGAGACAAAGGTAAAAAAGTTACAACATGATTATCGTGCAACAGGGATCCGAAGAGTGCACAACTCTACATGACGTAGGGTCTTTTATAGAATTTTTGTCGTCGCTCATCATGTGAAGATGAAAAGGAATACTAATTGGTTAGCTCTGACTCTGGTGTCAGAGGTGACGTATAATATTAAGTAAAGATGCGCGAGAAATTAGAATTTCCGGAGGGGGGGCGCTACGAGGATGCTTTGTTCTTTAAATAAGAAAGGAAAATAGCTCAAACGCGACGACGCCCAAGGCAATTCAGAGTTTGAATTGAATATAGGGGTTTCTATATGTCATATATATATATATATATATATATATATATTTATACTAGAAGGTAACCCGTCATTTTGACGTCATAATACTAATGATGACGTCATAATGGAAAAAGTATATGAAAATTAAAAAATATCCCGAATTATCTAACAATATTGCATTTAATCCACACCTTGTAAAAACAAACCCTTTCATTATTTTTTATTTATTTAGTTTTTCATGCGATTGGAGTAGTAGACTGCCATCCAACAAGTCATTTTGACGTCATAATACTAATAATGACATCATAATGGAAAAAGTATATGAAAGTTAAAAAATATCCCGAATTATCTAACAATATTGCATTTAGACCACACCTTGTAAAAGCAAACCCTTTCATTATATTTTATTTATTTAGTTTTTCATGCGATTGGAGTAGTAGACTGCCATCCAGTTTTTTACAGCTCACTACGCGATATGAATACTTGAGCTGCTTGATTCATTCACATTCAAGTTTGCTTACTTTCAGAGTTCATCTCAAAAGTAAACAGATTTTTAAAAACTGTTAAATATACAGCTAAAAGCATCCAATTTTTTTTTTTTAGTTCTGAATGTTTTATAGAAAAATAGGCTGAACAAACATGATTTGATGGAGAAGATATTAGGTTTTAGGTAAGAAAAAATTCTGATCCATATCGGAAATTGAAATTAAACCTAACCGGCTGTTTGTTTACTGAGGGCTTCAATTGAAAGATGAGTACAGCCCGGAAGTGTTATACAGAGACAACGGCTATTATATATATAATATATGTATATATATATATATATATATATATATATATATATATATATATATATATATTCGTTATTGAGATGTTTTTGTAAACGACGATACTGTAACCGCGACACAGAGGACATCTAAAAGACACTACGCACAGATGCCGTTTCTGATCGAAAAATAATCCTGTGAGGGTCTTCAAAGGTAAGGGCAAGTTCGGTTGCATTACCAAGGAAAACAAAGGGTCCTCCTCGGAAAATCAGAACACATGAAATTGGGAAACGAGTTTGTGAGTCCACTACTCGTAAGGAAGTGGCAGCCATTCCCCACATAGATGGCCAACAGAGTGATGGAAAACTTCAAAAAACGGGTTCGACAGTGCATCGGTTATAACAGCGCCCCCTGAGAGATGTCATTTTGAAAAGCTAGTGGGAAATGAACTAGATTCTAAATACTTTTCAGAAATATAAAGATTTCTTTTTTCTGTCAATTGTTTCGTTCATTTTGTCTGACCCTTTGAAATGTAGGAGTCCATTTCTACCGCACCCTATCTCCTGCAAGGTAGTTTTTTTAAATAACGTATAAATATGAAGCTCTATAAACTTTGAATGAATTTTATTTAAACATAATTTTATTAATTTGCATTTATTTGTAAAGGAAATAATTACAAGATAAAAAGAACTTTTTATATACCACGTTTTTAAATTTTCTGAAGAATCATATAAACTAATTGTACAAACCTTCACTTAATTATTCTTTTTCACTTTCTTTTATTTAATTTTGATCACTTTTTAGTCGTTTCCAATATCCACAGATTTTATAAACTGCTAAATTTTACAATTTTTTTTCAATTTTTTGTACAATATTTTTGTAAACAATCTAAATTCACATGTATTATGTTTTCGAAATCGTCAAACACCGTTACGCAAAAGTGCAATCATTGAATTCGATCGATTTTTTCCGAACTAACTTTCCATACAAAACAAAATTATCTGAAAATGAATTCAGTTCTGCTGAAAGATGGCTAAAAGTGTTAAAAGAATGCATTGTCATCGTGTTCTGAGCTATTCTAAAAGTTTCAAATGTGTAGCTAGTCGGGAAGTTAGTTAAAAATCAATTGAGAGATTTCTACGGGACAAACACACAAACAAGAAAGCGAGTCAATAAAAACATGGTAAAATGACAAACGTTACGCTTTAATACCTTTCTCACGTGTTTCATCCCCCTGAATTATTTTAAATTCGATGCACGCCATACAACCTTATATAATTGACTATTAATAAACAATGTACCCGGGTGTAAGTTTATATATTAATTAGATTTCTAGAGAATAGTTGGAAACACAGAGGGAATTAGAATGGCAGATAATAAGGAGTAAGAACAACGAATAAATTAACTATAGTCACAGTAAGTGGAATCTATTGTTTACAATCGAAGAAGTATCAACGTTAATGAAATCAAATGTATCATTTAGAATACTTAATAGCAATAACCATTAATTGAAAGGATTTTTTGTTTTTTGCAAATTTCCATAACAAATGAACGATTTTTTCGATCCCTATATTTTATTTCTGCTCTACATTCTCTAAAGTTAATAATAATAGATCTGCATAGTGTACAAAAGATATGTACACTGTTTTACTGTACATATCCATTGCATTGAGATTAACGTACTGTATATTCTTTGGGTACATTGTGACATTAATTCATTAAACAACCTCCTAGGTTCTGTCATACTATGGTATCAGTCGTCTTCATTGTACACACACACACACATACACACACACACACACAAACACACAAACACACACACATATATATATATATATATATATATATATATATATATAGTGGAATTCCTCTAGCCGACCAGCCCTATTCCACAGCCGCCTCTCAATAGGGCCCTATTTTGATCTGAACCGAATAAAAGTAGATAGATCCTATGTTATGAAAAAACCTTTCTCCTCGGCCACCCCTCAAAACGGCCACTTCTTTTCCGAACCATGACTGGCCGCCGTACAAAAGTTTCCCTGTATATGTTTCAGTGAATATATATATATATATATATATATATATATATATATGGGAACTCTTGCAACACAGTGCTGAATAAACGAGGCGACAACAGTGACATCCCGCGGAGAGAACGGTTAAGCAGGAATTGTTCCCTGGACACCCATGCAGACGAATATGGGGAAAGAGTGGACATGACGGCCCCGCAACTGGATAGTGTGCGAGACGACCCTACGACTGTGAACATTTTGCTAGTGACTGTTACTACGACGTTACATTCATGTTAATCTTAATTCGTTTTCTACATAGTTCCGATTTTTACATCTAATTATCTAATTCCGTTTAAATCTTAAAATATACATCGCGTCGTGAATTTCATGGGGACTCTTTCATCTCTTACCACACACACACACACACACACATATATATATATATATACAGTGGAATCTCGATCGATCGTTTTCCCGTATGTATCGTTTATTTCATCCAGTCCTGAATAAATTCCATAGAAAACAAGCAAAAACAGACCGCATGGATCACTCCTCGATCCATCGTTTTCCCGCAATATTCGTTCTGAATATCGCAGCTTTCTATTGATTTGTCGGTTCGATAGTATTTTCATAACTGAACCTGAAATATAAATGTGTCGATTGAACTAGAATGACGCTCTTATTAAACAATGAGCAGAACCTTTGAGACGCACGCTGTCGTATTTTCCTTCTCTCCTGTTTATCCTCGTTTCGCGTTATCGTGCTACTCCCATTATTTTTTCGTCGTTTGTGTTCCTTAATTATTTAGACCCTGGAGTATCCTATTTTCGGCAACTCATTCCAATTTTCCGACAAATTCAATATTTCTGTTCTTATCAGCAATGGCTCACATTCAACCGACCTGAGAGCTTCCTGTTTCCCTCTGGCTTTTTCTGTTGGCCTTGGGATGGAGGGACCCTGGTGTTTAGTCTAGGGTGTAAGAAGCTTCTGATTGCTGCAGTCTACACTGGCCGATAAGAGTTTCATCCGGAAAGCAGAACTTCCTGGTGGTCTTATGTCGGACCCCATCCAGTGCAATGGAATGGTTCTAGTTACAAATGATTCACGGCTGTCGCTTCTTTATACTCTCACACAATAACCGATACCGAAAAGAATGCAATTTGCAACACAGAAAAAATATTGCTTACTTGTGGAGAGAAAACCGCCAGAAAACAAACGAAGATTAAACACTTTTATTTTAATCAAAATTCCTGTGTACCTACGAGTATTTCTTTTTATTATTATTATCTTGGATTTAAGTACAACTTTGTAATTTTATCTTCATTTACACTACAGGTATGTATACATTTATGCATGTGAGCAAATAAATTTTAGGGATATCAAACTTTAAGGTATGTTAATATTTTATTTCTTTGTACCCGCATATATCATTTTCCCGCATCCATCGTTTAGTTCAGTCAGTCCTTTCGAAAACGATAGATCGACATTCCACTGTATATATACATATATATATATATATATATATATATATATATATATATATATATATCACCGCTGATGAAGAGATGCTATTCAACACCTATTTATTTCTTTTCTTTTCACTATATATATATATATATATATATATATATATATATATATATATATATATATATATATATATATATATATATATATATATATATATATATACGGATGTACGTGTGTCTGATTTTAATAAAACTTAGAGAAAGTCAATAAATAAATAAATATTTTTCAAAAATATTTGTTTTTCCATCTTCATCCGTAATTTCTACATTGCATAAGGCTTTAAATAAAATCTTTTCAACACTACCGAGCCCAAAGGCGAAGTTTTCATTCCTATATAAATTTTATAGAAGGAAATAAGGGAATTTAATATTCATTTTACCGCTTCGAATTTTATAAAATACGGCTGGTTTCATCTATACCCATATTATTTGGATTTAAAATTGGAAAAGTGAGGGTACAAAATACAGCGTATATCCTTTCTCCTTAACAATACCTCTCCAGGCAATAGATTTGTTTTTTACCAATACATCCCATTGAATTTCCAAGAGGTGTAAGTGGATACCGTTGAAAATATATATCGCTTCTCGTGTTCGATGGGCGAAATGTTTTATTGTTTTTGATGGTTTAAAGAACCAGAATAACACTATTCCAGTTAGGAAAATATCACTTCTTATTAATTCCTATGTCCGTCACATTGCTATTTTTCAAAGAAAAGGCCCTGTTTTGGGGTTTCCATTTGTGTTCGGGATTGGATCGCCTGATACAGAATTTCATCTGTTAAATTATGAAACAAACGCAGATATATGTCCGTGTGAGTATGCGTATATGCGTACACTGTACACTGTACATGTATATGTATATACCGGGTGTCCCAAAAATGACCGACGATTTGAAAAATCAATTTACCCTCGTGGGTTCCTCTCATTTCGGTTACACTCAAGACCCTTGGGATCATAAACGACCCCACAAGTTTTCCTTCAATTAATTTATGATTATTGCATGTTACATATATTATTTTTAATTTTACACACTTTTTAATGATAAAAAAAGAAAAAGAAAAAGAAAAAGACACAATCAAAGTAAAATTTAGTTTATGTATTAAAAAATATTAATTTTAGAGGAAAACTTATAATAACTGTAGATTTATTGACAACTGTTATAGACCTGAAACAGTGATTTTTGAACGAATGATGATGAACGAATGATTTTTGCAAATAAATTTGAAACACTTATGACATTTTTCGCTACATTTTTTATACAGTCTCTTGGACAAAAGTTGCAACGTCCTCTTTTTTTGGCATTTGTCTTGCTTCCACTCATATTTGGATCTACTGTAGGATCTATTTGCGATTTCTTAACAATTGCTGCGGCTGCTTCAGTTCTTGGGAGACATTTTCTCTCCTGTTGTGCAGGTTTTTCTTAATTCATTACCTAATTCTTCCAGAAAATATCTTCTTCTATTCTTTTTGTTTTCATAGTATGAAGGGTAAATTTCCCGCCAAATCACAAAAGCATTGTACGCAGATACATCAATTATGTTGTAAAAAGTACAACTGGCAAATGAGCAGATTCTCTTTTAGAATTGTAAGTAGCAGCTATTTGATCCAAAGTATCAACTGCTCCTTTTGTCAAATTGTAATCCAATATCATTGTTGGTTTTTTATCAGATCTATTACTTATATCACCCTTGTTGTGCATGGTACTAATTAGAGTGACACATTCGTTTTTCTTTAGTGTATATGCTACTAATGTAGTGTCAGTTGCAAATCCAAAAATTGAGGTAAATACCTCCGATCCTTTCGAATGAGTAAATTCGATGGGAAGTTCCGGCTTATTTTTTCTTATTGTTCCTAGCATAGTTATATTTATTTTTAGTAGTAATTGGCCAAGTTTATAAGCGGAAACCAGTTATCGAAAGTAACATTATGTCCCTTGAGACCATAGGTCAAATCCAAAACAACGTGCAAAGCTTGCTTTTTCTCTGGTGAGCCATGTTTTGGCTTTCCAGTGTATACTAGCATATTCCATGCATATGCACTTTTAGAGTCACAAACAATCCATATTTTTATGCCATACTTCAACAGTTTTTGTGGCCTGTATTGAAGGAAAGGGCATTGCGGCCTCTAAAACCGACAAGTTGTTCGTCGATTGTAACATTATTTCCTGGATTGTATAATTTCGGCAAATTTTCAACCCATTTGTCCCACAATTCTCGAATAGCAGCCACATTATCACTCAGTGGCCTCTAAGTTCTAGTGTCTTTATTGTCAAAAGGAAGGACTCTAGATATAACTTTGAACCTCTTTAGAGACAATGCAGCTCGAAAAATAGGTCGTCCAAACTGTTCATCCTACAAACTTGTCAGTGCTTCGCCATGTGATTTGAAAAACCTAGCTAAGATTAGAAGCCCCAAATAGCAATGCAACTCATTGTAATCCATTTTTTCCCACTTATCTTCGAATAATTTAGCACCTTCAATATTCGTCATGTCTATAATAAATTTTTCAGTGGTAGGTGGAAAGTATAACAGAAAAGTAGATTTTACATCTATTGCTCTTGATGTTGCATATGATGTTGGTCCCGGTTTTTAGTTTTATGATATTTACCGACGAAGTTTGTCCAGGTCCTGCGTATGGAGTATCACGCAATTCAATATTTTTTCTTTCGAAAGCATATATTTACATGGATATAAGAACATTACAAGCATATAAGAACATAGGAGTGGTAAGCAAACAAGATAATATTTCTGGGGTCACCAGTGACCCCAAAGGTCTCGAGTGTAAAAAATGCAAATTCGGGAAAAATAAAATAAAATAAATACAATATAATAGCATTATTTTATATAAAAAACTAAAAGAATAAAAGTCACAAAATGCCATTAAAAACAAATGATTGATTAACACGATATATTAAACAGAAATTGCATTGGGGTCATATATGACCCCAGGCATCCACAAGGGTTAAAGAAAAACGGAAGGTGATAGAAATGTATGGTTTGCTGCATTCTGCTTAGGTAACTAGGAAATTTATTCTCACCAATTTTCAAAATTAGTTACAAAATTCGTGAACAGAGGGCGTTGCTGACTGGGAAAAACTATAAAACAATGTTTTCAAAATAACCACCGTTTGCAGCAAGAACGGGGCGCAGTCTGAGGCCAAAATCCGCAGATGCCCGTGCAAACATTTCAGTTTGAATGTTCTGACCAGCAGCAGAGATGTACTGTTTCATTTCATCTACAGTTTGTGGATTGTGACGATGCCCCTGGTTATTCAAGTACCCCCCAAAGAAAAAAATCGCATGGCGTCAAATCTGGCGAATAGGGAGGCCAATCCATGCCACTTTTCGTATGCTTCTTGCCTTGAAAACATTGTTTTATAGTTTTTCCCAGTCAGCAGCGCCATCTGTTGACGAACTTTATAACTAATTTTGAAAATTGGTGAAAATAAATTCCCTGATTACCCAAGCAGAATGCAGCAAACTGTACATTTTTATCACCATCCGTTTTTCTTTAGTTGATTTTTCAAATCATCGGTCATTTTGGGGACACCCGGTATGTACATATGTGTAGGTGAATATGAAAACAGATGTGCGTATGCAAATATTGGAGATATGCAACTAATCAGCGTAAAGCGATGCGGTCGACAATGCCTATATAAGACAACATGTGTCTGGCGAAGCTGTTAGATCGTTTCCTGCAGCTACAATGGCAGGTTAGCATGATTTATGTGACTTTGAACATGGCGTTATAGTCGGAGCAGGAGAGACGGGACATAGCATCTCCGAGGTGGCGTTGTAATTGGGATTTACGCACACGATCATTTCACGAGTGTACGGTAAATGACAGGGATCCGGTAAAACATCAAATCTCCAACAGCGGTGCTGCCGGAAAAAGACCTTGAATAAATGGGACCGTAGTCTACTGACGAGAAAGCTTAAACGAGATAGACGTGCGACACTTCGTCAAATTACTGCGGATTTGAATCCTGGGGCATCAACAAGTGTCAGCGTACGAACTGTTCAACGGACCGTCATTGATATAGTCTTTCGGAGTTGCAGACACACTCGTGTACCGTTGTTGCCGCAACGCTGTAAGTCTCGTCTGGGCCCGCCAACATCTGCATTGGACAATTGATGACTGGAAACACGTTGCCTAGTCTGACGAGTCTGGTTTCCAATTGTAGCGGGCCGATGGAAGTGTACGGGTATGGAGATAACATAATGAATCCATGGGCAGAACATGTCACCCAGGGAATATTCATGCTGGTGGAGCCTCTGTGATGGTATGGGGCGTAAGCAGTTGGGATATGGGACCCCTGATACGCTGAGAGACGATTATGACAGGTGACGGGTACATAAGCATCATGTCCTGCACTACCTGCACCCATTGATGTCCATTGTGCATTCCGACGGTCTTCCAGCAGGACAATGAGAAACCCCACGTGTAAAGAGTTACAACAGAGTGGATCCAGGATCACTCCTCTGACTTTAGCCACTTCCATTGGCCACAAAAATCCCCAGACATGAACATTAATGAACATATCTGGTATGCCTTGCAATGAGCTGTTGAGAAGAGATCTCTACCCCCTCGCGCTTCAATAGATTTGTGGACTTCCCTTCAGGATTTATGGTGTGAATTGCTTACAGGATCAGACATTATTCGTAAAGACTGCTCTTGAGGTTATTTCCCCTGAAGTATCTTTTTATATAAATACTAGCTGAAAACCCGCACTTCGCTACGGAGTACATTCAAAGTAAAAACATCGGTGAATGTATGCAATTAATGCCAATATATATATAATAAATACGACGATCAATGTATATAATTGATGTAAAATATATATATATTTTTAAAAAAATCGTAAGGGATATTTTTATAGACAAAATAATGTAGAAGATATTCAAATTAAATCTAATATAAAGAATACTAAAGAATATAGTACAGTTAATATAGTACAGTTTCTAGAACATTTCTTTTACTGTATTTTAATATTTTTTTGGATAATGTCCAATCGTCTGCCGCATTAGCAAGAAAAAAAAATTATTTTTTGTCTATTTAGTTTTTATGCACGTGACGATAAATTTATTTAAAGTACCAGAAAAAGAAGTCACGTGATCAGCATTTAATAAATTAAATTCTAAAAATTAATCTTTAAAAGTTCACCAAAAATCAGGAAATGAAGGTAAAGATTCGAAAAAGATTTCATTTTAAAGGAATTTTTATGATCTTTCTCGTGATATAAATTTTATAACCCTCAAATTATTATTTTAAATGCAAACTTAAAAAAAGTAAACAAAACAGCTTAAAAATTTAATTTAAAAAAATCTAAGAAGAATTTTTCAAAAATCTCTCTTAGTGCACCCCTACACTATAAGAAGAATCGCCATGCAAAATTTCAGCCCTTTAGGTCCAGCGGTTTGGTCTGTGCGTTGTATGTCAGTCAGTCAGTGAATGAATGAATGAATGAATGAATGAGTCAGTTACGGAACTGTTTTATATATATAGATAGACTAACTGAAAACCCGCGCTTCGTTGCGGAGAACATTCAAATTAAATACAACATTCAATGTATGCACTTAAAAAAAAAAAAATATATATATATATATATATATATATATATATATATATATATATAAATCGTAAAGGATTATTTTTATAGACAAAATAAAGTAGAAGAAAATATTCATATTAAATCTAATAGGACATACTAAAGAATATGGCACAGTTAATATAGCACAGTTTGAGGAACATATATTTTACTGTATTTTAATATTTTTTGGATTAATGTCCAATGGTCTGCCGCATTAACAAAATATATATATATATATATACATATATTGTCTATTTAGTTGTTATGCACGTGACGATAAATTTCTTCAAAGTTCCAGAAAAAGAAATCACGTGATCAGCATTTAATAAATTAAATTCTAAAAATTAATCTTTAAAAATTCACCAAAAATCAGAAAATTAAGGTAAAGATTCGAAAAGATTTCATTTTACAGGAATTTTTATAATCTTTCCCGCGATATAAATTTTATAACCATCGGAGTATTATTTTAGATGCAAACTTAAAAAAAGTTACTAAAACAGCTTAAAAATTTTATTTTAAAAAATATAAGTAGACTTTTTCAAAAATATCTCTTAGTGCACCCCTACAGTATAAGAAGAATCGCCGTGCAAAATTTCAGCCCTTTAGTTCCAGCGGTTTGGTCTGTGTGTTGTAAGTCAGTGAGTCAGTCAGTTACGGAACTGTTTTATACATATAGATTATAAAATCTGCGAAATTTCTCAAGTAATTAGATATTTTCTATTTAAAAATTAAAAATTTAAAGTTCAAATCGCGTTGAGGATTTAAAACAACTGCAATGGACAAAAAAAATAAAATACAGTATTTTTCAAACCATAAGACGGATCATTTATATAAGAAATTGTCTTAACCTTTTAACTGTCAAGATATTTTGATGATTTTGGTACGGAAAATGTCAATCTTTTTATTAGAAAAATCAGGTGTTTAGAACGAAATAACGTACATGAACTGCCATCTACTGAATAATGCAAAAATTCACCTCTCAAGATATGGAATAGACTACTGGTGCTGCCATCTATTGAATAAAGCCCAAATCAACATGTCCTGAGATAGATTTGAGTTTGACAGTATGATGCTAGAAAATAAATCTACCCCGATTGAGTCTCGGGCAGAAAAGTTTTGAACGCAAGTGCCACAATCGGGCACAACAGTTAAAAGATTAGAATTGAGGTGCGTCTTATGGTCTGATGGTAACATTAAAATAAAATGAATATTTTGTTATATACATTATGTATTTTTATTATATACTAGCCGGGCTTCGCCCGGCTATGCTCGGGCCCCACAAAAGAAATAAAGGCAAATGTATTAAATTCCCGTCAATTTTCATTCCCGTCGCTGTCGACAGATGGCTGCACCATACTGCTTGGAGTGGATTGCTTCTCCGGTGGAGTGTTTTTTAGAATTGAAATATGTTTAAAACAATTAAAGTAACAGAATAACTGTAAGCAGAAAAAGTTATCAGTTTTCAAAGCTCTTTCCAAATATGTAAGATTTATATACTTTCATGAGAAAAATAATACACGGATTTTCGACCAAAACAAAATAGCCGCCAAAATCACAGTCTCAGGATGAGTGAGACCCGGAGACGCGATGTCACGTGACCCGACAAAACCCACGACAAATACGTCTGTTTCTTTATTTATATAGATATTTTATTATCTTAATTAATTAAGAAAATGAAAATATCTTTATATACAAACAAAATTCAAAATTTTCTTTTCCAAAAACCCTCTTATTAATCTTAGGTTCGTCTTACGGTCCGAAAAATACGGTATTTAACAGAATAATTTTTCGTAAAAAAATTTGTTAAATTATTGTCAGAAAAAGATTTTCGATATTTTTTTCCATAAACCAAATATGCTAATGGCCTTTTTTTATAAATGCTTCCGAGGAAAGCCATTAAAAATTATAAACAGATCTTGCGGGGAGCTCTAGATGCAATCTTCTAAATACGGCAGTATGAAAAATGCTTTTAATAGATTAACAAAAAATAGACATGAAGGTCATAATCATATCAGTGTATATATGACAATACAGTATAATGCAGAGATGGGGAACCTTTTTACCATTAGAGGTCAGATTTAAAATAGATAGTAATAAAGGAGGCCGCATAAGTTGATGTACCTATAAATGCGAATTTTATGAAATTATTATAGTTAGGTATAGATTTAACAATTTGGGTGCATTATATAGAAAAATAACAAAACAAAGTCCACATTTATTTATTATTTGACATAAAAATTTACAATATAAAATGTTTTTGTAGTCACATAAGGATAAAAACATTTTATAAGATTAATAATTAATTATTATTATTTTTTTGCAGAATAATACGTTTTAACGTACATAGAGTCAGTCACAACAATAATAGTAAGAAAATAGTTTTTGTGTAGAGATCATATAACATGTCTGGTAGTATTGCTAAGAATCTTTGAGCATTAAATTACATATTAAGTGTAGTTAAAGTATCATACAATCAAGGTAAACGAAGATCATTTGGATAAATATACAATTGTAGCAACTTTAGACAACGGTTTCAAAATGTCAACTTTATTTTGGCTGACACTGTACATACATTCATGCCATTCTTTATTTAATTCCATTGATTTGCAAATTGTTGTAATCTATATAATTAAATATTAATTAATACAAGTGCTAGCTTTTATGAAGGCCACACAAGAAGATCACGCAGGCCGCATGCGGCCTCAAGGCCGTGCGTTCTCCACCTCTGGCAAAGCTTTGTCTGGCCATGTGTTTATTGTGATAATGTTAAATTTATGCAATTTGTTTGAATAGCTTAAAACATTCTTTAAGGCAGGAAAATGCAAACGTGTTTCCTTACAGAATTTAGTATCTTCGGCATCTTCAATCTACGTTACAATTTATTTACGTCAGACGCCATTATTTAGGATGAGACTAACTCATTCAAATACTTTTAAGAATTTAAGAAGGATGTTTGTCAACTCTTGCGTCAGGCAAATTGAAGCTTAACTATTCCTCGAAACTGCATTGTTGACCCCCGAAGTTGTAAATTTTCCAAGTCCTGAATTAGAACTAGTTCAAAGACTAATGTTTGTAACCGAGGTTCTTTCCACATGAGGAAAATTATATTATAAATAATCAGGTCGAAAAAAATTGCTTTTGTTCTTGAATAGCTTGAAATTCTTTATAGGTTAACTCAAGAATATATCAAAAGTTCATGTAGTAACTTGCTACAATATCTGTTACGGATACATGATACACACACACACACACACATATATATATATATATATATGATAGTGTTGATAAATATTCTCTTCGCAATGTTTGATGACCAGTGTGTTAATGATATTACTTTAAAAGGGAACGTTATTCTTTTATCGTATACTGACATACATAAAAAACTGTTTTTTATTTCGAAAGCAATATCTAGGAAGAGAATATTTATCAACAT
The DNA here is from genome assembly GCA_907164885.2 of Dolomedes plantarius. Lineage (NCBI taxonomy): Eukaryota > Metazoa > Arthropoda > Arachnida > Araneae > Dolomedidae > Dolomedes > Dolomedes plantarius. The sequence continues at coordinate 36,682,019 of OU015503.1, read as the reverse complement.
TATCTTATGCCAGATACTAAGATTTTGCAGAATTTGTAATTCTAAGGAAGCTATTAGTAAACAATTTTTTATTTTTAAGGCGAAACAATATTATGATAATAGCATACCGTTGGACTTTTTAGAATGCTATATTGGGTCGGCCGCTACTAATTTGAATATTCCACTGCACACGTAAAGTATATGAATGGCCCGGGTTAAAGCCATTGGACGCCCGGGGCAGGATGGCTGCTGACGTATGTGATGGAACGACCGCACGTGTACTGGCTTACGCATATAAGGTATAGACGGATATGTTGATCGTTTCTAAATCGCCTGTTCTTTTGTACGAGCTCTGATGCCTGGATATGAAGAATTCTATTTTAATGCAGTTTATTCTGGTATGACTTTTTCGTTTATTTGCAGGGCTACAAGTGGTCCCGCGGGGTGGTGCTCATATTTCTTTTATAAACGGTTATTTTGTAGCACCTACCTACGACCGTCGTGTCATAATAATTTCTTTTAGTTTTTTTGTCTTCTAATTTAGCCATATTAATATAAAAGTTTTTGAATATGACACCATGGCGAAACCACTTGTGTTTGATTATGTTTCTTTGCTTTACCCACGGCTGATGAGCCAAGCAAAGACTGGTGATTTTCTTGATATTTTTGGCTTTTTACAGTCTAATTGCTTGTTTTTTATTGTCTTTTGGGTGTTCATTCACCTATATTTCTATATTTCTATCTTTGAGTGCTAATGCACCTATGTTTTTGTTCTTTTTGTGTTAGCTGCTAGGCTGCGCCATGCATATGGCTATAGTATTTGCAAACTTTAGATAAACGATATATATATATATATATATATATATTGGCATTAATTGCAGACACTGACATTGTATTTAATTCGAATCTACTCCGTAGCGAAGTGTGGGTTTATGGAATATTAAAAGTTTAAAATAGTGGCGCCATCTACTGCATGTCTGTGAATCGAGAATCGCATCCTTCAAAAATTGTTGGTTATTCTAATTGTTAGCAATGCAATGCCCAGAAATAAATTATTAATGAATGTTTGTTAACCAAAATAAATTTTAAAACTAAACATAGTATAAATAACATAGAAAAGATTTAGCCTTTATCATTGGAGCAAAAAATCCTGAAAAGTAAAACATAAAATATATAAAATTTATAATAAACCTACCAAAATCCATTAAAAAACTAAACACAGTATAAATAACATAGAAAAAAAAGCATACGAAATTTTATACGCATTAATAATATGAAAACCAATAAAAAATATATAAATGTATAATAAACTCCTCAGATTTCAGCTATATTCGGTCTTTCATCATAAAAAAGCTGAAAAAAATAAATAAAATAAAATAAAAATAATAATTAAAAAATAATAAAATAAAATAAAATAATTAAAAAAAATAATAAAATAAAAGCTGAAATAAAAAAGCCTTCATAAAAAAGCTGAAAATACAGGTTTAGCAAAGTTTGTACGCTCTCGTATTCGAACCCGAGTCGTACAGGGTAGAAAGTGAGCCTTTTTAACGAATGCGCCACGACGACACACAAATCTGTTGAGTAAAGTAAAAGATATTCGCAATGACTTTTTTGGAAAGTTGCTATGAGTTGGTGAATATACATACATTTATGGAATTAGAGGAGTTTTAAGTGAGAAATAAGTTAGCAGGATAGAAGCTTAGTCTTTAACTCTTCAATTTCTTCTTAACTTCTTCAGACACAAAGATATAAGTGAGGGGGATTGCAGTAGCGATTAAAAAAGATCTCGTGACACTTGGTTGATTCGAATTTTCCATCGCGTGTCGAGAATGTGAATATGCGGTTGGATCTATTTTAAAGTATAAAATCTGACTTAAAATATTATTATTTTCATTTATTATTCGGGTTTAATATATGACTTGAAACTGCTTGATTGTATTTATTTTTCTATCGTTTTTGCATCTCGCTGTTCTTTAAACCTAACATGTCGGCCTTTCAAATTGTGAGGCTGTTACATTTATGGATCCACCCTTGGTACACGGTTGAGTGGCTCTTCCCTTTAATGAATCACCCTTCAAAAATTGTTGTTTTTTTATTAATTAAAAATTAACGGTAATTAATTTCGATTTTGGAAGTTTTTAAGATCCTCGGCTGTTTTTAAACACGCCTGTATGTAAAATTTAACGATCGTTGCTCCTAAACTGTGGATTTCTATACAATTATAGATATATAGATAGATATTTAGACAGACAAACATTCATTTATATATATATATATATATATATATATATATATATATATATATATATATATATATATATATATATATATATATATATATATATATATATTCCAATATGCTTACTCAGGTATAAACCATTCTTGCATGCACGGCTTGAAATAATTGTATACGTCCTCGCTACGCTATAATATAATTAAAGGAATATTTTTCTTTAATGTCAAACCTGTATAAATTCGTTAAAATTTCAACACGAACGGCAACACAAACTAAAATAAAAAACATAATTTTTATTTAAACTCTCTTAGAATATAGGAAAAGAAGTTTAGACATGATTTAAGGACACGTTTTTTTTCAGAAAAGTGCTGAAATGCTTCTCTAACAGGATAAGGTGTATTCTTTTTTAAATGTTATTCAACCAGGGCACTTCTGGTTACGTTAATAAATTTTTCTCCGTTGATAACAAAAACAAAAGTTTTATACTTTTTCTGAATTTCAGATTAAGTCTAAAGCTAAAGAACTTTAGAGAATTTCATCACTTAAGCTTTCAGTTTATCACATTGCACTATGTATGCATATATATATATATATATATATATATATATATATATATATATATATATATATATATATATATATATATATATATATATATATATGTATGTATACAGTGGTGGCAAAAATTCCTGAACACACTCATTTTTTTGTCTAATTTTTGTGTTTGATTTAATTGTTCGTTATGAAATTATCGTACTATCTTAACTATTGTTATTGATTCTAATGTATTTTTTCATGCTGATTTCAAATCTGTTACTAGTTTCTTGATGCCGCAATTATTTTTTGTAGCACAGCTGACTGAACACAAGATTGTGTAGTATGTACATAATAACACAATATAGAATAACATAATATACGTAGTAGAATAACGCAAAATGTTTTACAAATACAGTATATTTAACATGCATTTTGAAAATTTGGTTGTTACATGTTTGAACATCAATATTTTATGGGCCAGCCGTTCGCTTTAGTTACGGCTCTACATCTGTTTAGCATGGAATGCACCAATTTCACAAGAAGTTCTTTCGTGACAACATGGTTGAAAGAAAATATTAAAGCTTCAATTAACTCACGTTTATTTGAAGGTTATTTCATTGAAATACCATAACAAATTTTATGCCATAGGTTCTCTATCGGATTAAGATCCGGAGACTGTCCTGGCCAGTTCATCCTATTCATAGTATTGTCTTTGAACCATTTCTGGACTCCCTTTGCACGGTGACATGGAGCCTTATCATCCTGAAAAATCCATGACTGATCCCCAAAATTTTCTCCCTCTATTGGTAGTAATTTATTTTGTATTATTTCAATTTAATACCTGGGTTTCACTGTTACGCTTACGATTTGAAGTCTTCCAACACTACGAGCAGACATGCAACCCCATACTATCACTTATGTCGGGTGCTTTACTGTGGGCTTCAGACGCTGAGGGCGGAATTCCTCACGAGTGCGTCTTCTTACATAGGCACGGCTTTGGTTACCAGAAATACTAAACTGACTTTCATCACTAAATATTACCCTTTCCGAGTCTTTAACAGTCCATAATGAATGATCCCTTGCCCACGCCAATCTCTTCTTGCGTTGAAAATCGGTCAGTAGTGGTTTTGGGCGAACTTTGCAGCCTCGTAATCCAATTTCCAGCAGTCTTCCTCTCACAGTTCTTAGGCACACATTCACACTTGATGTAAAAGTCCATTGTTTCAAAATTTGCGGTGAATTAAGCTTTCTGTTTGAAGGTGAAATCCTGTGCAATACCCTGTCTTCACGTAAAGTTGTTTTTATCGGTCGTCCAGATCGCTCCCTGTCCGCAATATAATTTGTTCAGAATATCTTTTCAACGTTCTCGCGACAGTAGAAAGACCAATGGTACTTTAGGGGCAATTTGACGCATAGAATAACCTTCTTCCTTCAAAAGTATTATTTTGTGCCTTTTATTATCAGGTAGAAATGAAAATTTACTCATAATTCCAATATTCCCCCCCCCCCGCACTTCAAACTGCAACACACAACTGCTTTCAATACACTAAAACATGCTAAACATTCTACTCTTAACCCTTCATCAGTACTGCTCTCTGATTGGTTGGAATAACGGAGCATTTCATTGGTTGAAAAAACAGTCACTCATTATTGCAGAGACCTTTTGCTTGTCTTATGATTTTTTTCAAAATATCGATGAAAATATTTACTTTACATGAATTCTACAAACATATTTGGAATCAGCATGAAATCATACATTAGACTCAATAACAATAGTTAAGATAGTACGATAATTTCGAAACAAAAAATTAAGTCAAACACAAAAATTAGGCAAAAATGTGAGTGTGTTCAGGACTTTTTGCCACCACTGTATATATATATATATATACATATATATATATATATATATATATATATATATATATATATATATATATATATATATATATATATATATATAATCAAATCTACTAAGGCTTAAGCTATCCTGCATCTTCAACTTGAGAAAAATTGTATAAGTTCTCGCTGAGCTATATCTTTTAATGTTTTCCTTTAATGTTTAACATATCCTACATCGTTAAATTTTGACTACGAATGGCAACTTTAAAAGAAATTAATAAAAACAAAAATTTTAATCAGAATTTTTTTTAAACTCACTCTGAATTTAGGAAAAGAAGTTTGGACATGATTTAAGATTTTTTTTTTTAACAAAGTGCTTAAATGGTTTCCTAACAAGATAGGGTGTATTCCTTTTTAAATGTTGTTCAAAGAGAGCACTTCTGGGGTAGTTAATTAATTTTTCTCCGTTGAAAATAAAAATAAAAGTCTAATTTTTTAATCTCTTTTTCGGAATTTCTAATTACGGCTAAATCTGAGGAAATTTAGAGAATTGCTTCAGTTAACTGTTCATTTTGTTGCATTACATTTTAAACTTTTGAAAAGTAAAATGAAGGTTACATAAAAAAGAAAAGCTAAAGAATAGCCGTTTTACTTTTTGTAGCATTCATTTTACTTTTAAGTTTTAAATGGTTCAAATTTTAAATTTGACGTAATTGGAGACGCTGAAAATAAAAATAAACTTGCAAGTAAATTTTTAACATACCTTGCCTTGCAAATTTCGAAGGACATATTTTAGTTCAACATTATAGATTCAAATATATATATATATATATATATATATATATATATATATATATATATATATATATATATATATATATATATATATATATATATATATATATATATATATATATATATATATATACCGGGTGCGTCATAAATTCGTGCAAAGTTTAAAAATTCGAAATAAAAGAAATAATGCTGAGAAAAGTTCTCTGTTTGCGTGAACAGGAACAGGGGGACATTGGATTTTTTTCCATGTAAAAAAAAAAAAAAGTTTCCAAAAGTAACCGAAAGAGGGCGCTTTTGCGTGACCTTAATCTGTATTGTAGGAAATACATGCGTTACCTGTTGTCTCCTTCATGCAGGATGGTGCTCCGCCCCACATTTCACGTGATATCAAGACGTTCCTGTTGGAATCTTTCACTGAAGACCGAGTTCTATAAGTCGTGGTTATAAGGTTCAATAGCCCTCCCGATCACCAGACTTGACCCCGGGAAATTTTTAGTTGGGGGGATACTTAAAGTCTCATGTGTACCTCGGCTCCCCATCCAATTTGGTGGAACTGAAAAATGTCATTCGAGAGACAGTCGCAGCCATCGATGGTAGAATCCAATGTAATGGGCTTAGTGACGCGCCTCACTTGCCTATTATCTTGTACTGGTAGTAATGTTGAACATATGTTACTTTAAAATAGATGCACAGTGTCAAGTTACCGTGATCTGTTTGATTTTCTGTTTGAGTTTGCCTGATTTGCATAAAACGTCTCCGTATGACATGTGAGCGCCCTCTTTCGGTTACTTTTGGAAACTTTTTTTTTTACATGGAAAAAAATCCAATGTCCCTCTGATCTTATTGGCGCAAACAGAAAAATTTTCCTAACATTAGTTCTTTTATTATGAATTTTTGAACTTTGCACGAATTTATGACGCACCCGGTATATATATATATATATATATATATATATATATATATATATATCCTAGATTTTATCTTTAAATTATTTACATTAAGTTAATATTTTTTATTGAAAATAACAAATTAAAACTTTAATACATAATTAATTAAAAACAATGATTTTTCATTATGTAAATTTTTAGAAACTGAAAATTAGAATAATATAAAAAATAAATAATTATGTTTACATTAAGTTTTATTATTCCCGGTAATTATAAAAGTGAGAAAATCAAATTTCTTAATGTAAAATTAAAATTAAATTGCCGTTAAATTCCAAAATAAATTATGAGCTTTTTAACGATAAGAAACTTTTCTTTGTTTTATTAAAATATATATCCTTAAGGCTGTAATTTGCATATTCTTTTAAATATGATGTTATAAACATATACAAAATTAGCATATAATTTTTTGGTAATAAATTAGAGGGAATTATTTAAAAGAAATAATATAACATTTTTTTTGAAGTATAAAAATCAAGATATTGATTAAATGATATTAAATAAAATTTTGCTTTAAAAGTATAAAAAATCCAAATTTATAACTAATTAACTGCAGTTCATTTTATAAAATATATTAAGACTTGCATGACAGCTAATGGTTTTATAAGAACGTCTCTTTTTATTCATTAAAACATAATCAAGAAAGTTGCATATATATATATATATATATATAGAGAGAGAGAGAGAGACAGATAGGGTATGCCTAATAAGAGACCCCAGCTTATAGGACGTATAATGTGCTGCCGCCTGGAGACTGGAGCGTAAAACAGTAGTATATTGCATCATTCTTAATCGGTGAGTCAGTCGAGTGTTTGCAAACGCACACAAATGTGCCGTATTTTTTTTCTGAATGCGTGGTCGTCGACTTTTTTGCATCAGAATTTTCATTGGCTGTTTTCCCCTTTAAGGTAAGACTCATATTAAAAGTGTTAGTATTGGATAGGTAGCTATAAATGTGGAGTGTAAACACACCTGTTTGTTGTTAAGCTAACGTCAATCCTAACCTAAAAAATGAGTTGGTGTGTTCAACTCATTGTCGTACCAAATATGAGACCCCAAATCATGCCTAATATGAGATAGTGTCTCATATTAGACATTTTAGTTTTCACTCTCACAGCCTTTTTTCCTCTGAAGCTGCAGATGCAATGACGCCCAGGCGAAATCCATAACCATGTAGCAGTAGTGACAATGTGGAAGGTATAGATCAAACAACAAGTTCAAACCAGTTCTTAGTGACTCCTGAAGAAAGAAATCCCTTGCCTACGGTGCGCGAGAAAAACACCTCGAAACCAAGTTGGGCCCGGAAAGCTGATATTATCACTTTTTTGCATCAGCATTTTCATTGGCTGTTTTCCCCTTTAAGGTAAGACTCATATTAAAAGTGTTAGTATTGGATAGGTAGCTATAAATGTGGAGTGTAAAAATAAATAAAAATAAATGGATTGATAGCATTAATAAAAAAAACTGCAGCATATTCGAAAAAACTTTGTTTTCTACAAGAAAAAAAAGGTATAGACTTAAAAGATTAGAAAGGATAAACAAGGAAAAGGAAATTAAGATAAAAAAGAGATGTATAAGGAAACAATAAATGGGAAAGGAAAAGGCAGAGGGGTCCCTACAGGATGGGGAAAATTAAGGTTTGATGAAAATGCAACACTAGTTTAAAAACAGAGAAGGAATAAGCCTAATTATAGCTATGATGATCTCAGCTCATTTGAAGATGATGAGAAATTTCTCTCCATGACAGCAGTGATGATAGCATTGATGAAAACGACGCTAAATGCCTTTTTGTGATTGTTTATTTTCAGAAAACAAACGGGGAGAGTAGTGGCGTAAATGTAGAGGGTGTTTCAGGTTGGCCCATGAAGATTGTGGAGCTGACGAACTTTTTATTTGTAAACAATGTGTAAAGTTTGAATCTAAAAACAAAAAGTAAACAAAACCTGTAGTGTAAACCAACTAATTTGTTTAAAATTTCACTTTTCTTTTTCACCTATTAGTGTATATAGGTAACTGTTATCTAATTATTTTGTACAGTTTTATTATTTTGAACTTTTCAGTAATTCTTATTCATATTTAGAGGTGTAGAATGGGGTCTCATATTAAGACTACTTTTTTCAGACCCCAAAATTGGAACACTTGTGTTTATAATTTCATATAAGAAAATTGTAAGGTTATTTTAATTTTTTTGTCATTGTTATATGTAGTAAAATATGTGTATTCAAAGGATATCAAGTTGGTACTATAATCCCTCACTTACTTTCCTAGTTATATATGAAAATAAAAAGGGGTCTCATATTCGGCATACATACCCTATATACAATGGTTGAAAAAATTTAAAGACAGCAAAAAATTTAATATTTTTCATAAATCTAAAATCAGATAAAAAAAGTATACTGTAGTGTTTCATAAAGTTGAAAACTAATAAAAAAGTCAACAAAATTTATCTGTAAGTATTTTATTACGAAAATAAAATAATTATAGAAAAAAAAACATTTCCTCCTGAGTAAAAGCTTTAAGGACAGTAAAATAAAAGCAACACAGTAATGAAGAAATAAATTCTTAATATGTTGTGCACCCACCATTGCTTTAAATGACCGTAAATATTCTATTATTTCATGGACATTATTTTTTTGGTACAGTTTCGGGTTTTGAACTATTAATCTTCAATCGTAGATCTTAGTTTTGAAGCTGGAGAAAAATGCCTTCTATTTTTTTGTAAAGTCTTCTTTTTAGATCTCCCCACAAGTTCGCGATAGGGTTTAGATCAGGAATTCTGGTTGGCCATTGCAAAACTTCAATACTTTTCTTCTGGAACCAGAATTTTTTCCTACGGCTTGTGAGGATAGGCACGTTCTTTTGTTTATAAATCCAATTTTCCCCTGGCAGAAGTGTTGCAACAGGTGAAAGATGGTTAGAAAGAGTTTTTAGATATGCCTTTGAATTAACTTTTCCTAAAAGAAATCCAAGTGACCTCACTCCGTTAAACGAAAAGCAGCCCCATGTCATAATGAATCCGCCACCAAATTGACGGTTTGAGAAAATCTCTCTCTCTTTTCTCAAATCATGGCAAAAATACTTCGAACCATCAGGATCATCTAAGTTCCTATTTTTTTCTTCGCAGAAAATAACCTGCAGCCGTTTGTCACCCAAGTCATCACTTGTCTTGCAAACTGTAAACGCTGGGTTTTGTGTCTATTCAGTAAAGTATGGTTTACACAATAGATCCTTAAACTGTGGTCAGCGGACCCCTGGGGGTCCACGTAGTTATTACCGGGGGTCCGCGAAACAATTTTGACATTAACAATCTATACTTGAACAAGATATTCTCGTGGAATTATCATGCGATACGTCTTTGAAACTACAATTCAACAAAAATAAACTCACAAACTTTTGATTTTTTTCTCAGATCAGATTACCCTGCACTTGCAAATGAAGTCCTCCAACATTTGATTCCGTTCAGCACAACATATTTAGGTATAAAGGCTTTTTCGGTACTGTTATATATATATGAAATCAAAGTATAGAAACAAACTCAATGTAGAAGCGGACCTCAGAATAAAACTTTCCAACATAGAGCCCGACATTGCAGTTTTGGTTTCAAGAGAACCACTGCACCCATCTCATTAAGTAAAAATCATTTACAGAATGCATATGATAATAAGATAGATCTATTTTGACCAATATTTGACCAAGAAATGTTTGTATGAGTTTAATGTATTATAATTTGTAACTTTTAAAATTCTTTTTACTACTGTTTTAATTCATTTTATGTTTTTCATTCTATGTCCTAATAAAAACGTTCGTCTCTATAAATGCGCAAGGCGATTTATTAAAATAACCAGCGATACATTTTTACCAATATTTATTATAACGTAGTGCCTATGAGATTAATGAGCCAGAAATTAAGTCTCAAAAACGACTTAAAATGCCTAGACTTGGGATGGGGTCCTCAAAATGAAGTGTTGTTCAAGAGGGGGTCCTCGGACTACATAAGTTTAAGAACCCCTGGTTTACAACATTCTGCTGTGTATTGGAAATTCCCAGATCGAGTAAGTGTATTGCAGATTTCTTTCTAGCACACATTGAACCCAGTTGTTCGTAAAATTTCTATAATTGATTATTTTCCAGTTGATACTAACTTTAAAAGTTTCTTTTCATCTCTGGGTGACGAGGCTTTTGGTCAGCCTCCAGTGTTTTTTTCCGTACTGGTCTTTTTTCTGAACAGTTTTAGACCTTCTTATCGTTTCTGTAATAGACCGACAACTGATTCCTGACAATGAAAAAGATTCAACAACACCCTTTTTCAAATTCAGTCAGTTTACGTGTGTTCCGTCGTTTGATCTGTCCGAGTGCAGAGTCATTCGTAAAAGCTCTGTGGTCTCCATGTACCATAAGTTTCGGCATGAGAGAAAGATGGCGCTTCTGCGCTGCGCATAATTTTCATTATTGCAATAAAAGAAGAACCGATGTCAAGTGAAGAAAAACTTTTTTCATTGCTGTTCGTTGCTTTCTTTCGCTGGTTCGTTCGTTCAATCGTTCTGCAGCTTCATAACGCGGAAGCTCTTAAAATTTGTAATGTGTGTTTCGTCTAGTTGTTATGATTTAGTGTTGTATAAGTTTTAATCTTGAATTGTTCCTTTAAAGGTTACTACATAATACCATCTTGAAAATTTGAACTAAGATCTCCCACTGTGAAACTTGGTAAGGCATGAAGTATTGATATATCACAACTTGCTTGTGGTATTATTATAAAATTAACAAAACTGTTAATAGGAAACGTCAGAGAAATCATTATACGCAAAAGTATTTAACGTGCAAATCAATAATGGTTTTAGGCAACATTTCTATAAAAAAAAATAATAGTGACCTTAAAGTTTTTACACAGGCGAAAATAGCGTTTTTTTTTGCATAATTATTATTTTTTTCGCACTAAAAATTTCATAGATACATTTTGTTGAATTTTATATTAGTATTTGAACTTTATGATCAACGCTAAATTTCCATTTGAATTATCTCATTTTAAATTTATCAAAATTTTTACAATTGTTTGTTGTCCTTGAAGTTTTCACACGCACTGTATATATACAGGGTGTTTCGTATTGAATGGGACAAAAAGAAAGCATGTCTGTAAACGCTGTAATTACTTTATTTTGATAAATAAAATTTACAGTGACACTATAGTTATCCAAGTTTCTGTAGATGTTCTATGTGTGCCCCTCCGGTGACATGGCAAATATCTATGTGCCATTCCAGTTCCTGCCACACTCGTGATAGAATATCCTTTGTTAATGATTCGAGTACTTCAGTTATCCGCTGTTTCAGTTGCTGTAAGTCCTGGGGAGATGGAGGCAAGAACACTTTGTCTTTAACAAAACCCCATAGGAAAAAATCACAAGGGGTTAAATCACGATGCGTCAATTTTGTGGGACTTCGTAAAAACGTTTCATGATTTTTTTCAACCACTTTGATTTTTGCTTCTAGTCGTCCTCGGCTGGTTTTTTTACACAGACAGCCCGTGTTCTGAAACTGCTTCACCCACCGTTCAATATTGTGAAGGGGCGTAGGTTCTTTGCCAAATATCATGCGAAAATGTCCTTGAACGACTATAAACGATGATGTTTTGGCATATTCCAAAACACAGCACGCTTTCTCCAGTATGGAAGGCGCCATTTTGATTAACAGTTCCTCTAGCGGTGATTTCGTAACTGGAAGATTTTTTGCTGTTGCCCGATAAAACTTGTATAATTGTAGATTCAGAATTAATTAGTTTCGGCTAAATAAATCAATTACAGAATTTGTACTATGCTCCTTTTTATCCCATTCAATATGAAACATACTGTATATATATATATATATATATATATATATATATATATATCCTGATTTCGTACTTTTCGTATTTTTCCTATACTAGGTGGCCCGTGCAAAAAATTCGCATGTCAATAATATACGTTAAATTATATAGCGAGGATGGTGGTTTATATTAGGACTAGCGGAAAATCCGTACTTCGCTAAGGAGTACATTCAAATAAAATACAACGTTCAATGTATGCAATTAATGCCAATATATATATATATATATATATATATATGTGTGTGTATGTATGTATGTATAATAAATACGACGATCATTGTACACAAGTGATGTAAAAAAAAATATATATATTTATAAAAAATATCGTAAGAGATATTTTTACAGACAAAATAATGTAGAAGAAAATATTCACATTAAATCTAATGGGACATACTAAAGAATATACTACAGTTAATATAGTACAGTTTGAGGATCATATCTTTTACTGTATTTTAATATTTTGGGATAATGTCCAATCGTCTGCCGCATTAGCATGGGAAACAATATTTTTTTGTCTATTTCATTGTTATGGACGTGACGATAAATTTATTTTAAGTACCAGAAAAAGAAATCACGTGATCAGCATTTAATAAATTAAATTCTAAAATTTAATCTTTAAAAATTCACCAAAAATCAGAAAATTGAGGTAAAGATTCATAAAGATTTCATTTTAAAGAAATTTTTATGATCCTTCTAGTGATATAAATTTCATAACCCTCCAATTATTTTTTTAAATGCAAACTTCAAAAAAGTTACAAAAACAGCTTAAAAATTTTATTTAAAAAAATCTAAGAAGAATTTTTCAAAAATCTTTCTTAGTGCACCCTTACACTATAAGAAGAATCGCCATGCAAAATTTCAGCCTTTTAGGTCCAGTGGTGTGGTCTATGTATTATATGTCAGTCAGTCAATCAGTCAGTTACGGAACTGTTTTTTATATATAGATGAATAAAGAACCGGTTCATTTGCAGCCATTGTTGTCAAATAACAATGGTCCGTAAGGGAAATACAAAATCAATTACAAAACGGCTTTGGAGACAATATGGGTGGTGTAGCATAACACAAAACAGGGGAACATGAGATATGTACACGTCAAAGTATATCTGTAGACAATATTAAAAGTTAAGTCTTGGAAAACGTGATATTTAAGTTACAAAACCTCTTTGTACACACTATTTGACTGTGCCGTGTCAATGCATCCAAGGAAAGAACTCTAGGGAAAAAAAGTCAATTGTTTTTAACTTCGATCTTCAAAAAAAAAACACAATGTGTTATTCTAAATTAAGAATTAGTCAGAAGTGGAGAACTTGATTTTTAAAATGATACCTCATTTATCTCTTTTGGTTAAATAAGACTAGAGAGAAAGGAACCATCATCAGATATCACCTTCTATAAAAATTATATATCAAGATGATGATGGTATATTTTTTTTAATTTAAAGGTTAGTGTTCAAGAGATAAAAGTGAAAGTAAACGAATTAGCGAACTCATGCTTGCCATCTAGCAATAAAGTAAATCTTTACATGCCTCGGGCACATTTTCCCATAGAGTTTACAAAAGTAATTTTCCTTTCCACCAAGAACTAACCATTGTCATCATCTCATTTTTTTTCTTAGACTGGCACATCTACATGGTAAGACTTTTATTTTGATTTTCATTTAATTACGAGACAAATTTGAAGGTATCCCTTCATAGCTTGGTAGAATTTTGCCATGTGCAATTCAATTGTGTACATAGAAATGAATGAATAAAATTATGCTCTAATAAGGCATACCAAAAAAAAATATCACTCATAAAATGTTCTTCAGAGGGATAGAAAATAGGTTTTAGTCTTAAAAAAATTGTTTATCCATGTAAAATGAATAATGTACACCTACGCTGATGTTGCTTAGATATAAACTTATTTATTCACAGAATGATAATAAATACAGACGATTTTAAAATTTAAAACTTCAGTGTGCGCACGATGATGGAAAAAAAGCCAGCTCCATCTAGAAGATAAAACTTTTTATAAGGTTTATACTTCAATTTTTAAACAATCGATGCAAGGTGTAATTCTAAATTGACAATTCGACAGTAGCGAAGATCTTAATCTTTAAAATGGTAACTGATTTATAGATTTTGATAAGAATGAAGGGAGTAAAAGCGATCATCGGAAAAAATCCCCATCTAGAAATAATATATATATATATATATATATATATATATATGTATATGTATATACAGTAGGGCGGAGCGTAAATAAAAAATTTTTGATTTCGTTTTTGCCCTAGTGCGGAAAAGTTGGGTACTGGTGGGTAGGTCACGTATGCAAAGTCTTGGGAAAAACAAAAAATATCTTCCGTCTCCATTTCGGCCGTGATTTTTAGCAGATTTTTACCATACAGTTAAAAATGTGTATTTCTATTGTTTTGTATGCAAATCGTCATTTTGTTCTTAAATAAAATACAGAGGTAATTCTAAACTTAATACAGAAAGGCAGCAGCTGACACACTGCGTGCAGAAAGGTAAAGAAATATTTTGGCATGAAAACATTGTCAACAACAACTTTAGAAACGAAGCTTAAAACCTTCGGGAAAGACTCACGGAAATTGTTCGACATTTCTTTATGTAAGTGTGTTTCTTTTAACAAATGTTCTTGCCCAAATCATAAAAGGATTCCTGAAATGGAAAGAACTTTTCTTATACTAGACCAACGGGCACTTAGTCAAATGTCCATAGGTGCAGTTGACTTAAACTGAAACCTGATGAAACGAGCCGATAGGAAGCAGAAAGAGACAGAAGCAGCAAGTTTTAAAATAAATGTTTCGCGATCTGTTACTCCATCTAGGCTCATATTTCCTGATCCAGATTCTGACGTGGATCCACATAATTCCGATAGTGACACAGATCACTTGAAGCCTTCCCCATCCACATCCAAGATGACTCAATCTGAAGGGAAAAAGACGTTAAGATCAAGCCGATACCCAGCAGCAGCTATAGCTTATGACAGAACCGGAGTTTCAGATCGGGCTGGAGCCATTATTGCAAACGCTGTTTTGGAAGATTTGGGGATGATTACCGAAACACACAATTTAAATGTAATTGATAGACATAAAATAAGAATAGAGAGGGAAAAAATTCGGAAAGAATATGAGCAAGGAATTAAAAGACAGCTGGAACCACTAAAGGGACTTTATTTTGACGGAAGAAAGGACAAAACTCTAATACAAGAGAGCTTAGGGGGAAAGATGTACCAGAAAAGAGTCCTGGAAGAAAACGTTACAATGATTAAGGAACCTGGAAGCAAGTACCTTGGACACATAGCACTAACCTCATCATCAGCTTTGAGTATTTCTCAAATGATGCTGCAATTCATGTAGAATAAGAATATTGACATTCATGAACTAGTAGCAATTGGGTGCGATGGAACAGTCGTTAATGCTGGCTATAAAATCGGCGTGATTCGCCTTTCTGGAGAAGCCATTGGGAAACCCCTGCACTGGTTTATCTGCCACGCATATCTGCCACGTATATCTGTCACGCGTTACACGCAAATGAGTTGCCACTCGGACATTTAGTGCAGCATTTGGATGGTGGAACGAAAGGCCCTGATGCATTTTCTGGTCCTACTGGGAAAGCATTGGCACATTGTAAAAACCTCCCAGTTGTGAGATTTGTAGACATTTCGAGCGAATTTCCGAAAATCGACATAAAGGATCTTAGCACACACAAGCGATAGCTTTGGGATATTTGTCAAGCTGTCACAAATAGAAATTGCTCATCAAGCAAATTTGTCACAAAAGCACCCTGGGAAAATGTCTCATGCACGTTGGCTAACAACTGCAAATCGAATAAAGCGTTTATACATTAGCTCTTCAGAGCCTTCAAACCGACTTCAAACTCTGGCAGAGTTCACCATGAAAGTGTACCCACCTATGTGGTTTACAGTAAAATTAAATCCATACTGCACGTATGGTCCACGAAATTTGTAGAAGACAATGAACGTCTCACTCTATCTTAAAAACAATTTAAAGACTGTGGTCGATCCCATTATCCAGAGAAATGGCTATTTTGGCCACCCGGAAGCAATAATCTTGTCAATAGTCACAGATGACAGACAGTCCATACGAGAAATTGGACTACGTAGGATTTTCCGAGCAAGAAAGAAAAAAAAAAGAAAGGAATCAGACACTACAGCATTTCGTCACTCAACTTCGAGGCAGTTTCATATATAGACCTTATTGATTGGCAGAAATGTAATTTGACGGAACCCCCAAAAACACCTCACTTGAAAGAAGATGATTTGAGAAATTTGATTTCCAGTGGATAGTCTGTAGCTCAACACCTTGGAGTCTAAAATTTCCTTTCCCCACACAAAGTGTTGAACGTTTCGGGAAACTAGTAACAGAGGTTTCTGCGGCTGTGAGTGGAGAAAAAATGTGTGACGGTTCAGTTAGAACCCGAACAGAGTCGAGAAAAGGTATGCTATCATTTGGAACCAAATGCGAGTACCGAGTAAAACCGGCATGACTGCAAGGGCAAAGGAGATATGTGCCGATACGGTTGGGTGGATAGGTGGGCACGGGTGGAACTCGCAATGCAGCCACCTCCTCGTGGTGAGTTCTGTGTTTTTTTCTGAATTTTATTTCAGAAAAAGCGAAAAGCTGCATACAATACAATGGAAATACACATTTTTAGCTGTATGGTAAAAATCTGCTAAAAATCACGGCCGAAATGAAGACGGAAGATATTTTTTGTTTTTCCCAAAACTTTGCATACGTGACCTACCCACCAGTACCCAACTTTTCCGCACTAGGACAAAAACAAAATCGAAAACTTTTTTTTTACGCTCCGCCGTAACATATAGTGCTAGATTTCTAGAAATAGAGGTGCCGGAACGGTAACCTTCCGGGGTGTGTGTGTGTGTAGGGGGGGGGGGGGATATTCCAAACTATTGATAAAGAGAGGTACCGGAACGCCGTTTTGCCGCTTTCCGCCTCAAATCTAGCCCTGTGTATATATATATATATATATATATATATATATATATATATATATATATATATATATATATATATATATATATATATGTATATATATATATGTATATATATATATATATATATATATATATATATATATATATATGTATATATATATATGTATATATATATATATATGTATATATATATATATATATATATATATATATATATATATATATATATATATATATATATATATCTATATATATATATATATATATATGTATATATATATATATATATATATATATATATATATACCATATATATATATATATATATATATACCATATATATATATATATATATATATATATATATATATATATATTTGCTAAGATGCTATATGCATGGTTCTAATATTTCAAAAACACGCCTTTTATATGAATATAAAAAATAATAACGTTCTTGAGCATTAAGTACAAAATAACTTCTCTGGCTTAGTTAATTAAATATTTTATGTGTAAAATCCCATCTTTCAGTCTTTATAAACCTTTTTTTACTGTAGCTAAATAAGTGTCATTTATAACTGTCAAGATTATTCTTTTATATGCAGTTTACCAACCACATTATTTAACGACAATTTTTCCTGTTTTATGTACATACAGCTTAATTGAGTCATGGCTTAATAATTAATCTTGTACAACATATGTTTTGGACTCATAAGTTTTACTTTATCCAGGTAGACAAACAGTAACAAATATGTAACAATTTATTTTTTATGCTGCACGTTTTTTCTCTCGAATGTACTTTTGCTTCGCGGATTGAGTAACATTTGCGAAAGCTTATGGGATGTAATTTAATAGTGATATATTAATAAATTTGTCGTATTATGATTACTGAATCATTTGAATATAAAGTTATATAAATATTTTATTGTTGTTTGTCAATGCGGGGCACCTGTCAATTAGCACATTCGCGTTGTAACTGCATAAATCGTTCGCTGCTTTTAATAGGGGCACTGAGTATGTAAACCAACACTACCCCCTGGGGCTTTAATGTTGATAGAGGACATGAATTGTCTAATGGATTGTACGGTGTCTAAGTATGTTTATTGTTTAGATAATACTTATCTGAAGCAATCCATTGATTTTTAGACAGTATCGGCATCGCTGATGAAGAGATGCTGTCTAAAATATATTTATTACTTTTCTTTTCATGTTTTTAGTTACTAGCTGCAAGTAGTTTTAGAGTTCATACTGGTTTTTCACTTTCAACTTTGTCTGATATATATATATATATATATATATATATATACCTTGCTCCATAATTAATTGTCTTGCTTTACTTAGATACACAGAAACACCAAAATTTTCCAAAATTTTTTTATTAACCATGAATCTGTTAAGAGACAAACTAGTTAAACTTTTCATCTTTATTTACCAAGTTGGAATTTTATTTTAGTTTGTCGATCAAAATTTCCTACTCACTTAAAGCTGAGTTAAAGCAGGTCTGGTTTTGATTTTCCTATAAATCTTCAATTTCCATTTTACGCATATTTTAATTTTATATGTCTTTTTCTGTAAAGCTGACATTGCATTTTTTATTCAGTTTCGTTATTTTACTGATCGGTGACAACTCCATAGTAGTACATATTGAGTTCACTTGATTCAAATTACACTGCTGGCCACTGTAAATGCAACACCCTGAAGGAAACATGCAAATAACATGAAATTTACAAAATGCATTAGCGGAGGTGAGATATGCAAATGATTAGAATTTCACCGCAGACGCACATCCCGCGCGCCTGTGGCGCCACTTCAAAGCGCTATTTAAGGCTTGGAGATTTCGACGATTTCAAGTTCGGCAATTGTGTTTTTCTTGTGCTTTTTTCAAAAAAACGATCAATTATGCCTCTTCGAAAACAGCGATCATCTTTTGATCAAGTATCCGAGTTTGACAAAGGAAGGACAGTGGCCTACCGAGATTGTGGATTATCTTTCAGGGAAATCGGTAGTCGTGTTGGACGAAACCAAACAACTGTAATGCGGATATGTGATCGTTGGATGCAGGAGGGTACGACGGATCGGCGTGTTCGATCGCATCCACCTCAGCGCACCACTTCAGGTGATGACAGGCAAATTGTGCGCATGGCAGTGACGGATCGCTCAGTTACATCACGAACCATAGCACAGCACATGCAGTCTGTAACGCATCATCCAGTGTCTGCGCGTACCATTCGACGCCGTTTACAGCAGAGTGGTCTGTCCGCAAGACGTCCATTGCTTTGTCTACCCTTGACACAGAACCACAGACGTCTCCGCCGCCAATGGTGCGATGACAGAAGGATGTGGACGGCAGAATGGAATGAAATTGTCTTTACTGACGAGTCACGCTTCTGTCTGCAACACCACGATGGTCGTATTCGAGTCTGGAGACACCGTGAAGAGAGGATACTGAACAGCTGCGTTATGCACCGCCACACTGGTCCTGCACCGGGTATTAAGATATGGGGCGGTATTGGATATCACTCTCGCACACCTCTAGTACGCATTGCCGGTACTTTAAACAGCCAGCGCTACATCTCCGAAGTGTTGGAGCCAGTTGTCCTTCCTTACCTTCAGGGATTACCCACATCCATATTTCAACAGGATAATGCGCGACCACACGTGGCACGCATTGTCCAACGGTTCTTCGTCAATCGCCAGATTGAATTGCTTCCTTGGCCGCCTCGCTCTCAGGATCGTTCACCGATAGAAAACATGTGTTCCACGGTTGCTCGACGATTGACCCAGATTCCATCCCCAGCTGCCACAGCAGATCAACTTTGGGAACGTGTGGAAGCTGCTTGGTCTGCTGTACCCCAAGAACTCATCGAAAGTCTCTTTGAATCAATTTCGAGGCGTGTGGCAGCGGTGATCTCCAACAATGGCGGCTACTCTGGCTACTGATTTTGGCAGGAACCACACTTCACAGAAGTCTATAAATTTAATCATTTGATACTTGGTCAACATGTTATCTACAAAATAAATTTTGTTGTGATATCTCTTGTCTTTCTTGGTGTTGCAATTTGGGTGGCCAGCAGTGTATTTTGCCACTAAATCATAATCTTCAGGGACCAGTTTAGATCTAACAAAACATTTATGTTTTTGCTGCTGAAACAAGAACAACAGTCTTTTATACTGATTTTGAAAGTGACTACTTCAAAAAAATAAGCACAATTTTTTTTCATAAATTTAATGCTCGACCACTCTAAAAACAGTTAAGTCTCACTCATAAAATTTATATGGTAACTTTATATTACAAAGATGTTTATTATCCTAAGTTTTCAGAATATTTTACTCGGTTCCTTTTGGGGCATTAATTAGTGAAAACCGCCAAAAATAGATTTAACATGGTTTTTTATAAGCTGTAAAGAAAAAGTTGAAGGCTTTCAGGATTGAAATTTTTTCAAGAAGTGCCACTATAAGAGATTTTTTGCAAGAAAAAATATTTAAGGTGAGTCTTATTTCCTTATTAAAAAATAAAGGCGGCGAAATGGGGTGTTTGACATTTTATTTCTCTAACGTTTTAAGAATATTTTCGGCTTAAATCCTTAATTCTAATGAAAATTCTCTAATAGCCTAAAATGTATACAATTTTATGGTAAACATTTTAGCTTTTATTCATCCTGATAGGTATAAAAAATAAAGCAGCTACAGCGTTTTCCGTGAAATAATTTAATGATGTTTTTAAACTTTTAAAACTATGAAGGAAACTTACTTGAAAAATTAGAAATATTAAAAAAAGTCGAGCAACTTTATCTTGCCAAAGATTTTTATTTGAAAATGATTGACCCTTTAAAATTTCTTTGAAATATAGAAACGAAAAAAGAATCAATTTAATTTCGTTTAAAGAACAAAATTTTACCGATTTCCTGATGACCCCCCCCCCAAACCCACAAAAATAAATATGGCTTTACTGATGTTTGCACATTTGATTTGAAATGGATTAACCATTTAACATTTCTTTGAAATATATAGACGAAAAAAGAATCGAATTAATTTCGTTTAAAGAAATTTCATGATGAGATTGGATCTCATTCAATCATGAGATCCAATTAATTTCGTTTGCAGTTACCAATTTCATGATGACCCCCCCCCCCCCCAAACGCACAGAAATATATATGGCTTTACTGATATTTCCACATGCATAGAAAAAAGCATGTGGCACTGATGCATGTGGAAATATCAGTAAAGCCATAATTAGTTTTGTGCTTTTGGGGGGGGGGTCATCATGAAATTGGTAAAATTGTGTTCTTTAAACTAAATTAATTCGATTCTTTTTTCGTGTCTATATAAAAAAGTTAAAGAATCAAAAATTTTCCTTTAAGGGGACTGCTATGTTGAAATTGCTGTTTTGGTGCAAGATTTCGAAATTATTTTTATTGCTTCATTTCAAAGGCCATTCTTTTAGGATTCTAAAGCTGCTTTACTTTTATGGATTTCGTACGATAATTGGATGAGAACTTATGACGGATTTGATAATCAGAAATCCATGTTAAAAGACCGGAAGTATCATGTTCAAATTGCATTTTCTGGAAAACTAATTTTTCAGAAACTGCAGTTAAACATGCATTTTCTGAAAAATTAGAAATAACTTTTGTAAACAAGAAAGCTAGTCATTTAAAATGTTTTCAATATATTTCTATGAAATTTTGAAAAAGTGTTTTACATATTTGCAACTATATTTTGAACTAAAAACTAAGCAATATGTGTTAATTTAACCTTTCTATGGGTACCTGTACTTAAAAAAGGTAACTTTTTTAAAGAAAAATCTGAGTTTTTTTCACTTTTTTGGTATATTTCAGTGATGTTTTGAAATATTGTAAAACTTTTAGCTCAGAACACAAGTAATTGTTTCAGTAGTATATAGTGTAAAGTAAATTAAAATATATCTATATATATAAAACTCGTAGGTATGCGGCACAAAAATCGGTGATATATCTATACTCCGAATGGCAACGGCTGCAACTACCAAATGTAAACATTAGCGGCCATCCGCAATTTGCAACAGCGTGTCAACATGGATTTACGCACTAAAATCATAAATGCTCAAAAGCGAGCGGTACTATCAAATGAAAATTGGGAAAAGTCTCAAGAAAGAAAGTGAAGAAGAAATAATTCATTGAGAGAGGCGTAAAAGAGAGAGCATAAATGATCGCGAGGTTAGTCTTAACCGTCGCCGGCATAGGAACCGAGAGCCAGTAATTTTGTACACTTTTTTCAGTATTTTTACTCCATTTTATAAGTGAATAAAATTTCCCAACAATTTATTATCTGAATTGTGAACAATAATGTATACAGAGAGTAATGAATCCTCACCATATTTCAGTACTTGCTGAATTTTTGCTCCATTTTTTTTAAGTGAAAATTTTTCCCAAAAGTTTATTATTTGACGTATTGATAAAATGTAGATATCTAAATTTTGCAAAATAGTACATACAGAGAGGGATGTAATTTTTAAAGTCATTGGTGTTGGGTTTCTCAGTCTTAACTCTGTTCTGAAGTAATGGAAATTCACATTTTTTTTATCACGATGTTTTAGAACCAGCCTTGTAGAGAATACCCCTTAACAACGAATATTTATGATGACAGGTAATGGTAACATTCCTTACATATGTTAC
Organism: Dolomedes plantarius; assembly: GCA_907164885.2. Taxonomy (NCBI): domain Eukaryota; kingdom Metazoa; phylum Arthropoda; class Arachnida; order Araneae; family Dolomedidae; genus Dolomedes; species Dolomedes plantarius. The sequence continues at coordinate 36,659,198 of OU015503.1, read as the reverse complement.
TTTCAGTTGAGTTGCTTTGCAAAAGAAAATATAAAACTAAAAGCGACCATGCTGGTCGCGCAGCGGCTAGTTTAGTTGAATTGAGTGTAGGGCATCTGGCGTAAGCACTAAATTGCCCTAAGGATTCATAAAAAATCCCCTATATATAAAATGTTATGAAATATTTACCAAAATAATATTTCATTTCATGATTTTATATCCCCTTTGAACTAAAAATATATGTATTTAATCAGTACTGTATGTTTTTGAAAAAAAGTGCTTCGAACGTTCGCAGATACCTTAAAAATTTAAAACCTGTGCATAGTTTTTCATGATCTCGTTAACCAATGGTTCTTCTTGGTAAGCAGAACAGGTTTTGAAATAATTTATGAAAAGATTTATGAAAAGATTTATGAAAAGTTAATTGATAAAATTTTAGCCCAGCTTAAAAGGAAAAAAAATCAATTTTTTCAGTATAACATTGCTTGGAGGTAAAAATACTTTCATAACTTTAACTTTAAATCAAATTTTCTGAAGACGGTGTTATTAAAATAGCATTAAGAGAAGCCCAACAAGCTTTCATAAAGATACCTGGTGATGAATTTGAAACATAGCGTTTAAATAATTACAAGACAAAAAGAACATTTTATATACCATGTTTTTAAATTTTCTGTTGAATCATATAAACTTGACAATTCTATGTATTAATAAATACTTTAAAAAATATTTTATGAATTATCCCATCCACTTGAAAGAAAATGAAATTAATTGGAAGTTAACTTACGTTTAACTTTTCGTTCCCGTCCCGGCCAATAGATGGCTGCATCAGTCTACAAAACCAAATTAACTGAAAATAAATTTAATTATTCTTAAATATGGCTAAAAGTATTAAAATAATGCATTGTCATCGTGTTCTGAGCTATTCTAAAAGTTTCAAATGTCTAGCTAGTCGGGAAGTTAGTTAAAAATCGATTGCAAGATTTGTACGGGACAAACACACAAACACACAAACAAACAAGAAAGCGAGTTAATAAAAACATGGTAAAAATAGCGAAACATTACAAGTTCAATGAAATACTGGATGTGTGAGATTGGACTCCCACATTTCAAAGAGTCATAAAAACGAACGCAGGAATTGGCAGAAAAAAGCTTTATATTTTAGAAAAGTACCCTAAAATGTTATTTGTGTCCTCTAGGTTTTGGAAATAACATCCCTCAAGTTGATTCCGTTGTAGTTTATATGCTGTGGAAGCCTTTCACTAAAGTTTTCAATCACTCTGTGGGTCACCAATGGGGGAATGGCGGCAACTTACGTAACTTACAAATAGAGGATTAGTTTTTGCATTGCTTTATTATCATTATTATTGACTCTCTTACAAAAAGCGTTGCTCCAAATTTATCCGTCATTTACCCTAAAGTGGTATGGTGGTTTCGCTGACGTCATCGCTTTCTCGAGTAACTTGAAACCTGCTCTCCCTTGCTCGATTTTGGGAAGCATTTATCAATGCATGGCTCTCTAGGACTTAAAAACGCTTTACGAAGGACTTTCATGAAGTCTTCAGCGATATGAAGTCATATGGCGAGATTGCAGGGTTCGCGGACTTGGCGGAGATCGTATCGCCCCGTTTTCCTCGGGATTTTAAAAATCTTGCAAATTTGAGTATAATTTCGGCTCTCAGACACCCAAAGCGTAATGAGCACGTTGAGTCGAGTTTTGGGGTCAGGTGAATAATCCCCCACTTACTACATGGGGTGAAAAGTATCGAGACTAGCAATAAAAAAAACCATTTTTTTGTCAAAAATCGATTTTATCATTCAACATAATTTCCTTCAAGAGCGATACACTTATTTCAACGGTCCTCTAACAGTTTAATACCTTTTATATAGTACGATTTTTCAAGGGCTTCAAAATGCACTTCGGTTTCGCATTTGACATCCTCATTTGATGAAAATCTCTTCCCCTGAAGCCATCTCTTCAAGTTAGGAATAAAATAATAGTCACACTGGGGTGTCAGATCTGGAGCATACGGTGGATGGTGGAGCAATTCGCATTTTAATTTATTCAACTTTACCATTGCTTTCACTGATGTGTGAGCCAGCAAATTGTCTTGGTGAAACAGCACTATTGTTTCGCCATGTGCGGCCTTATTTTTTTATATCGTCCTTCAAGTGGTCCTAAAATGCTGCTTAATACTCTCCTGTGATTGTTTTACTATCTCAAGATAGTCGATGAATATTGTGCCACGTGCATCACCAAAAATACTGACCAAGACCTTTCCAGCCGATTGTTGCGTCTTTTGTCGGTATAGTCGGCTTTTGCGAGTTTCCAACCACCCTGCAGACTGCCTTTTTGATTCAATTGTGCAGTAATGGATCCATGTTTCATCCTTTGTTGCGAATCGGCGTAAAAACCCGTTTGGATTACGCTTTTATAGCCAAAGCGTGCTCTGAATTATCGCCACATTGCTGTTTTTGGTCAATTGTTAGAAAACGCGGCACCCATGTCGAACAAAGATTTTTCATATTTAAATGCTCATGAAAAATGTGTCTCACCCATTCTGTTGATATCTTTACTATGTACAGCTATCTCCCTTACTTTCACTTTGCGGTCTTCCAACACAATACGGTGGACTTTTTTGATGTTCTCTGGTGTTGTTGCCTCGATTGGACGTCCAGAACGTGCGGCATCATCGGTTTTCGCACGACCATTTATAAACTCGCTAAACCATCGACAAATGGTTGTTTTCGACTGAGTAGATATGCTGTAATGTTTTACGAGCCATTCTTGGGATTCGATGGTCTTTTTTTCATCAAAAAGCAATGTTTAATTAAAACGTGAAATTCTTTTTGATCTTTTGTTTACATAAAATCCAAAGTAGCGTTCCTTACACGACCGTAACTCGTAAATAAATGGCCGACCTGTCATGAAACTTTGATAGCAGTCTTTTGAAGGTTAGTGCTAATAGAACATTATACGGAAATTTCATTGCGGAGGCCATTTAGCGGCGAGTCTCGGGATTTTTAACCCCATGTAGTATTTGGCGCATTTTACGACATTCAAAAGCACGCCAGTTGTGGTATCCAAGCCAATTTCGAATAGTATTTAACAATTTAGGTATGTAAAATAATAGTTTACAATGGTTTTTCCAATAGTTCTTTACATTAAGGTAAGTGAAAGTATTTTAATTTTTCAGTGTTCTGTCACGATTTTAAGTTTTGAAAATTACTATGTTTTTCAACTATTTTCAGTTTTAAGATTTTTTTCAACTGCCTTTTTTGTATTTATTTTAGTTTTTCGCCATCTTAAATGTCGCGCTCTTGCGTAGTGTCTTCTGGAGAACTTGCAACTCCAGGAGACAAGAAGCGAGAGCTCGCCAAGTTGGCGATTTTGAAAATCACGCCAAGCTGTAGGCGATTCTTCACTTTCCATGAGTATTTTCATCTTTAAATTACAATTGCAATTTTTACGAGAAGTATGTGCTAGAGTAAGCTCCAGGGAGCTCAGAAACAATAACATACGAATACGTTAATTTCCGCTGTTTTCAGCAAACAATTGGCAATGTTATTTTGAGCAAACAATTCTGCATAACAGTCAGGAAATGGGAAAAGTTTATGGTCTAAAACTTGTGGGAATATTTTGAAAATACCCCAAAAGGTTTTAATATTAGTTTAAAAACCATCGGGAAAATATCGAAACTATATTAAATAGCAAACAAAGATAAAAACAGTTTCTTTTATTACTCGAAACATTTCTACATCATAAAATCATAAGAAAAAAACGGAAAACGTTAAGACACAAAATTCACATGGAATGTAATATCCAATTATTCTCTATAAGCAATAAGCAATAAACTTTTTAAATCTTCAGTGTTTTATGGAGGTTTCCGTATTATTACCAAAAAACAAAATTTATTTTTAAATGGATCAAATCCGAGTTAAATTTTTTTTTCTAATAATTAACTACCAAATATTGTACCAACTGCGTACAAACGTGGATCTCTCTCTCTCTATATATATATAAATATATATATATATATATATATATATATATATATATATATATATATACATGTGTGTGTGTGTGTGTATATATATATATAATATATAATATATAATATTATATATATATAGTATATGTGTGTGTGTGTGTGTGTGAAGGTAAGTACCTTTCCTTTATGTATTAAAGCCAATTTCAAATTCCAGAAAAGTAAATTCTCTAACCACTTGTTAGAAACACCGAACAATCTTAATAGTCTAACATTTTATTCTAATACATATATATATTTATATATGTATTAAAGCCTATTTCATTTTCCAGAGAGGTAAATTCCCTAACCACTTGTTAGAAGGACCGATCAATCTTAATATACACTGCTGGCCACTGTAAATGCAACACCCTGAAGGAAACATGCAAATAACATGAAATTTACAACATGCATTAGCCGAGGTGAGATATGCAAATGATTAGAATTTCAGCGCAGGCACACATCACGCGTGCCTGTGGCGCCACTTCAAAGCGCTATTTAAGGCTTGGAGATTTCGACGATTTCAAGTTCGGCTATTGTGATTTTCTTGTGGTTTTTTCAAAAAAACGATCAATTATGCCTCGTCGAAAACAGCGATCATCTTTTGATCAAGTATCTGAGTTCGACAGAGGAAGGAATATGGCCTACCGAGATTGTGGATTATCTTTCAGGGAAATCTGTAGTCGTGTTGGACGAAGCCAAACAACTGTAATGCGGATATGTTATCGTTAGATGCAGGAGGGTACGACGGACCGGCGTGTTCGATCGCATCCACCTCAGCGCACCACTTCACGTGATGACAGGCAAATTGTGCGCATGGCAGTGACGGATCGCTGAGTCACATCACGAACCATAGCACAGCACATGCAGTCTGTAACGCATTATCCAGTGTCTGCGCGTAACATTCGACGCCGTTTACAGCAGAGTGGTCTGTCCGCAAGACGTCCATTGCTTTGTCTACCCTTGACGCAGAACCACAGACGTCTCCGCCGCCAATGGTGCGATGACAGAAGGATGTGGACGTCAGAATGGAATGAAATTGTCTTTACTGACGAGTCACGCTTCTGTCTGCAACACCACCATGGTCACATTCGAGTCTGGAGACACCGTGAAGAGAGGATGCTGAACAGCTGCGTTATGCACCGCCACACTGGTCCTGCACCGGGTATTATGGTATGGGGCGGTATTGGATATCACTCTCGCACACCTCTAGTACGCATTGCTGGTACTTTAAACAGCCAGCGCTACATCTCCGAGGTGTTGGAGCCAGTTGTCCTTCCTTACCTTCAGGGCTTGCCCACAGCCATATTTCAACAGGATAATGCACGACCACACGTGGCACGCATTGTCCAACGGTTTTTCGTCAATCGCCAGATTGAATTGCTTCCCTGGCCACCTCGCTCTCCGGATCTTTCGCCGATAGAAAACATGTGGTCCATGGTTGCTCTACGATTGACCCAGATTCCATCCCCAGCTGCCACAGCAGATCAACTTTGGCATCGTTTTGAAGCTGCTTGGTCTGCTGTACCGCAAGAACTCATCCAAAGTCTCTTTGAATCAATGCCGAGGCGTGTGGCAGCGGTGATCTCCAACAATGGCGGCTACTCTGGCTACTGATTTTGGCAGGAACCACACTTCACAGAAGTCTATAAATTTAATCATTTGATACTTTGTCAACATGTTATCTACAAAATAAATTTTGTTGTGATATCTCTTGTCTTTCTTGGTGTTGCAATTTGGGTGACCAGCAGTGTATTATAAGAATAGATTATAAATATTGATATTTTAATTTGAAATTAATTTAATATTACTACAAAATGGATTTTAATACAACTGAGACGCTTAAAATTATTAAAAAGTTTCTGTTTTGTAAATTATAATTTTATTTACTGAATGCTATAAACGTTAATAAATAAAATGTAGCTTAAATGCATATTATTGTCATTCTTAATATGCAATAAGTAATTAAGCCATTTAAATAAAAATTAAATTTGTTATAAACTTGAAAATAATTTACGCGCATACAAATCTAAATACCTTTATCATTATGTAAATACTATATCATTATGTATGCGTTTATCATTACGTAAATGCCTTTATCATTACGTAATAATTTACATTTTCTGAAGCTATCTATATATTTAAGTTGCTAAGCCTACTTTTTGGGCAGTCCATGAGAGAAAACTACTGCATCAATTTACTTTATTTTGGTCTTAACCCTTTCAACGGCAGTGACGAAATATTACGTCGAGCCCTGACTGTCTCATCCGGGCAGTGACGAAATATTACGTCCGACCTTAGCCGTCTCATTCGGGCAGTGACGTACCCCTTAGCAGGCGCAGGTTATTTTTCCAGCACTGCACGGAGTTTTTCCCCCGTTTTCGGAACGATAAAAGGTGCTTGATTTACAACCTCGAATTGTCCGAAATTGGGGAATGAAGACCCCTACATGTACATCTCCGATTCTGACGCATTCACGGGATGGGGGTCTGAATAGAGCGACGTTGGTAAGTTGGAAGGGGGGGTTGCAGATCGACTTTCCCGAAAAGTCAGAAGTTCGGTAATTACATCAGTTTCCAAGAAGGAAGGTCAAGAATGGAGGGTGAGGAATATCTAGCTGGCTGTTGTAAGGCCACAAGAACAGGGCGCTTATGAATTTCCCTAGGATCATAATCTGGGAGATTCGCGAATTTTTATTTTTTTAAACATTAACAAGTTAAAAATTTCAAAGGCAATAATTTAAATTATGATTAAATTATTATTACGATTAATGATAAAGTTTTCATTGCACTATTAGTATTTACATATGATAAATTATATATTAAATACATGAAACCATGATTTTTTTTATCCTATGTCAACAAAACTCTTACTAGTCACAGTGATAGATAAAATATGATATTGCAATGATAGAAGCTCCCTCCTACTTTATCTTTTACTTTACAATCTAGATAAAGCCATTATAGCTAATAAAATTACATTTGAATGAAACATAATGTAAAAATATATACATAAGTAATTTTGATTTAAATCAATGATTTTTTTTAAAAATCAAGTGATTTAAATCCTAATTTAAATCAGGATTTAATTCATGTACTGTATATTTAAATTATGTATATTTAAATTTAATTAATCGTCTTTTAATAATTTTTATAACTAAAATAACGATTTTAATAACTAAAATAATGTCTAAACATATTTTATTTTATTTTATCAATTTGGCTACATTTCAAACTTTTCAATTATTATTTTATTACTTTCCATACAAGTTTGAAAAGTTATTTGATGTTGTACAGTGCTTCATACTGGGAAATGGCTGAATGGTAGGGCTCTGTCTTTCGGTCCCGAATCCTACTTCTGGCATGGATGATTCCCGCCTTTCGTAATCGGCTTTAAAATTAGGTTCCAGTCTATCTAATTAACCCTCGTGTAACAAAATATTGTTTAGTTCTTCATCTCGGTCTTCTGACATCTTGTTTTAATCTGTAAATTAATGGGTTGGAGGGATTGGTGAGAAATTCTTAGGTGTTTCTTTTCTTTTTTTTTAACTCACGATGAACTACCTACCCAAATTATCAGGTGTAAGGCGTTTAGAGCGTCACATTCGAGGTTATCTCCACAATTTTGATCATCCTCATGAGATAGGAATTTTCTCCTGATTTCGTACCCCTCTCTTGCGTAGCCGACTTCCCAGCGAGAGGATTTTCGGACCCCGTAGCTGTTTCCTTAAAATTTCATTGATTTTTTATAGTGGTCGGAAGCAAATTAATGAAAGCATAATTTTCCGGGTGAACCTTACGGTGCTGGAGTTCGCAGGTTCGAGTCCCTTTTCTATATGAATGTTTGTATTCATCTGTATCGACATTAAGCAGTAAGTCCCGGCCAAATTAGTCTTCGAGTACCAAAAATTGACCTAAGCTCTCTAAACAACGAAATTATCGGAATTTCTTTATTACAGCATTTAACTAGGACATTGATATGACCGATACAATCTTAAAATTGCAGTTAAAAAAAGATGTATTTTCATAGACACAAAAAGAATATGATTAAAACAAAACTGATTTGTAAAATTGTGTATTTAACTATAAACTTGTGTATGTACGTATGTGCAATAGCGTCTAAATAGTGCATTCAATTGAACTCAAATCCAATATGTGTGTTGCGAGAAAATACTAAATTTTTAATTCTGATATTTCAAAAAATTTGGTTTTCTGCATGAAAACCATGAAAATTGGCAAGTCATAAATTAAGCATGAATATTCATTCATCAACAAAATTTTTCGGCTGCAATATAAATATTATAAAAATTAATTTTGGATGTTGTTCCAAAATTGTTATTAATTCGCTATTGCACTGCAAATCAATCAAAAATAAGAAAATGAAAAAGGGTGAGCTGATTGCTTATCAACGGGGGAAAACTTTGATAATGAAGTGGCATGATAAAAGATCTGTTGCCATTTTAAGCATTATCCATTCCACAGAAATGCAAAATATAACAAAACATGGGAAAACTTATAAAAAACCCGTACCAGTTCTGGATTGCAACCATACAATGGGTGGTGTGGACAGAATGGATGCATCTATTTAAAATTATGGCAAAATAGGAAAAACGATAACAGAAAATTATGGGATATAAGAAAAACGATGATAACAGAAAAAATATTATAAAAAAATTGTCAGGCACCTTTTAGATATTTCCGTTTGGAATTCATTCCTTCTTTACAAAAAAAAATGGAGGGAATCTTAATAATCTGAACTTCCGTTTGAAATTAATAGAGAGAATAACGGAAGAAAACATTTCTTCTGAATAAGAAAATATCTCTATCCATTCATGCAAAATTTGTGATGAAGCTTTGTGCCCCGCTTCCTGTTTTGAAAAATACCATACAAAAGAATAGAATGTTTAACATATATTTCTATATTCAAAATAACTATACGTCTTTGTTTACATCACATTTTCACATAATAAGAAATAAGTAATTGTGTATGATATAGCGATCTATTATCGATCTTCTGTTGTAAAAAATTGTAGCACTTGAAAATATGGTATTATGTATTAAGGTTATAATAAGATCATTGCATCTATAATTGTAACATCAGAAAGAACTAACAAATTTTTAGCGATATAATTATTCATTTGTAATATGAAAGAAAATATACGTGAAAACATATAGAATAAATAAGTCGAAACTAAAAGCAAGGGTGAAACCATGTTGCTGTTGACCCTTGCATGATAAAATAGTTGATTACCAGATTACACGGATTTGAGCCTATTCCCTCAGCCACAAGGATCAACCCCATGCCAGCTGAGAGATTCTGCACCCTTGCCCAATGATCTGGAACTGACGCTAAGAGTTTGAGCCTGTTTCCTTGACCACAACGATCAACTCCATGCCAGCCGTGAGACTCTGCACCCTTGCACAAGGACCAAGAACTGAGTGGTGACTTCCAGACTGTGTTTACTGATATTCTACGTGGACGGCCAATTATGACGCAACGGATTATTATCCTCATACCTGTGTGTGTTAATGAGTCCGAGGACTGAAACTCATTTGTATACATGTGGTGTCATCGATGTCAGCCAAGGTAGGCGCATTTGCTTCAGAGTATTTTATATTAATGAAGTCATTTAGGGAAGTCATTTGGAACTCTAATTTTGGCATTCCTAAAATTTTAAGATTTTGAGTGAAAGATTGAAAATAATTTAAATATTAATTACAATGTTTTGAAATGATGATTGATGATTTTGAATATGATGTGTGTAACTATTAATAAATGTTACTGATGATTTTAATTGGTAGTAACAAAGTTACGTTGAGGAATTTAATTACTGGCAAAACCTATTATTATTGAGGTGTATAACTATTAGTAAAGATTATTGATGAATGTAATTGGTAGTAACAAAGTTATGATGAGGAATTTTATTACTGCTGGAATTGATTATCAATGATGTGTGTATCTATTAGCAAATATTTATTGTTGAAATTAATTGTGATAGTTTAGGTTAACATTGGTGAATATCTAGAAAAATTGCATTGAATGATTAACTTGAAGGAAATTTAGAATAGGATTAAATAATTTGAAGAAAGTTTAATGAATTCTTTTTTTTTTGAAAGTGTTATTGTATATAAAATGTATAGTAGTGTAAATAAACCATATATATATTCAAGCATAACCTTTGAGCAGTCATTTTGGGTACTGTGTGTCACTTTTTGTACTAACCTTGAGATCATGCCAAAAATGGAATATTATGTTCTAATCTTAATTCTAAAATTTAATATTATCTAATTTTGGGTTGTTAAAATAATTCTTTTTTCCAAAATTTCATTACATATACGAAAAAATAAGTAATTCTGTGTGTGAACTGCAATATTCTTTTATCGTTTTGTGTGAGTGTAATTCGTTTAACAATGAAATATAAAATTCATAGGATAAAACAATGTGATTGTAACATGACACATTTAAATAATTTGTGTATTATTATGTTTTAATTATATAAAATTTACACTTATAATATTTTTTAACCACTTGCAGTGTTTCAGAATGTGTAAATATTTTTACGACTGTTAAAATGTATCTTCTGTGTAACAAAATGGTAATTATTGAAGTTTAAATTTTTGGTTCCTGAAATCAATGAGGTAATAAAATTAGTATACCACCTCAATATGATTGATTTTCTTTTTGTTTAGAATGGGTTAAGAATTAAGTTTGTATGGCGTTGTGCACAAAATATAAATATCTTGAAGTAGGAGATGATTATTATCAGGCATTCGAATATCATGGAAATGTTATGGGAAAACGTGTGAAAAATATTATGCTAGTGAGATGAAATATTTAATGGAATTCTCTAGAATTTTTTATTAACTTAAAATTATAAAAGATGGTTTAAAATCTGAAATATTTAATGTTTAATTTATATTTTCGAATGCTTTGTTTTGAAAATATCTGAAGTTTGGAAGAAATTGAATATAATATTTTTGCCAAATTTTCATAGCATTTTAACGTTATCATCGGGCCGATACGAAGTCACCGAGGAGTCTTTCCCAGGAACGGAAATCTCTACATGACCCTCAGAAGCTGTTTTTCCTCTGGTCTAGCCTAGGTCTAGAGCGGGTGGAATAAGCCACACACACACCCGTACTGTTTCCTAGAAAAATTCCGCTTTCTCGCTGGGGGAACAAATTTGGGGACACTAGCGGGGTGGAAAATGTTATTACTGTGGAGGGTTGCGGTGACAAGCAAAAGGGGGGGAAAGAAGTACTTTGCAGTGAAAACAAACTTTTTTCCAGGGAATCGGGCCGCTTGAAGGATAGAACTATACAAGTTTCAGAAGCCAGGATAGGTGAATTAGAGTTTCGATTTGAGCCGGTGAAAGGGTTAAACGAAAGATTGTAATCTGCAGTTTTGTCAAATTTGGTGTTTGTAACCACAATTTCCATTAATGAGCAATAATTTACAATTCAAAATTGATTTCTGCGCATGCTCAGTGGCATGTTTAAATCTGTCTCTAGAAACTCACTGTTTCTGCGCATGCTTATTGACATGTTTTAATCATAAACGCATTTATTCCGAGGAGTCTCTGTAGATTTATCTCTGCCATTTTTATTTTATGATAATTATGTTTGTGAAATATAAGATTAAGCCTGGTGGAAATTGTTTATTTCGTGCTGTTTAAGGAGCGATAATTTACTGTACAATCACTATTTTGTAGAGTCAAATATTTAGCTAGATGGGAGAAGGACACAAGGAATGTACGAAAGTTCTATCAAAAATGAAGATTGTCTATCTTTTAAGATGAAGAAATGACAGTTCGTCAAGGCAGGCCGGAAAATTCATTAACTAGTGGAAGTACAAGAAGATTTACTGAGGAAACGTACGTTGATGGGCCACAATAACCTTGTTCACTTGCTGCTCACATACCTTTCTTTTTATAAAAAAACAAACTGAGGAAGGAGCTGCTTCAAAACCACTTGTTGGTTGAAATAAAAAAATTTTATTATCTTCACGAAAATAAGGAATATATCTTGGTTACTGAATCATAACAACCAAAAAGATCTGCTACATAATAGAAGAGAGCTTGGGGTCTACACGACCACTTAGGTTAGCAGCAAAAATAACATAATAGTATTGAAGAAATGTTTTTAAATACAGGCACAAATATATAAGATCACGAGAATACACTGGTACTCATTAATCGACAAAAAAAATCTCCCTCACCAAGTTACGGCCAAACAAAGAACCGATAGCTCGGATCAGGGTCTCTAGAGCAAGTTTTTATATACGAATGTATAATCTGAATCTCAGCATCGAATCTACTTTTTTTTTCAGCCCTGGACAACGCAAGGAGAGAAGCGTTGCCGTACAACCAATCTCGCCAAAGCGTGCAGAAGGGAGAGGAGAAAGAAAACCTTAATAGCGCGCCAACACATTGCCAACACCTTGTGTCCATAAAATAAAATACGCGAAGCATCGCCAAAACTGGAAACCTTAGGTACCACATTCCTCTTGCCAGAAGAAAATGCCAGAAGAACCCTTTTAAGGAGTTTCATTGGCCGAGACTGGCTGAGCTTAACCAATCAGAGGAGCTGATCAAACAGCGCGAATTCAAACGCCTGTTCTGAGAAAAACTAAGTTTTCCCATGCAAGAGAACCGTAAATGAATTACGTTCGCCGCAGGCGTGCGGAAAGGGGAAACAGTAGCCTTTAGCATAAACGGAGTTTAATAGCTTAAGAAGACACATCAATGCTGTTAACAATAACACGGAAACAGGGAAGAAAAGACATCTCATTTCGTGGACACGAGGCTAGCAATTAGGGGACTTAGCTGACAAAGACTTAAAGAATTTAGGACGGCAAATTGCACTGCCAGATGTTAGAAGATAGGCTATTCTCAATTACCGACCGAACGGACTTAAAGCTACAGAGACCTCCCATGACTCAGAGCCTGGGAAAAAAATAAATTACTATCAGATAAGGAAATGAAACATAACTAGCAGATTTAAGATTAAAATTAAAGTTATAATTTAAAGTTTAAGAGAACTACACAAATTAAATTAAATTAATCAAAATAAAGGAACCTGTAACGAATTCCTCGTTACATTTACAATAAAAAATTGCTTTCTGCGAGTGCTCAGTGACAATTTTAAATCTGGCTTTGGATAGTCCCTAAACACGAGGCCGCTTAAACACTTTAATTAGTTTCTGAGCATTATTATGGTTTTCAACATTTGGTAATGACGTATTGAGTATAATTTGTGTATTAGTACATTTATTTACTATCTAGCCGTCATGTTTTGACGGTTACCAACGAGTAAACATTAAGATACAAAATATAGCTTATGCAATATCGCATCACTTTTAATAGGCATTAAACTACTTTAATGAAAAATCAAAATTAATTAGATATAATTGATACAAAACCAATCAAATAACTTAAGAGATTTATAGCACTTAAAACATTTATGATGTTTCCTGTAGTGTGCTTAAATTTCTGTTCAGACGTAATAACAGTTAAATGTATTAACAGATTACCTCTATTAAGGAATGAACAATACACTACTTAAATCTACAGTTGAAATTAACTGGGTGACCTTGATATATAAATACCAATAAATGGGATCGTTACTTGTTAAGTGGCCAATTTGTTGATCTCCTTTGGTTCCTTTTGAAACCCGTAGTACCATCTGAATATATTTCTGAATACATGGGAAGATTTATACAGGGAAACTTCCCTAGTCAACTACTACTGAAAACAGCCATATTTTGTTCAGAACCGTTTAAAAACTCCATAGATCCAATACTATGGAAGAAATTCATTTTCCACGACCACCCCTGAAAATGGCCAATATATTACGAAACCATTTCTGGACACTATATAAAAGTTTCACTATATATATATATATATATATATATATATATATATATATATATATATATAACTTAGAACGAGCTTCTATTTTAACAATTTTTTACCACCAAAATGATAGTTGAAATTTACCATCTGCAGTTTTTATCACTATATCCTATTTTAACATCTACAGCTACTGCGAAATTCTGCCAATTTAATCGTATTATATAAACTATTCATTATTAAATTTAGAGTGAATTTTTTTTTGTGTCAATTTCAAATTCAATTACTGTTACCTACTAGCTATAAGAGGAATCTTTCATCCCGGGTAAAAACTATGAATTTTATTTCTGAGGTTTCAATCTAAAGCGAATGGTGCTCACTTGTTGATATGGCTCTAAACTGAGGATAAAATAAATCAAAATAATTGATTTTGTTTTAATGTAACAAATATTATTTGGATAGTAATACAATTGTATTATGTATGTAATGTAATTTTTTAATTCAATAGTAAGTGTAATTATGCTTGAAATTTCATCTTAAATGCAAAATTTTAAGAGTAATGAAATTGTATTGCAATTGCACTTAAATGTAAATTGTGTGTATACAGAGGCTGTTCGCACATTTTTTAGACGATTTTGGTAAGCGGTAATGAAAAATCGTTTGCTGCAAAAGAAATAATTGCAATTGTACTATGTTTTTAAAAGTCAAAATTATCCTCTGCGGCTTGAAAGTTTTGTTTTTATTCAAAATGGCGTTTTTAACAAAGCAATGGTTGGAAGGCTATATTTATGCTCTTTCCGAAGAGAAATATGCATACTCCATTATCCAAAAACGATGTGGGAGTCAAGGTTTTGTGATATCTAAAGCGTCGATAGGTAATATAGTCAACAAGAAAGGAAAAAAACGTCAAATTGGAGCCTCAAGTGGGACAAAAATTCCAAACAAGTATCCAAGGAAAAAACGGACATCTTCGACTATTGTAAAGGTACGTTGTTTAATGTTAAAAGAAAATCCCCCTAGTCAAAGGACAGTTGCAAAATCATTAAAATGCTCGGTGTCCACTGTAAAAAAAATGATAAACGTAGATTTAAATCTTAAGAAAGCGAAAAAACGCAATGTGCATCGTCTTCTTCCAAATCATATTGCTAAACGCAGGACACGCTGCAGAATTCTATATGAGAAACACTTAACCAAAGAAAAATGGAAAACAATTGTCACAATAGATGAATCATGGGTGTATTTAAATGATTGCAACAAAAAAAGAGCCATTTATTATCATAAAAGGGGAGAAAAAATATAAGTACATGGTTCAAAGTATCGAAGGAAAGTTTTTCTAAGGGATTCGTCATTGTTGCTGGTTTTTCTTATAATGGCAAGTTAAAAATAAAGAGAGTGGAAAAAAATGTCAAGATTAACTCAAAATACTATCAGGAACATATTTTATAGCCAATTTTTCTGAATGAAATACCATCGCTTTACCCACAGTGCCATCAATCTGTGAGACTCCATCAGGACAAAGCTAGCAGTCACACATCAAAATGCACTGTAAATTTCCTAAAAGAAATTGAACAAAAAACTGGTATCAAGGCCATACCCTTCACTGATATCCCTACTAAATCTCCCGATGTATCACCTATGGATTTTTGTGCTTTCGGACTTTTAAAATCTGCATTATCCAAACGTCGTCCCAAAACCCTTACAGGACTCTGGAAAGCTGTTCAGGAGGAATGGGATACACTACCTCTTCTGGCACTTCAAAAGGCATTATTATCCTGGAAATTGCGGTGTCGAAAGATAGTTCAGAATAAGGGATGTCAAATAGAACATTTAAAACACAAGAATTTTATGTAATTTAGTTTTGTGAATACAATATACATCGTCTAAAAAATGTATGAACAGCCTCTGTACAATGTAAATCGTAATTCAAAATTCAATGTGTCCGTAATGTAGTAGTAAATGTTATTGTAATTGAAATTGCATCAAAAAAGTAAAATCGTTAGTATGTAATGTAAATTGGAATTGTAAAACTTAATATGTTATTAATGCAATGGTAAATGTAATAGTAAGAGTATTTGAAATTGCACCTTAAATCTAAGATTGTAAGTATATAATTAAAGTTGTAATTGTAAATTGTAATATGTTCGCAAGCGTAATTGCAATGGAAACTGCAGTTTGAATGTAAAATGGCAATTTTATAATGTAAACTATCTGAAAACCCGATCTTTGCTATAGTGTATAATCAAATTAAATGCAACGGTCAATGTATGCAATTAATTCCCAAAAACATAAATATCTATATATACATATTTATAATAAATACGAAGATCAATGTATACAATAGATGTAAAAAAACAAAAAAAATATTTATAAAGAAATCGTAAGGGATATTTTTATAGACAAAATAATGTAGAAGAAAATATTCAAATTTGATGTAATAGGACATACTAAAGAATATAGTACAGTTAATAAAGTACAGTTTGAGGAACATAATATCTTTTACTGTATTTTAATATTTTTTCAGATAATGTCTAATCGTCTGCCGCATTAGCAAGAAATTTTTTTTGTCTATTTAGTCGTTATGCACGTGACGATAATTTTATTTAAAGCACCATAAAAAGAAATCACGTGATCAGCATTTAATATATAAATTCTAAAAATTAATCTTTAAAAATTCACAAAAACTCAGAAAATTGGGGTAAAGATTCGAAAAAGATTTCATTTTAAAGGACATTTTATGCTCTTTCATGTGATATAAATTTTATAACCCTCATATTATTATTTTAAATGTAAACTTTAAAGAATGTTAAAAAAAACAGCTTAAAAATTTATTTTAAAAAATCTAAGAAGAATTTTTCAAAAATCTTTCTTAGTGCACCCCTACACTATCAGGAGAATCGCCATGCAAAATTTCAGCCCTTTTGGTTCATCGGTTTGGTCTGTGCGTTGTATGTCAGTCAGTGAGTCAGTCAGTTACGGAACTGTTTTATATATATAGATTGTAACTGTAAAGAGCAATTAGTTTGCAGGGTATGGATAAGAAATATATCTATAAATAAGTAAAGGGGAAAACAAACAAAGCAGCAGGTAACTGGTGGGGAACTTAAGCGAGTTTTTCATTATAAATTGGTTAAATAGATAGATAGGAACTCCGAATTGTAAAGGGGAAAAAATCGGCTTATTGGTGTCCGAGTAAGTCGTTCGTCACCGAGCCAATGGGTACCTATATGTATATATATATGTGTGTATATATATATACACACACACACACTTACACACACATATATATATATATATACACATAAATAAAACAGAAAAATTTCCCCCAGCAAGCTCAGAGGATTGCTGGGGAGACGACTTGGCTCCGATTACATTTGCCATGTAAGCTTATCGCTGTGGTCGGCGGAAACTTTAGAATTTTTAATATAGCAAATCCATAAATAAGCTATATTAAAAATAAGCTCAGAAAAATTACATCTTCTAAATAATGAAAAGCGTTTAATACATTTCTTAATTATTACTAACTTTCATTTGAAAATATATTTAACTAAATTATATCAAAATAAACCACCATGTCACTAGAATAAGAAATTGGCTTTAATTCTTCATAGCCAAATAATTCCTTTTTGTGCAAGAGACCCTGAGACTTTTACTCACATATCAATTAAATCGGATGTAGTAATCGTATAGAAAATATAGCATTTTTTAAAAGATGTAACTTTAAAATTATAACTATGTAACACTGTAAAAGCATTTTTCGCAAAGTTTGAAACGCATTTTGACAAGATGACATCAGATTGCTTTATCTCTATTCACTTTTTTTTATTCGAAAGATATAAAATGGCACACGATAAACTTTTTGAATCTTTGATTTAGGGAATTCCCCGTAGGTTTGGACCCTATTCTTAGGGATTGAAAAATCCTGTATAAGCTTTGTTCAGTTAACGTACGAAGCTGGCCTTGTCTCTAGAGCATTTATCCTAAGGTTCTGTAATCTTATCTATATAAAATATAAATGTTCTTAAAAGTATCATATAATAATATCTACATACTATTTTCGTATTACGTATTATTAGCCCTAAACATAAATTATTTTTAATTATATTAATACATGCCTAACATTTTTTCTTGCAATTAACGACTAAATATTGTTCTACTACGTGCAAACATGCATGCAACTTCTATGTTTTAAGACCAGGTTGTATACACACACACACACACACACACACACACATATATATATATATATATATATATATATATATATATATATATATATATATATATATATATATATATATTATGTGCACTGGAGTATAAATTGTTCAGCTCAGGCCAAATTGATTAGCAGATAATTTTAACTATTCCAAAACAAAAGAAGTTAATATTTAATGATTAAATCTGAATTTTTTGAAATATCCGATAACATTGATTAATGAAATTACCTACTCCCTTCTAAAATACTAAAACAAAGCATTCATCAAAATTCGTGAGAGTATATTATATCATACTTTCACTTATTTAGACTAAATCTAGCTTCCGTAAAGGTCTAACAATAAGTGTATTAGAGACTTTCCAGCAATATAAATATATTAGGTAAATCCAGAAAGATTTTTTTGGCCTATACACGTTTTCTCAATGTTTTCTTTAACATCAAACGATTCCTAAATAAATAATACTATGGATATAAAATATATATATCATATGCATAGTGATATACTTGAAAAAAAAAGAAAAGAATATGTACATACATATTACACACGCACCCTCCCCCCCCACACACACATATATGTATATATACTGAAGTGCCACTGAATTAGGGATACCTACCTAGTAACGAGTTGGGCCTCCCCTGGCCTTCATAACGGCTGCCACACGACGAGGCATAGATTCGACAAGTTTCTGGAAACGTTCCACGGGAATGGCTTGCCAAATATTGGCTAAAGCTGTCCATAATTCAGTAAGGTTCTTTGGTGCTGTGTGATAGCCTTTCACGCCTTGTTCCCAAACATCCCAAAGATGCTCAATAGTATTTAAGTCTGGGCTTCTAGGTGGCCAATTCATGACAGAGAAGTTAGAGGAATGCTCATCCAACCAGCCAGTAGCCAATCGAGACTTGTGAGAGGTACAGTTGTCTTGCTGGAAAACTCCATTACCGTGCGGATAACAGAACAGCATAAACGGATGGAGGTGATCACCCAGCAACTCTACGTACCGAATTGCATTGAGGGAGTTTGGTACACGCACCAAAGATCCCAAACTGTGCCACAAAAAACACCCCAGACCATGATTGAGCCACCATGCCCTTGTACAGTTCCAGTCAGGCATGCAGGATCCATGGCTTCATGAGCCTGACGCCATATTCTCAGCCTCCCGTCGGCGTTAAGTAGTCGGAATCGAGACTCATCACTCCATTCTACTCGTTTCTAGTCCTCTACACTCCAGTCTCTGTGCTCTCTTGCCCAGGCAAGACGTGCAGCCCGATGGCAAGTATAGAGCAATGGTACTCTCGTAGGTCGTCGGCTCCCGAAACCCATACGGTGAAGCGAGCGTTGCACAGTCCCTTTACTGACTGTACGACTGGCACCATCATTAAACTGGGTGGTAATTTGAGCTAATGTTTGGCTTCGATGGCTACGTACAATACGCCTGAGCAGTCTCTCACCACACACTGTCAAGGCTAATTGTCCTTTGTAGTTTGCCCGATCGCTAGTTTTTTTTCCACCATCCATGTATTCTTGGTATACCCTTGACACTGTCGACCTTGAAAATCCTAGCTGTCTGACG
Source organism: Dolomedes plantarius (assembly GCA_907164885.2). Taxonomy (NCBI): domain Eukaryota; kingdom Metazoa; phylum Arthropoda; class Arachnida; order Araneae; family Dolomedidae; genus Dolomedes; species Dolomedes plantarius. The sequence continues at coordinate 36,639,560 of OU015503.1, read as the reverse complement.
ATTTCGGAAATTGAATGGCCCATGCGTCGCGCACCTACGATTTGTCCGCGATCGAAGGCGTCTAAATCAGGCAGTTTACCCATACTGGCAATTCCAACAACTAATTCAGAACAACCCCAGTACGCGCTATATATGCAGTTACCACAGCGCCCTCACTTGCGCATACATGATGCGCAGCGCTACACAATTTGCATAGGCTTTGCTATCCCTAATTCAGTGGCACTTCAGTGTATAAATCTTTCACTATTAAAATTCATCATATACATCATATCTTTAGCAATGCCTGCTCTTGCGGGCAAGTGGCGAGTATGTAATAAGCAAGGATGTGAAATAAATAATGTTATCAATTATGCTCACCCATGGGGCTGCCGTCACTGTCGATTGATCTCGTCTGCACCACTTGTACTCAAAAGTTCGTATAATATTTTTCAGTCACCGTGCACTATAGTCCATTAAAAAGAGTTCTATCTCGTCACTAAAAGTTTTTTGGTCGATGATAACTCGGAGTATACCTTGGACGTTTATTTGTGTCTATCACCTCTATGATGTTCCGCGGGTCGGTCAGCACTGGTCGTCGGTCATATGCGTGTTCACCTCGGCACCTCGTAGCAATATTCATGCCGGTAATCTCTGATCACTGGTCTCCTATCTCCGTAAATTCCTTCGTCGTCTCACCGCTAAAAATTCATTCATGTATCGGCCAGGTAGCACTAGTTTATTCATCTCTTTTCCCTCCTTGTTGTATACTTGAACTTTGTATCACTTCGCGAACATTCGTTGGTCAATCAATTTTTACGTAGTCTCAGTATTCTTCTCGGCCTTGAAATAGCCTAGTTAGTTTTTCTTTTTGTTTTCGTAGTGGGCTCGCGCTGGGCATTCAATTTTATATTATTCGGAATCTCGTCGGCCTGGTTTGCAGCTTAGTTTATTCTCATTTTTTTAATAAAGGGCTCCCTCGAAACTGCTCGAACACTGGAATACATATTTTCTTTTCTTTTTTTCTATAGGCTATGGCCTTCTTGGCTTCTCATTCGTTCGCCCCACCCCTTTATTGGGATGAGGGACGGGCCACCTTGTTCGTAGGTTAACTTATTGGTCCCTTCATCGTATTGGCTGCTTCTGAAATGTTCCGGTGCATCCTAATTAACTCTGACGCCTGTCCATGTCTGGCATATTTTCTCATCTGACAGTACCCCGCTTCTTGACCTTTGACAACAGATTTATTGCTGCTGACTTCTTAATTTTCGATGTTTTATGACACCGTGTTGTTGCAAAGTACAACGCCTCTCTCTGGCACCCCGAAGTGTCGGAACCATAAATTTGTGCCTGACAGTTTAGGCTGAGTGGTTCCTACCAATTTGGATAGCCGTCTAGAGATACCACATATTCACATCCCGCTTATTACATAACTGTACATTGATTTTCTTTCTTGTAGAAATCTAAAGTATTAAATAGCCTTTTATTTTATTCGGCATGCCATTTTTTAATATTTTTGCATGTCGTTATTTTATTTTATGGTCTATAAATTTAAAAACTATTTGACGTTTCAAAGAACAATGCGAAGTTTTATGACAAACACTTCAATTGACAATCCTGAGAAATTTAGAAGAAATCGGAATAAAATGAAAGCTCATGAAAAGTTTTGAAAAATTCTAGCATTTTTGAAGAATTTTTAAAAACAAATCTTATTCTTATACAAAATATTTATTTGTGAATTAGAAGTGAATTCAATGCAGTAAAAATTTATATCAATTATACTCATGTGGTACACAGTAGAATTTTGAAAATTTCAGAAACGAGGTTTAAAGTCCAATGTCCCCTCAAAGGGGTTCAGGATACAAAATTCTTCAGATTTTCGAAAAAAAATTATTGCATTTCAAAATTGTCTATTCTTTTTTGCTTAAAATTATGTTTAAATCATGTTTCTATCTTAATTTGAACAGGAGATATTAATTTTTTGTTTTGCAACATTCTAATAGCATCCAATCTTTCTTTAAACATTTAAATGTGTTTTTCTGCATGATGAGTTTTTTCACCATTTAAGTTAAAGAAAAATGCTTCAAACTTGGAATGTGTCTTTTTCGGGTATCTTGCTTTAATTTTGATTCAGCAAATTTGAAAAAAAATATATTTACTTTTGAAAATACGATTTTTAAAAATAAGATACATCATTTTTTTAAAATTTTTACTTTAAATATTTTTAATTTTTTTCAATCAATATTTAAAAAATATGCCGAATCAAGACTAACACTATTTAATGAAAAAAATTTAAAATTCGACAAAAAATGTTTCGAGTTTGTATGATTTTAAATTACCCCACTTTTTATAAAACAATTTTATTTTAAAATTTTAAAAACTTTATGAGGATTTTTATGATTGGATTTTGTTTACAAATTATATGGATAACCATCACGAAAAAAATTGAATATTAAACTCAATAAATATTTTTTTAAATGTTACCTGGACCCCCTTAAGGAAACAAGGAACCTTTAACTTTGTATTTTTGAATTTTTAATATTTTATTTTATATACTACACTAGCTGAAAATGCGCACTTCACTACGGAGTACTTTCAAATTAATTGCAATGGTCAATGTATGCAATTAATGCAAAAAAAAATATATATACATAATAAATACGACGATCAATGTATACAATTGATGTAAATAAATATATATATATATATATATATATATATATATATTCATAAAAAAACGTAAGGGATTTTTTATAGACTAATATCCCTTACGATTATTTTATAGACAAAATAATGTAGAAGAAAATATTCAAATTAAATCTAATAGGACATACTAAAGAATATAGTACAGTTTGAGGAACATATCTTTTACTGTATTTTAATATTTTTTTGGATAATGTCCAATCGTCTGCCGCATTTGCAAGTAAAATTTTTTTTGTCTATTTCGTTGTGATGCATATGACAATAAATTTATTTAAAGTACCAGACAAAGAAATCACGTGATCAGTATTTAATAAACTAAATTCTAAAATTTATTCTTTAAAAATTCACCAAAAATCAAACAATGAAGGTAAAGATTCGAAAAAGATTTCATTTTAAAGCAATTTTTGTGATCTTCCCCCTGATATAAATTTTATAACCCTCAAGCTATTATTTTAAATGCAAACTTAAAAAAAGTTACTAAAACAGCTTAAATATTTAATTTTAAAAAAATCTAAGAAGAATTTTTGAAAAATCATTCTTAGTGCATCCCTATACCATAAGAAGATTCGCCATGCAAAATTTCACCCCTTTAGGTCCAGCGGTTTGGTCTGTGCCTTATATGTCAGTCAGTCAGTCAGTCAGTTACGGAACGGTTTTATATATATTACATGTAAAATTTTAGTAATTTTCCATGAGATTTTTTATACATGTAGCTATAAATCAACAAATAATATACCTAGAACCAAATCTGTAGTCCATTATATTCTTAGTACTTTGAAAAACATATGTTAAAAATTTCATAGACATGTCATGGTTAGATTTTGAGTTATCGCAGGAGTCGTTTACATTTTTGATGAAAAATAAGTTTTTTAGAAAACGCGATTAAAGTTTTCAATTTGCATTGAAATTCATAGCTGCTGCTGATCTTTAAATCGCTCTCATTTCGTTACTAATGATCGTATCGAAAAAATAAAATCAGATTTAGAAACATAAATTTACAATCTTCAAAAAAAAAAAAAAAACACTTTGGAATTTTTATCAGAAAATCGGTGTTTTAAACGTAGTCGGATACCTTAATATAGTAACAAATAATGTTGATTAATCCATTCTGTGTATAGACTTGAAAGTTGAGGGTAAAAAATTTGAGGTTGAAGCACCCTTGTCCTCTTAAATAAACAAGATGGTACTCGTGTGTTCCATCGGAAAGCGGGGTGTTTTACCAGTTACTTTAAAAAAAGGAGGATGTCAATAACATTTGGATATGAGAAAGCATAAAAAAGAATCACTGAGTTTTTCATTTCAAGTTTATCCGAGTACACGTCGTTTCTACTTTCACCACGACTTTACTTTTAAAACTTATTCATACTGTCTAGCGAGACTTTTGATAATTAAACGCTATGAGCAATATTGCAAGAGTATTAAATTACAGAAAATAGTATACGCTGAAGAAAATAGAAATAATTACAAGATAATAAGAACTTTTTATATAACATGTTTTTAAATTTTCTGTTGAATCCTATCAACTTGACAATTCTACGTATTAATAAACACTTTTTAAAATTTTTTTTTTACGAATTACCCCATCAACTTAAAAGAAAATGAAGTTAATTGGAAGTTAACTTGCGTTTAACTTTTCGCTCCCGTCCAGGCCGATAGATGGCTTCATCAGTCTACAAAACAAAATTAACTGAAAATAACTGAAAATGAATTTAATTTTGCTTAAAGATGTCTAAAAGTATTAAAATAATGCATTGTCATCGTGTTCTGGGTTATTCTAAAATGTTTTAAATGTCTAGCTAGTCGGGAAGTTAGTTAAAAATCGATTGTAAGATTCGTACTGGACAAACGCACACACAAACAAGAAAGCGAGTTAATAAAAAATAGTAAAAATAGATAAATTTAAATATAAATTACCTGTTGCCCCTTAAATTTAGAAAATTTCGAAATTTAAGGGGGAACAGGACCTTAAAGCTCGACGAAATGACTATAAATAGGGTCTAATTCTAACCCCAAAAACTAAAATAATATTAGAAAAAGAATTTTTTTTTATATTAATATTTTTATATTAATATTAATATTTTTAAGCATATACAATACATATCTTTAAATATGTCATATATAAAAATGGAAATTATAAATCTATAAATAATTTTCATGTTAGCAGTTTAGAATTTTATATGATTAACTGCTAATTTGAGTTTGCGTGCAGTATTTCTTTCAAACTATCAACAGGAAATGATAAAAATACACTCATATGCATATTTCATGGTACTCTACATTTTAAAACCAGAAAAATATGCAATTCTGGATTACTTTTTCTTATGTGGGGAAAATTATGCAAATTATTGTAATAAGTTTTGAAGTTTTTCAATTTTATGCTCAGTTTTTAATTTAAGGGGTCATACGACTGTTAGAAGTCGAAAAAGTATAAAAATTGTGTCCCTTTCGACATTCTATATCTTGTAAAGTATAAGATTTAAAATGATAATTTTTTGTGTGTGTTAATAGAACAATGTTTGATTTATGAATATATACCTGTTTCTTGTTTGATAGTTAAAAATAATTTGTGTTAGATTGTCATAAATAATAAGCAGTTTGCTTTGGATAAAAGTAACATCAAAGATAACGCACATAAATACTCGAAAAAATTGAGTTTAAGACAAAATTTCTGCTTTTAACATATACTGCAGAAACTAAAGTTTAATTTGAGCCTCAATTTGAATATATTTAAGGTATATTTCTATTTTTACTATGAAACTGAAAATAGTGCATTTTTTTCTTATTAAATTAAACTTTATCTATGCATGAAAAATGCATTCTCTAGAGATGTGTAAACAAATTTAGGTTCAATTTCAAGCAAATGATAATGTACCACCTGGGTAAACTTCATACAAAAATATGAAATAGTTCTATAGATAACAAGTGCGTTATGTGAAAAAAACACATTTTGAGATAAATCCCTTTGAAGTATTGCCCTTTAAATCTGTTTACAGTAAACATCTGACACGTTTTTCTTCATAACTTCGGTAATTATGAGAATTTTCAATTGGATTTTCTTAAAATACTCAGAAAAGGTTAGTCTTTCATGTGCATTTTTTTCAAAAAATCGATTTTTTTGACGGTTTAACAGCCGTATGACCAAATAATATTTATTATAATATATTTGGTTTTAAATTACAGGTAAATATATTACAAGTGTATTCTGAGAATTAATTATTTTCTGTAAGCATAAATCTCAATTTTATGATGCGCGCAGCAATTTATGATTTTTAATCACCAGTTAATCACATAAAATTCTAAACTGCTAATTTTAAAATTATTTATAGATTTATAATTTCCATTTTTATATATGACATATTTAAAGATATGTACTTTATATGTATAAAGAAAGAAAATTTATTTTTCTAATATTATTTGAGTTTTTGCGGATAAAATTAGACCACATTTATAGTAATTTCTTCGAGCTTTAAGGTCCTGTGTCCCCTTAAGTCATATTAACTGTTTTATCTCATTATATGACAGTGCACATCCATCAAATGATATACTATAGCAAAAGTCAACAATGCTGTACTAATGAGCTATTTATTTTGTTGAGCCTAGAGCCAATTTAAAACATTCCGTTACTTTTTACCTCATGTTATCCTAAGGCAGTTTTTCTTTCGCATGCATAGGATTTCTTTGAATTTATGAAGGAAAGAAAAAAAATCTGTAATTTAATATGAAGGCTAACGAAGGATGAAGTTAAATGTATTAATAGTTTGCTTAAATCATCAAAATCTGCATTTTGTTTTGAATTAAACGTATATAGCCTAATGGTCTCTTCAATTTCATGCATGCAGTACTTGACAAATTAAATATTTGCTTCTGTAATTAAGTTGTTCCTAAAGCAAATAACACAGGTCAAAAGTAAATTGAAAATATGCCCCCCTCAAAAAAAAAAACATAATTAGGATAGTGAATTAAAAAAACATTGATAGCCTTCCTATCTAATAAGGGTTGTTTAAAAAACAATAACGCTTATTAAATTAACAAGATCAACAAAAAGTAATAATTAGAGACAGTAGTATTCAATACGTACTTAGGACACAACCCGTGTTCAAGAAAAGCGGTCGTTAAACTACGAAACAAGTATTATATATATATATATTAGGGTGGGTCGAAAAAAATAAATATTTTTTTTCCGAAACGCTTTAGTGCGAAAAAGTTGCTTATTGTAATAAGAAGAAAAACGGCATAAAACAATTAAAATCGGTTGACATCTTCCATTCGCGCATCGTACTTGAAGTTTATGAAAAATTGCAAAAATCACAATATTTTTGCATTTTTTTTCTGTTAGTTAAAACTTTGAAAATAAACATGCTTTAGCTTTTTATGCTTGTTGTATGGTTTAAATGACCTAAATAAATTAAATTCTCTTCATAAATCTAATTTTTTCAGTTCGCGCAACGTCTTTCAAAAAACAGAAATTTAGCAATTTTTCTCAATTTTCACTGTGCAAATCTTCGCTCTATTTGCTTGAACAAAACGACCCAGAACTCAGGAGATGGTTGCACGTCGAGTTTTACCCACAACCTACCCAACCAACCATCCAATTGTTGGGTGTGGTGTCTACATTATATTTACATCTATTTACAAAGATTTCCAAAGAATAGGATTATTTGGCTTACTCTTTACTTTTTCTTTTTTATATCTATACATATTTAACGTCTGATTTTTTGGAGAAATGATGCATAACAGATCTAGACTCTAGTGTTACTCAGATATAGCCATCTCTCATACTTTATGTATTACTCTTACATATTCATGTCCACATACTTTATTCGAGGCCTTTGTCACAATTTTGATTCACCTCTCCACAGCCTGGGTGTGACCCGGAAAATTTAGTATTTCTCTCATTGTCGTAGTATCAGAATTGATGAATGATTTAATATCATCTTCACTTAGGTTCCGCACCATTGGGGGAGGATACACCACACAAGAATTACAATTAATAATTTCAATGTAATCGGAAGCTTGAAAGTTTATCTTTGGTGGTACGAAATTTCTATCAGTCTTCTTATTTGGCACTGTTTGTCTTGCTTTTAAGATCCTTCTGTAACCAAACTCCCGAATATGTTCTCTTCAACATATTCAGAATGTTTCCTCAACAAGCATTGCCAACAGAACATTATGTGGGTGCGCAAAGAATTCATTTCGTTGAATTACTGGATCGACAACTTGAAGTAATTCGTCGGATAAAAAACAATGATGTTTGGATTGCTTGAAAGACATGTTTTCGTCCGTCAGTAAAATATTTGTTATTTTTTATGATAAACCACATAGCCATATATGATTTCAAGATGAAGCCAAATATTTCTTTTAAGTTTCCGGAAGAATCTGATGAACTTATATAAAACCTAAGGACTCGGTTGGCCGCAGTTAGCCATCTGGTATGGGACAAAGGACAAGGTCCCTATTTGCCAATTCTTCTGGACATTGTCCCAGGGTGAATGCATTTGAAATGTCAAACAAATACTGTTGATCTTTGCTCAACAAATTCCTGTCTATATCAGGAATCGAACAATCTATGTGTTCATAATGCACCACAGGGAGATTTTCACAGCAAGTGAGCTCTCTCCCGGTTGGCCCACTAAAAGAATCAGGTCCTGCAGTTTGACCGTCAATATGTTGGAAAATGTGGCGAAAAGGAAGCTCAATAAAATGCAGGAGGCATATGCACCACTGTAGCGGGCGTCCTAGATGATTTTCTAGTCGGTGGATGACACCGTTCTTCCATCCAGAGTTGGTTACATTGCCATTACACCCTATTACTTGTAGTTTTTCTAGTGATATTGAGAGTTCAGACAAACGAGAAATAATGCTATGAGTTATATCATTTGATAGACTCGAGGAAGGAGATACATGTTCAATACAAGTTGATCCATTTTCCTGAATAAGAGAATAGTGTTCTTTTTTCCCATTCTTGCGAAATTACTTGGCATTCTAATTTTCAACGAACAAAGTATCATCTTTTTGTCCGTCAAAGAAAAGACCCCAACTTTCCTCAGTAGGTTAGAATTGACTTCAATTGAGTTTAAACCAGTTCAACCTATTTCAAGTGAGTTCTGGTGCGTTTTGTTCTAGCAAAACGAACGAAGAGCAGCACAGTGAAAATTGCAAAATATTGATAAATTTCTGTTTTTTCTAAGACGTTGCGCGAACGGAAAAAAATAGATTATTGATAAGAATTTAATTTATTTAGGTTATTTAACCCATAAAACATGCATAAAAAATTAAAGCATGTTTATTTTAAAAGTTTAAACAAACAGAAAAGAATTGCAAAGAAATCGGGATTTTTGCAATTTTTAATAAATTTCAAGTACGATGCGCGAATGGAAGATGTTAACCGATTTTAATTTTTTTATACCGTTTTTCTTCTTTTTACAATAGACAACTTTTCCGCACTAAAGCGTTCCGAAAAAAAAAATTTATTTTTTCGACCCACCCTAATATATATACATACAGTGAAATCGCTCCAGATGACCATCGCTCTAAACGTCTATATTTTGTTCCAAACTGATTCAACACTCCATATAGCTGATTTAATACTCCATAGATATCAATCAGTGTGAGACAATGTTTAACCAATGGAAGAAACCCATTTACCACGACCTCCTCTCATAACGGTCCCTATTTTCGGAATCAGGACTGACCGCTATAGAGAAGTTTGTTTGCATAAAGATATTTGTTATTGGAATTAAAAGTACTATCTATGTGATCCATCTAAACAATTAAAGTAGTTCTACATGGAAAACCTATTTCTCTCTCATGGCCTTAGTGTATAACGAAGCAAATATTTTATAAATATTGGTTAAAAGGCGTAGGAGTGTATAAAACAAAATACATGAAACAAAAATATATTGGCATTGTGTGAACACATATCTCTTTTTTAAACTGCCGTAAAATTCCTTATTTTTGAAGATTGCCATTTAGAAAAATAAATATTGAAAGCAAAAGTAAATTCAATTCCTTCCGGGTCTGAAATAAATATTTATTCCCTCTCATTTTTTTAGTTTATTAAGATAAGATACACATGGAATTAAAAACAGGAAAATATTTACTCTGTACACGGATTTCTTAAATTAAATTCGAAGAAATGAGAAATTAAAAACTATTTTTTGAAACAACCTTCGTATTTTTTTTTTTATAACTGAAATATTTAAGACCTATTAAGCTCTTCATTTTTTCCAGAACTAAATATAAAGCATAATTATTCCGCATTTGAACATTATCTCTGACATAATTATTCAAAAACTGTACTTTTTAAAAATAAATAACATACATTAACAGTAAGTTTAAATACACATAAGCGCTGAAGATGTCTTTACTGAGAGAATGTAAAGAAATCATATTTTATACGTTTCAATTTCTACTGTGTAAAAAATTTTTTATGAATGATTCCATTGCCATTAAAATTATCGTTAAAAACAACATCCCCTGTCTGAATTACAAAAAATATGTAGTATAAAAAAAGAGGAACACTATTATTCAGATAATAGTTTAACAAATAACATATATATATATATATATATATATATATATATATATATATATCTAATATATAAAAATGAATGTTTGTATCTCTGTAATTGTATAGAAATCCACAGTTTAGGAGCAACGATCGTGAAATTTTAAATACAGGCGTCTTTAAAAACAGCCGAGGGTCTGAAGAACTTCAAAAATCGAAATTAATTACAGTTGATTTTTAATTAATAAAAAACCACAATTTTGAAACTAAATGTAAGCTGTTACACTTTGTGGCATCATCCCTCTGAATATGGCGTCAATGTTAGGGTTAGCTGACAGCGAGCGAAAAGATAAAAATAAATAAAATCAAAAAGTTTCAAGTTATATATTAAACCAGAATAATAAATGAAAATAATAATCTTTCAAGTCAGATTTTATACTTTAAGACATTTCGATTAACGATCGTCGTTTATTTTCGCCGTGTTATTTTGTAAACAAACGTTCTCTGTTGCCATTTTCATTTCAGACATTTCTTATTGAAACGATGTAATGCGTAGTAAATGCGTTAAATATTTCTTATCTAAAATTTATATTTTAAAACATTTCAGTGAAATTAACATCGTCTTCAGATTATAAACAGACGTTATTTGTTGCTATTTTCATTTTAGAAATTTCTTATTAAAATGATGGAATTCTCCGATATATTTCCATAGTGGAGATTTAGATACATTACAGAATTTAAAAAAAAAAAAAAACCTTTTGTGTAATTTATATATTTGTGTGTGTTTAATTATTTCAAGTGACTCTAAAGTGGGCGTGGCATTTTTTCCACTAGCGTGAAAAATCAGAATAATATTGAATTATTAATTTTTTTTTTTTTTTTTGCTCATCAGACGACAGTAGCAGCGAGTGGCAGTAGTTACACAAGTTTGAATTTGAAACATTGTTTTGTTGTTTCCTAAAAGAAGCAATAATCCGTTACTGTATTTTATATTGTTCTTAATTTTATAATTCACGATGTACTTTTAAAAGCATAAAAATTAGTATATCTTAACTAAAAAGAATCAATCTAAACTTAAGCACAGTTTTGCGATTTATTTACGGTTAACTATGTTTGTGTTTAGCTATTCCATTTGTTTGTTTTAAAAAATGATTTTTTAAAGGTTTTTTTTGGTGCTTTATGGTAAAATAGCACTTAAAAATTAAAAAAAAGAAACAAAAACTTAACTGTAAATAGCATACTTTTTCTATAAATTGGTCAATTTGAAGTAATTTTTATTGAAATTTAGCTAAAATGCCTATAACTGCATAAAAATCTTAATGCTACTATTTTAATTTCCCAAGCACAATTCTAAAAATGTTATAAAATACGCAGCCCTACTTTCCGATTTAGTACAAGAATTTAAAATTGATTTCAGGACTTCGGGGAAAATAAACAATTTTTGTTTTTGCATGTTTTCTATTCTATTTACAGTCGATATAGATATAATGCTAGCAAATTGTCAAATGGAATGCATAGAGTTGCAATCTGACATTTAACTTAAAGAGAAATTCAATCGAGTCTCTTTGTTGTACTCATAAATCATACCTGCCCAGATATAAATATCCTTGACTGCATAGTCAAGCGTTATTCTGGTCATCAACGTTTGGAAGCACGTACATCTGAGAACAACTATTTTCAAGAGTTTCAACTATTTTGAAGCACACTAAGAGTCAAATTCGAACCAAAATTTATTCGTTGTTTTTTAGTATTGATGTGTATGACATTTCCCATCCCTTTTTTATACTATGTTTAATTTTTCATGCAGAGTTCACAAGGCAAAAGACAATTTGACAATTTTACTTTTCAGCTTTTAGTGATGAAAGGCTGAATCTATCTAAATTCTGAGATGTGTATAACATTTCACATGTTTTTTTCCTATGCTATTTATACTGTGTTTAGTTTTTAAGTTGACTTTGGTTAACAAACATTCATATTGAACCCCGAATCAAGAAACGAGAAACATAGTTTATGAAGGTACTTCAGATGATATTTGGATCAGTTTAATTGAACAGAGATTTATATGGAGTTTAATAAGAATAGAATGTTTCTATTATTGCTACAGAATCTTGCATTTATGGTGCGTGTAGCCCAAACTGCAGATTTCTGTTAATTTTTTCATCAGTCAGTGCCTTTAACAAATACTTTAATACTTTATTTATATATTTTTTTGGCTACAGAATCCTGCATTTATGGAGGTATTTATATGGACAATTAGACATTTTTACTTTTAAGCTTTTAGTGATTTATTATAAATGTATATATTTTATGATATTTATACTGTTATTAAATCTATGTTATTTATACTGTGTTTAGTTTTTAAATTACTTTTTGTTAACAAACATTAGACAATTTGACATTTTTAATTTAAACTTGAAAAATGAAAGGCTGAATCTACTAAAATTCTGAGATGTGTATAACATTTCACATGTTTTTTTTTAAATGTTATTTATGCTGTGTTTACTTTTTTAATCAATTTTGTTTAACAAACATTCGACAAAATGACATTTTTACTTTTCAGCTTTACTTTTTAAAACTCTTAACTTTCCAAGAGACAATTTGACATTTTTTCCTTTTCAGCTTTTAATGGTTTATTATAAATGTATATATTTTATGTTTTACTTTTCAGCTTCTTTTGCTCCAAAGATGAAAGGTTAAATCTAGATGAATTCTGAGGAGTTAATTATAAATTTATATATTTTTATATTGGATTTTTAAAAAATTATTTGGGTGTATAACATTTCACATGCTTATTTTTCTATGTTATTTATACTGTGTTTAGTCTTTAAATTGATTTTGGTTAACAAACATTCGACATTTTTACTTTTCAGCTTTACTTTCCAAAAGACAATTTGACATTTTTCCTTTTCAGCTTTTAGTGGTTTATTATAAATGTATGTATATTTTATGTTTTACTTATCAGCTTCTTTTGCTCCAAACATAGAAGGTTAAATCTTGCTAAATTGTTTAGATTTTAAATTGATTTTGAATAACAAACATTCCACAATTTGACATTTTTACTTTACAGCTTTTAGTGGTACAATGATGAAAGACTGCATCTAACCAAAATACTGAAATATGTATAACATTTCACATGCTTTTTTTTTTGGCTATGTAATTTATACTGTGTTAAGTTTTTAAATTGATTTTGGTTAACAAACATTCCACAATTTGACATTTTTACTTTACAGCTTTTAGTGGTACAATGATGAAAGACTGCATCTACCAAAATACTGAGATATGTATAACATTTCACATGCTTTTTTTTGGTTATGTAATTTATACTGTGTTAAGTATTTAAATTGATTTTGGTTAACAAACATTCCACAATTTGACATTTTTACTTTACAGCTTTTAGTGGTACAATGATGAAAGACTGCATGTACCAAAATACTGAGATATGTATAACATTTCACATGCTTATTTTTGGCTAATTTATACTGTGTTAATTTTTTTAATTGATTTTGGTTAACAAACCTTCTTAAAATTCCGGGCAACGCCGGGTACTTCAGCTAGTATATATATATATATATATATATATATATATATATATATATATATATATATATATATATATATATATATATATATATATATATATATACCCAACAAACACAAGACTGACGGCAACTTGACGGGCCGGTTCTGGAGGCGCCGGTAGAACGATAGGCTCGGGTAAAATGATCCGTACCGTTGCCGGGTGATTTACGAATCTCCGACGCGGAATCCCGTAGTGTGTACCCGTTTGAGGGCCGGTGATGGTTGGATAGGAATCGACCCGAAACCGCTCTCCCTGTAACGTCCCGGAATCGATAGTCCGATTCGTAACCACAAGTAACAGAAATCTGCATCAGAATTATGGATTTGAAAGGGAAGGCGAAGATTAGATTAAACAGACTTTTCATAAATATTTATTTCACTTTTGTGAAACTTCTTTTGCACGAAAAATTCACATAATTTTCCTTCTATGAAAAGATTGAATTATATCAGGAGTATACGGCTGACATAAAATAATCTTTCGGTTATACTATGTGATATATGCATAATATATATCATCTATATATTTAATTTGCTAAGCCGAATTTTTGGGCAGTCCGTGAGAGAAAACTACTGCATCAATTTACTTCATTTTGGTCTTAAACGAAAGATTGTAATCTGTAGATTTGTTAAATTTGGTTTTTGTGACAGCAATTTCCATTAATTAGCGATAATTTACAATTGATTTTTACGCATGCTCAGTGGCATGTTTAAATCTGTCTTTAGAAACTCACTGTTTCCGCGCACGCTCAGTGACATGTTTTAATGGTAAACACGTTTATTCCGAGAAGTCTCTCTAGATCTATCTCTGCCTTATTTATTTTTATGATAATTATATTTGTGAAATACAACAGTAAACCTCATGGAAATTGTTTATTTCATGCTGTTTAATTAGCGATAATTTACAATTTAAAAAAATTGTTTTCTGCACATGCTCAGTGACATTTTTAAATCTGTCTTTAGATACTCACTAAGCGCGAAGCCGCTTAATCACAATTTGTTTCTGCGCATTATTATGATTTTCAACATTTGACAATGATGTGTTGAATATAATTTGTGTATTAGTACATTCATTTACTATCTAGCCGTCGTGTTTTGACAGACATCAACTATTGTTAGATTATATTAATTTATTTTTGGCTTTTATATAGAAATGAAATAAACATCCACTTACAAATGGATAATTTTTTCGATCAAGAGTTTATGCACAGGAGAGCAAAGAGTAGTACCTGCCTAAATCTGTTTTTCATTTTGATTAAGACGGACTTTTCGGCAGACTCTCTTGGATGCCAAAGCGGGTATCTATCTGGCGCTTCATTTCATACTCAGGTTGTCTGCGATTTACTTGGCAACCCTACCACCAGTTCCATTGGACCAATATGAATTTCGTTAGGCGCTACATTTCGATTTTTGGTAGACCGCTGGGTTACACTTATTTGGACTTCAAATTTTTCGGTGATGGTGTTGATAATTATTTCATGATTTAAATATTTCGTGACGCAGGAATTGGAGCCATTTTTTTTATAGAAACATGACCATTTTAGCTTATTTTCGGCACTTTTTTTTTTCGCGGGGGGGGGGGTAAGTATATTGATTTTGTAATGAATAACATGACCGTTTTTATTTATCAGAAGATAGATATATTCATAGCATAAAGTAAAATACTTCGAGTGACAGTTCTCTTTTAAATGAAATTGCGTCCGAATGCATTTCAATAAATGTTTAACAGATTAAACACTAAAAACATATCATACATTTTTAAACCTCTATACAGTCATAATATTGTTATTAAAATATTGAGGTACATTGAATTTTATTCGTCATTTTTACAGTATTTATTCGCATACTTTATAGCTAGTGATGTATAGAACAATAAAGAATGAATCTAGGAAATGAAATAAAAATAATTGATGACTGAAAATAAATTTCATATAGCAGACCAACGTATATGTAAATGTAGGTAAAAATACCTTTTAAGTTTTAACACCCATTGATATGAACTGTATTCATATTTTTCGAATATGCTTCATAAAAACAAACTCCATCTCACCAGAGATAAAATTAGAAAGTGTGTGTTTGTATGTATGTAAATGTTGACAGTAATTTAGTAGCTTTTAATGTGCTAGTAAATACAGGGCAGTTTCTAGGGTAGCTGCCATACGTGTGCGAGAATAATTCCCCCCCCCCTCATACCGTATGGATTAATTGAAATTTCTCTGAAATATTTTTACCTTATATGAAACAACGAATTACAGAAAATATTATAAATTCAGTTTATTTTTTAATTTTATAACCTAACATAATAATTATTAATGTATTGATATAACAACTAAATGAATACGTTATATTAAATACATACAACACATATCTATTAATAAATATACTTAATAAGTCAGTCAAAAAGATAATCTTTGCTTTCCTTGCTTTTTTTAATGCAAATTCTGTTATAATATCTGATCATCTATATCTTCCGAAATGTCTTTTTCGATGCTAATAATAGATAAGTCTGAAATCCTTTCTTGTCCCATTGTAGACCTCAAATAATTTTTTATTATTTTAAGTTTTGAAAAGCTTCTTTCCCCGCTAGCCACAGTCACAGGCAATGTTAATAAAATTCGTATGGTAATCACTAAATTTGGACACAGATAGATGAGGTTGTTTGTAAATAGGTATTGAATCACATTTAACGCGTTCATTTCAAGGGAAATATAGAGGGCAATGTTGTCAGTTTCATCGCATAAATCTTCAGCTATAATATATTTTTCATTTTTAAATGGATCATGTAACATACTTTCCACATATTTACATTTTGTAGACCTATTTGATTTATCTGTTTCAAGGAAATCTGATATTGAAATAAATCCCCCAAAAATGCTCCCTAATTTCCATTTGCTTTGATTTATTACTTAATAGAACAAATCTTACTACAACAGTAAGTCGGTCTTGGTTGCTTAGATCAGGGGTGGAATCTAAAATAGTAGAATAATATTTACAAAATTTTAAGAGTGAAATTATTTCATGTCTTATTTTTTGTTCCAAAAGGGAAATAGTTCATTTTGAATATGAACACCTACAGTGGCTCCAAAATGTGTTCGTACACTTACGATTTTCAATGAAATATGGATCTATCCATTAATTAAAATGAATATATCAGAATGGGCATTTAATAATAAGATTTATAATCTATTCTTAACAAAACTATATGAAATATTTTGAAAACATAGTAAAACTTTATTTTTAAAACACCAATAATCAAAAAGTAACAAAAACTATCTCACAAAAGTCATCGTACACTGAAATATTTTCGGATAAATTCATAACTAAAATTATCGCCTGGCGCTTTATTTTTATTTTTGAATTGTGGTGGCATTTAAAATATCATTTGGCTTTTATTTTTGCTTGCCTATTCCGTAATATTCTATTTATTATTTAAAAATGGCTTGCAAAGAAACAACAAACAGCATTGATCGAAAATTGATTATTTTTCATCATAGTTGTGGTAAATCAGTTCGGAATGTTGCTAAATTACTTAATTTATCCCATTATACTGTGCAGTATGTGATAAAACGCTTTAAAGAAGAAAATCGGATCAAAATCAAGATAAGAAAAGGTCGCCCGGCAAAGTTAACAAAACGTGATGAGAGATTTTTAATTAGAAAATTTGTGAAAAATCTACGTTTGAGTGCTGTAAAACTTTCTGCAGAATTTAATGAAACATTTTCTACTTCAATTTCACCTGAAACTGTTCGACGAGTTCTCAGAGCAGCTGGATTATATGGGCGTTCTGCCCGTAGAATTTTTTTTGTGAGTGAGAAAAACAGAAAGCTCGGGCTTTCTTTCGCACTATCAATGATTAATAAGCCCCAAACCTATTGGAATAATGTCTTATTTGCCGATGAAAGCAAGTTTATCATTTTTGGTTCCGATGGGCGTATAATTGTATGGAGAAGAAAAATGAGGAACTTAATCCTAAGAACTTTGTAGAAACAGTTAAGCATGGTGGTGGAGGTGTCCTTGTGTGGGAGTGCATGTCAACATCAGGACTAAGTAATTTGGTATTTATTGATGGCATAATGAATCGTGCTGTTTATATAAATATTTTAAGAGACAATTTAAAATTATCAGCCTAAAATTTGGGTATTTGAAATTTTGAATTTTTTTTAATCAAGATACGATCCTAAGCCCACGGCTCTCAACGTTCGCCTCTGGTGTCTCTATAATTGTCCACAAGTTTTGAAAACACCACCTCAATCGCCAGATTTAAACTCAATAGAACATTTTTGGAGAGAACTGGAGGTTCGAGTACGAAAACACGACATTTTTAAAAGAAAAAGCGAACTAAAAACAATTATGATGGAAGAATGGATGAACATTGATGCAGAAATTACAAAAGAACTAGTGCAATCTATTCCCAGACGTTTAAAAGCTGTTGTTGATGCTAAAGGATATCCTACTAAATATTAATTTAACGAAAAATTAGAATATTTTCTTATAAGTAGAGATTTTTTTACAAGTGTTCGATGACTGTTGTGGGATAAAGTTTTTGTTACTTTTTGATTACTGGTTTCTTAAAAATAAAGTTTTACTATGTTTTTAAAATATTTCATGTAGTTTTGTTAAGAATAGATTATACATCTTATTGTTAAATACGCATTCTGAAATATTCATTTTAATTAATGGATAGACCCCTATTTCATTGAAAATCGTAAGTGTACGAACACTTTTGGGAGCCACTGTAAATAATGAGGCATATTTGATGGATTTCTGCTGATTCTAGTGAGGTGCTGTGATATTTTAATGAAAAAATATCATCAAGTTTCCTTACCTGTGAAATATTTTTATTGGTCAGCAATCACAAAATCCAGCACAAAGATTAGAGACAAAGAGCTTTGTTTTTCAGTTGTTGAGGTGGACACGTTCAAAATTAATAGAGTGCAAATTATCCCGGGCCGTGATTTATAGGCTCAGGGCATAAAATAGTATTTTCCTGCAACCTGACAAAAACCGCCCTAACCGACGCTATTTGATGGGTTATAACGTGTTAAAACAAAAACGAAAAATGTATTTCCCAACTGGTTGCTACGTGGAGTAGCGTTTTTAAAACCAATGTAGTTTTGTTTATTTCCAGTTATACTTGTAAAATTCATTTTTAACTCTAAGTAGTTATCTACCATAATGATAATATTTTTATATTCATTATTTTACTAATAAATTAGTTTTAAGTTTTTTTAACCGCGCATCCGCCCCCACCCCCACCCCCTTCCCCTCTCGACTTTCCAGCTGTGTGCTGTGCCTCGCTTGGGGTGGTGAGATCCTTTGTGTCCTCCCTCCGTGGACATTTGCAGGTGCAAGTAGAGGACCGTTTTCTGAGAATGAGTGTGTGTGTGTGGTTGTGGGGGGAATTCTAAAAATAGACGGGAATGCTCTTTGGGCAGTCACCAATCTTTTATACAGGACGTATAAAAATTGGCGATGTTGTTTTGGCGAAACCTATGACGCACGCTATTTATGCCAATTATATTCCGACACAGTTAATGTCTGCAGTTCTCTACATGGTTGAACATTTCCTATCTCTCCGATGCTCGACTGTGTGGGATTTTCTTTATTTCCAACATTTTTTTAATATACCGTCATTGGACAATGACCGAGAGGTATGTTTATATTTTATACTTCTTATTTTAAGTAAACTTCGTAAATTTTCTCGAGAAAAGAAAATTATAATATTTTCTATAGAGGAAATTTATTTCATTCTTCTCAAAGTTAAAAGTGAGGTGTAATATATATTTGAAAATCACGAATTACCCGATTATATAATCTTAATTTATATAATTTATTTGAAAATGATTTAAAATTAAAATTGAATGTAGTTCAATGTTTTATAAATTTTGTTCAGTCCTTTTTTCAGTCTTATCGTATTCAGCAATATAAGACTGTAGGATGACAGAATATTATTATTTTTATCACCAAAGAATAAACTTATCAAGACGTATTTGAAGATGTCTCAAAACAAAATATTTCTTGAACAGCTAAGCATTAACAATGAACCATTCTTTGATATGCAAAACTATGAAATTTTTTCACTTGTCAACTACTAAAAAAGTACTGAACAAAATTTATAAAACATTGAACTACTTTCAATTTTAATTTTAAATCATTTTCAAATAAATTATAACAATTAAAGTTATATAATCGGGTAATTCTTGGTTTTCAAATATATAATACACCTCACTTTTAACTTTGAGAAGAATGAAATAAATTTCCTCTATGGAAAATATTATAATTTTCTTATCTCGAGAACATTTACGAACTTTACTTAAAATAACATGTACAAAATATAATTTTAAGGGATTATTCTGAACAAAAATTTTAGGTTTTAGCAGAGATTAATATTTTCTATTACCTGAAAATACACGAGAAAAAGAGAAAAGTTAAAAATATTAATACTAGTTATACATGGAGAGCCAGAAAAAAAAAGAAATAAAGTGTAAGGGTAGATATCAGATGTTATATATATCAAGTATTATATATATAACATCTGATATCTACAGATATATATCAGATATATATCATCTGATGTATATCAAATGTTATCATAAACACTGTTATCACAAGTACTGTTATCATAAACAATCTCATTAATAAAAATAAAAAGCATGTGAAAGGAAGGGGTCTAAGAAAAACTTAGAAAATCTGTCGGAATTCCAATTATGGCCCAGCACTGGAAAGTAACCCTGATCAACGGCGCTTTGATGGTTTCGAGATGGGTATTTGACGGCCTGTCGACACGAATTATTCCTCCCGTAACCGACCCGTCAACCTCCGGCAATGGTGAGGCTGTATGTCCACATCGACGGGAACTTTCCGGTTCAATCACGGTACACAGTCGGATGCACGATAGCTTCATTGTTACCGGAAGCGGCCCAGCACTCGACGGGGAAGTCGCGGGCGAGAGGACAAGCCCGTGACGGATCCGATACTGACCTAATGCGCCGGCCCGGCAATGGAGAAGTCGGCTGGCCGGAATCATCCGGCCCCGGCCCGATGCCTCTGTGTTTGTTGGGTATATATATATATATATATATATATATATATATATATATATATATATATATATATATATATATATATATGCGTCATTCGCTTTTTATAGGAGCGAATTTGCAATTTATATTTGTTATTTGCATTTTGAAATAAAAGTTTCGCAACTTCAGAATAATCGTCTGCTACAGTTTTGTTTTCATTGGAATGTGAAAAAAAAAAGATTTAATTTGAAAATAGCTCCTAAAATTAATAGATGGCTCAAAGGTTAAGTAACTGCACTTTCCGAGAAGAAATATTCGTATCAATAAATTATAAAGAGGTGTAAAAATCGTGGTTATGGCATTTCAAAAAAAAAGTAATTATAATATAATAAACTAGCGGCCCGTCTCGACTTTGTCCGGGTTGAACAATTATCTATCTTAAGTAGATATTAGGGAGGTAAAATTTATTTTAAACCTTCATGGTATACCACATTTTCCGTTTTTCTGAGGTTTTAAAATAAATTGATTCCTGATCTAGAGAGACCAACATATAATTGTCCATGAGTAAAACAATCTTCACGTAAGTCAAGTCCAATATATTTGTATGTTTGACCTTGGGAATTGTTGATGGTGATGGCAAAACAAATTTTTATTGGAAACTGTAAAGTCAGATACTGAATTGTGTCCTGGGCCACCCGCATGCCGATTTTTATACGATTGAGCCCCATAGCCTATCTGCTACAGAGTTCACACACAAAAAAACATGAAAAAAGCACCAAAAATGGCACAAAAAATTTAATAACATTTTTAAAATTAAAAATTAAAAAAAACGGCTACGTCAGTCACTGAATCGTGTCCGGGGCCACCCGCGTGCGATTTTGGTGCTGATTTCGGCCCCATAGTCTCGCTGTCAGCTAGGACAGCCGCGGAATTTGTCGAAATAAGCAACTTTTAGGGGCAAAGTCATTAAAACATTAATTAAAAAAACTTCGGGGCCCGATTTTCAAAAAATAATATGCCAATGTTTTAATCTGAACTATCAACTATATCTATACAAAATTTCAGCTCAATTTAAGCAATACTTTTTCACTATAAAGGAACAAACATAGGCCTATTCGAAATAATTAATAAATTTCACAGTTTCGATGAAACACACTGATTTTTGAAGTTCGATTTACGAAAATTGAGCATAACATTTTACATAAATTCAAAAACATAAAGTTTATAAGTTAAATAAAGTTCTGTAATATTATACCAATAAATTTCCGGTTGATAGCCAATAAATTGTAATTCTTTTTTTACCTTAAATGTCCAATAAAAGAGTAATTTCAAATGTAATTTTCTTCAATAAACCCTTACACATTGCCAATTTCAAAAATCTTTTTTGTATTTATCAATACCTCCTCCACTTACATCACCCTCTACATACAAAATCTGCTCTCTCTCTTTATATATCATTATAGAAGTATAGATACACATTGGTATTCCAAAACTAGAATAAGAGATGAAATAAAAATACAAAAATAAAAAAAGGATTTGAAGTAAAGAATGTTTTTTTAATTATTTTAAGCACCTAAAATAATATTAAAATTAATATTGCGTTTGTTATTAATTAAAGTTAATTTTTTAAAAGAAAGAGGTGTGCTTGAGACCGTAGTTTTATTCAAAAATAAAAAAAAGGATTTTAAGTAAAGAATATTTTTTAAAAAATAATATTCAATTTTTTTTTTATAATAATCCGAAAATAACATTAAAATTAATATTACGTTAGTTAGTAATTAAAGTTAATTTTTTAAAAGAAAAAGGCGTGCCGGAGAACTGCTAGGGTCGAACTGCTAACGTCAGAACAGAAGCCCACCGCGATAACACCACGATAAGGATCGTTGAAGTCATCAGCACAAAAAGCGGTAGAGCACAGTAGCGGTAACAATGGAGATTTTTGGATTACGCTCCTAACTTTATTTCTACTGATCAGATATACATAATATATAGCCTATGTCCATCTGGAATAATGTACCTTTCAAACAGTGAAAGAATTTTTCAAATAGGTGCAGTGGTTCTGGAGATTACCCTGCACATACAAAATCCGCTCTCTCTTTATATATAAAGTAGCGGCCCGTCCCGACTTTGTCCGAGTTGAACAAAATATTATACCAATAAATTTCCAGTTGATAGCCAATAAATTGTAAATCTTTTTCTACCTTAATAATAACCTAAATAATACCTTACATTGATATTACGTCAGTTAATAATTAAAATTAATTTTTTAAAAGAAAAAGGCGTGCCGGAGAACGGCTAGGTTCGAACCGCTACCGTCAGAAAGACCCACCGCGATAGCACCCCGCTAAGGATCGTTGAAATCGGCTCAAAATGCGGTACAAGACAGTAACGGAAACAAAGCAGATTGTTAGGATTAAGCCCCTAACTTTATTTCTACTGATCAGATTACATAATATATAGCCTATGTCTATCTGGAATAATGTACCTTTCAAACAGTGAAAGAATTTTTCAAATAGGTGCAGTGGTTCCAGAGATTACCCTCCACGTACAAAATCGCTCTCTCTTTATATATAAGTATAGATAGATAGCACCACGCTAAGGATCGTTGAAGACTTCGGTACAAAAAGCGTTAGAGGACAGTAGCGGTAACAATGGAGATTGTTAGGATTAAGCCCCTAACTTTATTTCTACTGATCAGATATACATAATATATAGCCTATGTCCATCTGGATTAATGTACCTTTCAAACAGTGAAAGAATTTTTCAAATAGGTGCAGTGGTTCCGAAGATTACCCTCCACGTACAAAATCGCTCTCTCTTTATATATAAGTATAGATGATCAGATATACATAATATATAGCCTATGTCTATCTGGATTAATGTTCCTTTCAAACAGTGAAAGAATTTTTCAAATAGGTGCAGTGGTTCCGGAGAATACCCTCCACGTACAAAATCGCCCTCTCTTTATATATAAGTATAGATGATCAGATATACATAATATATAGCCTATGTCCATCTGGATTAATGTACCTTTCAAACAGTGAAAGAATTTTTCAAATAGGTGCAGTGGTTCCGGAGATTACCCTCCACGTACAAAATCGCTCTCTCTTTATATATAAGTATAGATATAGATTTGAAAGAAAAAAAATGTCAAAATTAAAGTAAAAATGAAAACATGACCGCGAAACCCCATACTAAGACTGTTCGAACGCAGGTAAAAATCATGAAAGTGAAGTCTCTGATCCTAAACTAAAATACCCCGACTCAAAGATCCATTGCATCAAATCTAGTAATGTCTTCTGGCATTGTAAGTAAAATCACTCATAAAGATTTGAAGTTAAAAAATATGTTCAAAGCTAAAGGTCATCTGCATTTGCCAAAGCATATTGCTAAAAGAAAAACAAATTGTAGAAAATTATATGAAAAACATCTAGCTGCTGATAAATGGAAATTTGTGGTAACATTCGATGAGGCATGGGTGTATTTAAGTGACTGTAATAAAAAAAGGTTAATTTTCGGTTTCTCAACTCACGGGATTGACCGTACGAAATGGCTTCGTCAGTGTAACCGAGCATAGCAGGATATTGCGACTGGTACCGATATACGCGGAAGAACGAGATGCGTGCACTGATACCATTCTCAACTTTCAAAACTTTAAACTTTTTTGATTATTAAATTAAAACCACCGAACTCAAAAGAATCTGAGAGCAGAAACATATGACATTCCGGGTGGGCCAGCTCCTTTCCATTTCGAAAATTTCCACTATTTTCATGCATGCAAAATCCAACTTTTCCGTCCTCCAATCGACAATTTTTTTATATATTCATGTGTTTTACAACTCTACATCTTTAAGGATATACAGATTTTTATAAAGTTAAAAATGTTTTTCATTGCAAACGAAGCTTTTTCCCCAAAGCAATTTTCTGAATTTCACGAAATCGACAATTTTGATGGACAAATATTTCGGTTTTCTGCACCTATTAATGTCAATTTTACGATTTTTCGGCATTTTCTAGATGTTCCAAAATATACGAAATACATTTAATAAAAAAAAGTTTTTCATTCTAAAAAAGCGCCATAGTATCTTCATGTAACTGAATGCCGAGTTCGTAATTTTTCGAATTATTTTTTTCCTCACAAATAATTCCAGCAAGTTCGTTAAATTTGTTTCTAATTTATGAGCAACTGATGGGGATTTTCCCACCGCCAATTTTTAATTCGTCAGAACTGTCTTTCTATTCCTTTCAGCACTTCTTCCCCCCATGAGATTATTCGGCCTTACCGCGATATACCTCCCATCTTGCTCACCTGCTTGTGTGCTGCCGTAGCGCAGTGCCATCGCGCTAACCTGATAAACCCTACGTTGTGGATTCAGTCCCAGGTGCTGTCGCATCTTCCAAATTTCCTTATCTTGATCTTTTTTGTTTTCTCCCGTGGAACTCTGCAATCATTTCATTACCAATTGTTTGACCCTGCACACGGCTTTTTTTACCATGTTTTTATTAACTTGCTTTCTTGTTTGTTTGTGTGTTTGTCCTTTACAAATCTTGCAATCTATTTTTAACTAACTTTCCGACTAGCTTTTAGAATAGCTCAGAACACGATAAAAATGCATTTTTTAATACTTTTAGTCATCTTTAAGCAGAATTAAATTAATTTTCAGTTATTTTCAGTTAATTTTGTTTTGTAGACTGGTGCAGCCATCTATCAGCCGGAACGGGAACGAAATGTTAAAGGCAAGTTAACTTCCAATCAACTTCATTTTCTCTCAAGTTGATGGGATAATTCATTCAAAAAATTTTAAAAATTATTCATTAATAAATAGAATTGTCAAGTATATATGATTCAACAAAAAATTTACAAATATGGTATATAAAAAGTTCTTTTTATCTTGCAATTATTTTTTCTTTTATTATGCAAACTTTCCATCTTGTTTGCGGAGAGCCATTTTTTCCGTAACTTTATAGTTAATTTCAACTTTTTTCTTTAAAGTTTTTTAATTCTTCATTTTAATCTTAATTTAATTAATCTTAATATATATCAAATTTTTAAATTTAACTTACCCTTGTACTTTTTGAAGATCTTAAACTTCATTTTTATATTAATGTAACTGGTAACTTTAAACTTAATTTAACTTAATACATTTTTCTATTGAGCACATATACACTGATAATAAGCATCTTGCGACAGGAGTTAAAGTCAATAGATCCAGGCACTCTACTCTTCTAAAGAAATTCTGCTCAGTTGCCAAAAGGAAAAATTATTCGTTGAGAACGTGTCTGAGAACGAGTCATTTAATAATTGAAATCCAGAAATAATTTAAAGTAGAAGAAATAATTTTAGTTTTAGGAAATGAGAAGTTAAAACCTTTAGAGTTTTTTTCTAATTGAATGAATTTCTTTTTTGTCTAAAAAGCAAAATTTGAAAACGGAAATTTGAAAGAATTATTTTAAAAGCCAAAAACCGAAATTTGAGAAAGAGATTTTTAAATTATTATTTCTTTTTTAAAAATTATAATATATTTTTAAAAGTGATTAAATGGTTTTTAATCTTTAATAAATGAAACTATATCATTTTAATCGAAAAAACAACACATTGGGGTGCCACTCAGCTAGTATATATATATATATATATATATATATATATATATATATATATATATATATATATATATATATATATATATATATATATATATATATATATGTATATATATATATATATATATATATATATATGTATATATATATATATATATATATATATATATATGTGGGGGGGGTGGGGGAAATTTCATAACCTGGTAACTCTAGTTGATCAGTTGCCTTCTGTATTTTATATTCATTTATTATTAGGTGTAGCGTTGTTAAACAGTTTAAGTAACAAAATTTTGTTCTGGGCAGATTTATCTAGATTTCGTTATGTCCTTTTATTTATTGCACTATTGTCTGAATAAAAGCATTCCTTTTTTTATACTACATAATTTTTTGAATTGAGACAAAAGGAGGGTATTTTAGATGTTAATGACATCATTGAGTTTAAAAAAAAAGTCTTCTGTCATTACGACTGAATTACATAAAATATGAACTCTTTATATTCTCTCGGTAAACACGTATTCATCGCTTTTTACAGAAAAAAACTTGCTTAAAAGTATCTTTGTTTTTAAAAAAGTGCCTTATTTGAATAATTATTTCAGAGAAAATGTTCAAATGGGGAATAATATGCTTTATATGTACTTTTGGAAGAAATGAAAAGTTTAAATGGTCTTCAATTTTTCAACTATGAAAAAAAGTTATGGAGGATGTCTCGAAAAAAAGTTTTTATGTTTTGTTTCTTCGACTTAAATTTTAGAAATTCGTGTACACAGTAAACATTTTCCTGTTTTTAATTCCCTGTGTACATTTATCTTAAAAATACGAAAAAGGATGGAGTAGATAAACATTAAGTTAAGACAAAGAATGAACTGAATTTACTTTTACGTTTAAAATTTACTTTTCTAAATGGCAACGTTAGAAACTTTTAAAGCAGTCTAAATTAAAAATCTCTGATCCCATAAAACCAACTTTCATTTCGCTTCCTGAATTATATATATATATTCATATATATAAATATATGTGCATGTGTATATATGTGTATATATGTGTATATGTGTCTATGTACACTGCTGGCCACCCAAATTGCAACACCAAGAAAGACAAGAGAAATCACAACAAAATTTATTTTGTAGATAACATGTTGACCAAGTATCAAATGATTAAATTTATAGACTTCTGTGAAGCGTGGTTCATGCCAAAATCAGTAGCCAGAGTAGCCGCCATTGTTGGAGATCACCGCTGCCTCACGCCTCGAAATTGATTCAAAGAGACTTTCGATGAGTTCTTGGGGTACAGCAGACCAAGCAGCTTCCACACGTTCCCAAAGTTGATCTGCTGTGGCAGCTGGGGATGGAATCTGATTCAATCGTCGAGCAACCATGGAACACATGTTTTCTATCGGTGAACGATCCTGAGAGCGAGGCGGCCAAGGAAGCAATTCAATCTGGCGATTGACGAAGAACCGTTGGACAATGCGAGCCACGTGTGGTCGCGCATTATCCTGTTGAAATATGGATGTGGGTAATCCCTGAAGGTAAGGAAGGACAACTGGCTCCAACACTTCGGAGATGTAGCGCTGGCTGTTTAAAGTACCGGCAATGCGTACTAGAGGTGTGCGAGAGTGATATCCAATACCGCCCCATACCATAATACCTGGTGCAGGACCAGTGTGGCGGTGCATAACGCAACTGTTCAGTATCCTCTCTTCACGGTGTCTCCAGACTCGAATACGACCATCGTGGTGTTGCAGACAGAAGCGTGACTCGTCAGTAAAGACAATTTCATTCCATTCTGCCGTCCACATCCTTCTGTCATCGCACCATTGGCGGCGGAGACGTCTGTGGTTCTGCGTCAAGGGTAGACAAAGAAATGGACGTCTTGCGGACAGGCCACTCTGCTGTAAACGGCGTCGAATGGTACGCGCAGACACTGGATGATGAGTTACAGACTGCATGTGCTGTGCTATGGTTCGTGATGTGACTGAGCGATCCGTCACTGCCATGCGCACAATTTGCCTGTCATCACGTGAAGTGGTGCGCTGAGGTGGATGCGATCGAACACGCCGGTCCGTCGTACCCTCCTGCATCCAACGATCACATATCCGCATTACAGTTGTTTGGTTTCGTCCAACACGACTACCGATTTCCCTGAAAGATAATCCACAATCTCGGTAGGCCACTATCCTTCCTCTGTCGAACTCGGATACTTGATCAAAAGATGATCGCTGTTTTCGACGAGGCATAATTGTTCGTTTTTTTTAAAATACCACAAGAAAAACACAATTGCCGAACTTGAAATCGTCGAAATCTCCAAGCCTTAAATAGCGCTTTGAAGTGGCGCCACAGTTGAGCGTGATGTGCGTCTGCCCTGAAATTCTAATCATTTGCATATCTCACCTCCGCTAATGCATGTTGTAAATTTCATGTTATTTGCATGTTTTCTTCAGGGTGTTGCATTTACAGTGGCCAGCAGTGTATATATGTATATATGTATATATATGTATATATATAAATATATATATATATATATATATATGTATATGTATATATGTATATATATATATATATATATATATATATATATACATACATATATATATATATATATATATATATATATATATATTATATATGTATATGTATATATATATATGTGTATATATACATATATATATATATATATATATATATATATATATATATATATATATGTGTATATATACATATATATATATATATATATATATATATATATATATATATAATATATATATATATATATATATATATATATATATATATATATAAACATAAACTTAAATTTACTGAGCGACCATAATTGTAAGATCCCTACTTCGACCTCTCTATATATTGAACTACTCAGCGTATAATCTTCAAATTTTGTGTACAGATACTATTCAAAACATGACGAAACGGATTACGCGAAAAATAAATTAGTTCCCAAAACTCCGATAGGGGACGCTATACTTTAGAAAATATGAAAAAGATAAAATTATAACATTTTTTAAATAAAACTTATGCGAAATGTAATTTTTTCAGATTCTTGGTAGCGACGAGGCCCATTTCGACCTCAGTGGAACAGTGAACACCCATAACTGTCACGTTTGGGACACGGAAAATCCCCGTACTTTCCAAGAGATTCTATTCCAGTCACAGAAAGTTACAGTCTGG
Source organism: Dolomedes plantarius (assembly GCA_907164885.2). Classification (NCBI taxonomy): domain Eukaryota; kingdom Metazoa; phylum Arthropoda; class Arachnida; order Araneae; family Dolomedidae; genus Dolomedes; species Dolomedes plantarius. Next base: position 36,609,990 of record OU015503.1, on the reverse strand, counting down.
TGTGGATTCACAGCCATATTCATTCTTGGACCTTTCTTTTTCGAAGAGGCTTCAAACAATGTCCCTGGGGCATGCACCGTGACGGGCAACAGGCAGAAAAGGATGGTGACTCAAATACATTTATGCAATATGGAGAGCCTCCACACATTCGACTCTGTGTACAGCAGTTTCTTCGGCAACATTTCTCTAATGACAGAATAATCAATCATGAGTTTCCTAAAACCTGGCCATCTTGTTCTGGACATCTCTATTCGTGCGATTGTTAGCTATGGGGACACATATACATATTTACAGATACAGACAGAGAGCGATACAGAGTGAAAGAGAGATTTGGAACACATGTGTGACGTTTGGTTCTTTAGTATTATAGACTTCAGGCGTTGAACAACATGAACATTTATTGAGAATTAGAAAACAAAATATTTATCACAAGAGATTGAGATCCTCTACGGTACAAGTATGATATCTCCCCCCAAGAGATTTCTCGCCAAATCTGGCGCCCTTTGTTTTGGTTGTTGTGTTGCCGGTTTTTACTTGTAATGATTTGGTGTAATGCTCCGTCAAAATATTAAATAACAGTTGCATTTTAATTTTTTGCCGGAGGTTGGGTTGTTAAAGAGCGCGAATTGCAAAAAATGTGTGTCAGAGATGAGGATTAAAGTTAAAAGTACTTATTCTGAGGGTTTTACATTTGTTTGTAGGAAAGTTATTGTAGGGGGGAGCAATGAAACACTGAGAAATCTATTCGGCATGGTTCGTGGTTACAATCGTAAGGCAGATTTTAAATTCTACCTATCGATGTGCATGTTTCGGAAATCATGTTTAGCGGCAAATGTAGATTGTTTTAATAAATTTATTGCAATCGTTTCAAAAATTAACTGGGATAAGTACAAAATTTCGGTATAGATATTTTTTTTAAAATTCTATTGCCAACATGTATTTTTTCTATTGTATTTGTGCTTTAATTTATGTTTAATCAAGAAATATATATTTAACCAAGATGTATTTTATGTTTATTTAAATGAATTATTATTAGTTGCACTATACTGACTTTTTGTCGTGGAGGGGTCGAGGGTCGGCAGTCCCCCCACTTAACAAATTTCTTATTAATTTTCAGCTTTTATTTTTTGTATTTATGTGCTTTTTGTGCTTTTCTGTGGTTGTACCGTATAAAAAATGCGTATTTTTGGGACTTTCCGGAATTTCCCGTTTCAAAGACACGCGTTCTGCTTGGCGACAAAAAAAAATCGCCATTGGGGGGGGGGGGGGGTATATCATACTAGTTCCTGCTCTACTCGACGATGTCAGGAGATGCCCTACTCGGCGATCCCAGCGAAGTAAAATTGTACAAAACTGGTTCCTTGTCCTAAATACAACCTAAAATACGTATTCCATCATAATGACTAAAAAAATATAGAAGTTGTCATCTTCAGTTATTGTATAGTATGAATAATGCGAAATATAATATCACGCGTATAATACAAAATATAATATCACGCGTCAAACAATTGCAGGTGCAGGAATCAAGCAAATATTATATCACGTCATACTGGTGGGCTGAATTTCAAACATCGTAACATGTTGTTAAAGAAGGCACATATTAATTAAAATTTTGGAGTAAAGTTACACAAGCCATACTTTCAATGGAAATTACATTGCCAGAAAAAAAATATGTTTCACTTTCTGTCCGTACACTGCTGAACATCCATGGTTTTATCTCGAAACGGAACTTTTCCCGATTTACCCTCTTTACAATCGATATCTAACTAAAATTATTTTCAAAATAAAGCTCAAAAATTTTGTACAGCGTTACTTTCTTTTATTTCTAAATCAGGGTTTTATATTCGTACAAAAAATCATTAAATATTTTTCCTGAAAAGAACTCTACTATTTTAAAAACGATTTTTTTGTACTATAAAGTAATTAAAAACTTTTAAGTTTTTACAAATATTGATGATATATATTTTTTAATCAGTTTCTATGTAAAAAAATTAAATTAATTACGCAAACATAGATTTCATTTTGTAGATACATGAAAAGATTTTATTTAAAATCAAAATTATTTTTGGATAAAAAAGGGTTTTGGTTTATAAAGTATATATATATATATATATATATATATATATATATATATATATATATATATATATATATATACAGGATGGTCATAAAAAAACTTTGCCGATATATCGACCTCTACGGTCGTTCCGTTCAACTGATCGAGATGATAATTCAGATATAATTGTTCAGAGGTATGAGCTCGGGATTCTGTGAACGGTAACCAATTGGATATCACGGTTATGGTTACAGGTACAGAAACTCGACATTTTTGCGAGGCAACACCTACTTTTTCCCATCGCAAAATGCTCAGAACATGGGAAAACCCTAAAGAGCGTTGGAACGGTACGTGTATCACAAAAAACGGACGCGTTATGCACGCTTAAAAAACAACTCTCCGAACGGCCTGCAAAATTTAGATCGGGGCGCAAAGAGGGAATTTGCATACGACAAAGCTTTTCATCGGTTTTCTACGCTCAATATCTGACAAACGACGTTCTGTTATTGGTGTCTTGCCTCTTTCATATGCAAATTTCCTCCGTATATATATATATATGTATATATATATACATATATATATATATATGTTACAGTAAATGTGAATAATCTGGTGATTATATATAATTTGCCGGTTATTATACATAATCACCGCTGAATTTAGTAAATAACATAAATAATTGAAAATTTATCGCATTCACCGGTTTGTTTGCATAATTCCAAACTCGTAATGGTAAATACGATAGAAGTCCATAAATTTACCAACATTCGTTCAGTTTGTGCAGCTGCCTGGCTTTGATCAACACGTGATATCACGTGATTTCAGTAGTAGTTCTAATCTCGTCGCGGCTAGACGTTTTTTCGCTACCCTCTCGCATTTTATAAAATACTAGCCGCTGCGCGACCAGCATGGTCGCTTTTAGATTTATATTTTCTTTTGCAAAACAACTCAATTGAAAGCAACATATGTAAGGAATGTTACCATTACCTGTCATCATAAATATACGTTGTTAAGGGGTAGTGAAAACTCAGACAAAAAATTTATAATCATTGATAAATTCACTATAAGGCTGATTCTAAAACATCATGATTAAAAAATGTGAATTTCCATTACTTTAGAACAGAGTTAAAGTCTGAGAAACTCAACACCAATGATTTTAAAAATTATATCTCTCACTGTATGTACTATTTTTCAAAACTAAGATATCTACACTTTATCATTACATCAAATAGGAAATTGTTGGGGAAAATTTTCACTTATAAAATGGAGTGAAAATTCAGCAAATACTAAAATATAGTATAGATTACATTTCTCTCTGTATGTATTATTGTTCGGAATTCAGATATCTCCACTTAATCATATTAAATGAATAAATTAAAATTATTTCGTGTATAAATTAAAATTATTCATGAGTAAAATGCAGCAATTAAATTGTACCAAATTACGTGCTATCGTCGAGCCACACGTGGACGGCCGCTAATGTTTACATCCGGTAGTTGCAGCCGTTGCCATTCGGATTGTAGAAATATCGTCGATTTTTGTGCCGCATACCTACGCATTTTATATATATAGATTGAATAATGGCTGGTATGCTTGAGCATTTAATTTCCAAGTTAGTTAATATTATGGATACTAAGAAAGCATACAGTGGTTTTCTGACGGAAGAAAGTTATGGTGACTTGTTGAAAAAAGTGAATAATAGTAAAAACAAATGTAGCGGGTAAAACCAGGAGATTATCAATGACTAAAAAGAAACGAAGTAATGAAAGTAGGCAATGTTGAAATACTTATCTTTTCCGTAAGTAAAGACAGCTCCAATGTTAGATTTTACGAGCACTTTGAAGATCTTTTTATCATAATTCATGAGGTATACTTATCAATAGGCTATGGTGGTAGAAACAGCATGTTAAAAGAACTTTAAAAGTACAAAAACATTAGTACCGAAGAAGTGTTGATTTATTTAAATTTGCGTGAAAGTTTTCAACAAAAATCCAAGGTACCCAAAAAAGGACTTGTTGTTAGGCCAATGGTCTTTCAAGAGGTGAACTCAAAATACCACGTAGACATGCAGCCTCAACCAGATAAGGACTTTAAGTTTGTATTTGTCTATCAAGACCACTTGACGGAGTTTTTACAGTTGCGTGCCCTAAAAAGCAAACGTGCAGAAGAGGTTGCATATCACGTAATTGATAATCTATATATATAAAACAGTTCTGTAACTGACTGACATACAACGCACAGACAAACAGCTGGACCTAAAGGGCTGAAATTTTGCATGGCGATTCTTCTTATGGTATAGGGGTGCAATAAGAAATATTTTTTAAAAATTCTTCTTAGATATTTTTAAATTAAATTTTTAAGCTGTTTTAGTAACTTTTTTTAAGTTTGCATTTAAATTAATTATTTGAGGGTTGTAAAATTTAAATCACGAGAAAGATCATAAAAATTCCTTTAAAATGAGATCTTATTCGAATCTTTACCTCCGTTTTCTGATTTTTAAAGAATTTTTAAAGACTGAATTTTAGAATTTAATTTGTTAAATGCTGATCACGTGAATTCTTTTTCTGGTACTTTAAATAAATTTATCGTCACGTGCATAACAACTAAATAGACAATTTTTTTTCTTGCTAATGCGGCAGACGATTGGACATTATGCAAAAAAATATTAAAATACAAAAAAAGATATTACTTTCCTCAAACTGTTCTATATTAACTGTACTATATTCTTCAGTATGTCCTATTACATTTAATTTGAATATTTTCTTCTACATTATTTTGTCTATAAAAGTATCCCTTACGATTTTTTTATAAATTTGTTTTTCATCAATTGTATACATTGATCGTCGTATTTGTTATAAATATATATATTTATTTTTTTTAGCATTAATTGCATACATTGACCTTTGTATTTAATTTGAATGTACTCCGTAGCGAAGCTCGGGTTTTCAGCTAGTCTTACTATATTTGGAGCCCCAAGTGTACTGCAAAGTTACAATGCCCGTGAGTTTAGTAACAAAATCGTAGAAGAAGCTTAGGCAACGTAGCTGGATTTGAAAACTGTGCTCGGAAAACCTAGGCACAACCAGGTTCAAGGTTCGGACGAGCGTTTAAACCAGGATATTCAAAATATGTTAAGTTCTTGCTTGGAAAGCAATCATATTAGTAAATGGTCCGATGTGTTACGCTTTGTGCAACTTAGGAAAAATAGAGCATTTGATGAAGGCATAACGTGGGCCATAGTGGCCTTGTGGTACAGCGCACGGGCTTTCGGTGCTGAGGGTGCTCAGATCGAATCCCGACGAAGCGCCACTAAAATGCCTCCGTTTGTGTCGTCCCTTCATAGGGGGTAATTCTGGTCCACCTATATTTTGGCCCCATAACAAAATGGGCAGCAAAACTGCGGTGACCTTTAAAATTTTAATTTTATTGATACCTCTACGTTATATTTATGTTTTATTGCTGATGGTGATTACTTTTATTGATGCCAGTATAAGATTTATATAATTTAATCAAAACTAATCCCTGTCGAAGTCATAAACCAAATTTCAGCATGCTTTTGAGGCAGTAATCTACCACAATATGCTTAGGGCGTGAAACTACAGCTTTATCCTTGTGACACGGGGCGTTGTCCTGTTGGAACATTCCATTTCCAGATGGAAAAACAGAGGCCATGTAAAGGTGCAACTGGTCCACAATGATTTTCAGATACCCTGTAGCATTCATGGTCTACTCTACCACAACCACGGGTCCCAGAGACTCCCAAGAGAACGTCCCCCAAAGCGTAATACCGCCACCACCGGCCTGTGTATGACCTACTGTACATTGAGGGAGCAACAGTTCGCCTGGAAGACGGCGTATCCTGACACGGCCATCGGCGTGATTAATGACAAACCGTGATTCATCTGACCAGGCAACTCTCTCCCACTGATCCATGGACCAGTCGCGATGTTCCCGGGCCCAGCGCAGGCGCAGTTGGCGATGACGCTTGGTCAGCAAAGGCACACGAATGGGACGTTTGCTGCGTAGCCCCATATCCAACAGTGTCCGCTGAACAGTGTGCTGCGATACTATTCTACTTGGCCCTGCATTGTATTGGGCTGTCAGCTGAGCCACTGTCTGGCTCCGGTTTTGCTTCACCATGCTAGACAGTCTCCGACGACCTTTTTCTTTGATAGCGTGTGGACGTCCAACATCATGTCGTCTACTGCTGGTTTCACCGTCATTCATCCACTTTGCATAAGTACTAACAACTATAGGTCGCCAACAACCCACGAGTCGTGCAGTTTCGGAAATACTTTTTCCGAGCCTTCGAGTCATTACAATCTGCCCTCTATCAAAGTCGCTTAGATCCGCAGCCTTTCCCATCACACACAGAAGTAAGTGAAAGAATGATTCTTCAGACTCTCCAGCAGCAGTTAAATACCACTTCCACCTGATCACGTGCCTTCCACGTCATCCAGGCGAATTCATTGCAAAATGTAGGGGTGGTCATAATGTTTTGGCTCTTGAGTGTATATATATATATATATATATATATATATATATATATATATATATATATATATATATATATATATATATATATATATACATGTTTGTATACACATATATATATATATATGCTTGAAAATGTTAATTTTGTTTATCCAAAAATTAATATAAATTTTAATAAATGTCTGGTTTTTCAAGCTTCTGCCAAATATTTGCATAGTAAAATTAATTTTTCAAATAGGAAGTAATTTAACAGATCTGTCACATCGATATATATATATATATATATAAACTTCAATTTTAAAGCACTTAATTAATTATTAGTACAAAAATAAAATATTTGTATCACAGAAGATTTTTCTTCAGGTTAAATATTAATAAAATTGTAGGTGTGATTAAAATATCCCGAGTTATTATTATAACATAAGATCTCTGCACATGTGCATATATATATATATATATATATATATATATATATATATATATATATATATATAATCACATTTGGGATCAGAAATGGAAATATTTTCTATAAATAAAACTTCTGATAATTTAAAAACTATTTTTCTAACATATTAATCTTCCAAAAAAATCCTCCTTGAAAAATTTATAAAAAAAAGATTCCTGCAAATGAATAGTTAAATATAACGGTTACCTTAAAATGTCCTTTCCCTGCCCTGAAATCAAAATCGAAATTTTCGGTTTTTATGCTTGCCAACATACATTATCAACGACCCCGATAATAACCGTTACAAATTTATTTAAAGAAGTTACGGGGAAACTCTCCGAAATAGGGAAACCAGTAAACGTACATTGATCAGTAACCCTTTTTTTCTTTGTGAAAAAGGCAAAACAAAATCGAAACATCGAAATCTGTTAGTTTAACCGCAGAGTCACATTGCATATCCGATTTTGCAGATTCGTTTTTCGAACACAACAAATTCTAAAAAAGAAATGAATATTTTCGCTATCGTTGTCGAAAGTTGTGTCTTTGTTAGATGAAATTGAACTTTAACTCTTTTGTTACAGTACCGGATGCTTCGTTTAACGAATCGAAGGCCTGTCTGAAGTAACGGCTTTACTTGGGAGAAGGTCCTTGGAAAATCAAAATTATAGGAAATATAGTGAAGTTTTTACCAACATAGTTATTCTAAAGAGAAAAGTGAATTTTTTTTTTTAAATTTTACATCTCTCTCTCTCTCTCTCTCTTTATATATATATATATATATATATATATATATATATATGAAATTTACGTATATGAATATATAGATATGAAATTATTTTCAAACCTTTTTGTTATGATTAAAAAGGCTATAGAAAATTTTTTCATCTTATCGCAACAGACTACTGTCCCTCATTAAAATTTTGATCTAGGAATAATCGAAATAATCTAGTGTTTTCCCCTTAAGCAAGCCACGCGCCTACACCTTATATAACGACGACACATGTTCTAGAATCGTGATGAACCAGCACCCCATATGACGCGATATTGTCAGGTGCTAATTTTGACCAAACGGAAGTTCAAATTAATCGTACGTGGGCGAGAGATTAGAGTTTTCGGTGGCACTTTTGGTTTCGCTCTGGTCCGACAAGCATGTAATTCTCAACTGTCCGATTTGCCACAGCTTTGCGATGGCCGGGTCCCCGTTCCCCGTTAACCTTGATGTCCCGTCCGAATGTGAAGTTTGTTGTAATTGTACAGCCAGCCTCTTAAACTCCATTCAGAATAAAGACTATTTTATGAACCAGTGGCCTCTTCCTTCTGGTATGGATGCAAATTAATACCTCTTCATTCCAGCCACTTCCAGCCACTTCCAGCCACTTCGACTACACATTAAAGATCCGACAGGCTATGATATTCAGGCCTGTTGAGCTTCGCCCCGGGGTAGTGCAGATATATATATATATATATATATATATATATGTATATATATATATATATATATATATATATATATATATATATATATATATATATATATGCATATATATATATATATATCGATTATGATTGTTGCGAATGTACAGGAAAACTTTGAAGAAAAAAACACTAAACGTATATCGACCAGAAACTTTGTTTGAATATTTGTTATATCAGAAACATAATTGAAGCAATGAATCTGTTAGTTTACCCGTAGATCCACACTGCATAGTCGATTTTTCAGATTGAGCTTTTGAACACAACAATTCTAAAAAGATAAAAAAAAGTAAATAAATATTTTCTCTTTCTAAGTAAAGTTTGGTTGTCTCTTTGTTAGATGAAATTGAACTTAACTCTTTTGTTACAGTACCGGAATCTCAACTTCAACGAATCAAATGGCTGTCTGAAAGAACGGGATTTACTTGGGAGAAGGATGTTATATAATGAAAATTATAGGAAAAACACTGCTTGAAGTTTTCCCTTACATAGCCGTTCTGGAGAGGAAGGTGAGAATTAGTTTTTCTCTGAATACAATGGGAAGAAAAAAATCACATTCTGTTCTGGGAATCAAATAGCGTCTATAAAAGGACTGTTGCCACTGCTCTCTCTTTATGTATGTATATATATATATATATATATAACTGACACGCGTAGGGCTACGCCCATCATCTTACAAATTATGACAGTCATGGTATATCCGGTGGTGGAGCAAGAAGTAATCCAATCAATAATTGAGCAGGCATCAGTTCAATTTAATCCAGTTTTATTCTTTGTCAGGTAAACCACAGCTCCAACTTAGTGCGTTCATTTTGCGCCATTTCATTTTTAGAGCCAAGGCGAAACACATCTGATAGCATCGACTTCTATTCCGCGCTCTAACCAAATTCGCGGGCATCTCCGCGCGCCAACTCTCCTTGGACATGCGCAGAGCCCGAACCAGACATCTTTCAAGGCTAAAATGTAAATGCTCCTCCTCGACCGCAGAACTCAGAGGCGCGCGAAGATTATATAATAAAAAGGGAATTTCCCTTTCCCAATTCGCGTCTTTGAATACGAACAATTAGAGGCGAATTACGCCACGAATATAATTTAATTCCCAAGCCCCCTTTAAATTTAGAATAATCATTCTTTTCCCACTAAATCGTTTACAACATCCCCCCCGTCCCCCTGAAGGCGCGCACACAAGGAGTAGCTAATTCCATGTGGCAACAGCTCAGAAGAGCAAAATCATCAAATCAGCCAACTGGAAAACATGGTGAGTAGGGACGTCTCCCCACACAACAAGGATCCCAATGAACCCCATTATTAAAACCAAATGCCCCTCGTTATAACACCTGGATAATCTCTTTCTGAGCTGTGAGACCTGGAGCAGTGGTTTTTTTAAAAAAAATACACAGTTTACAATACTTTACAAGTTACATTAAAAGATTCTTGAGTTGTACAGTATATTATATTATATCACTGATGACTTGAAACAAAATAGGAAGATATTACAACATTATATCAAAATATATCACCATAAATATTCAAAATATCACCTTAATTATACCAAAATATCATCTCAATAAGACATCTCCTGAAAATAATGTCACTTCAAAATCTCATTTAGGGACCTTTTATTATTATTATTATTATTATTACCATTCTTATTAAATTAAATTAATAGAATAAAAATGTTGACCATTAACGTGGACTGTCAGTAGTATTTTACAATTTAAAGTCCATGCTTTAAGATTTTCATCAAATTCTTTGAGTGGTAATGTAATTGACAGTCCTGTAAGCTGTCCACTCGCCCTCTATTTTACAACAGTTCCAGTTTACATTGCTACAAATATTGAATTTGTTTACACAGATTATGGTAATATGAAAATGGACGTAAAATGAAAAGAACAATTAACTATGAAAAACAAAAGAAACTGCGGTCGACCGTCTTGCTTGGAGGCCTCCTGGAACCATATATCCCTGTAAGACTCAAAGACAAAAACATATTAGTGGTTGAAAAATAATATAAACATTTTATCCTTTTTTCCCATGGGAATTTTCTCATTTACCTCTATTTATTGAATATCACAAAATTTTTACATCGATTCAACTAACTTATTTTTCATTTACAGCTCTTTTACCTTCGACTTACTTATGAAATACAAACATATGAAATTACACATGAAATTCAAAATACTCTACATATTATTTATACTTCACAATTTTTCCATAACACAAAACTCTGATTCAAATTTATCACAATTCAAAGTTATCAAACATTTTATAATTTACACTTCATTCACCTTAATATTTCACAATGATAGATTCATTATGTAAAACAATTCACTTCTGGCACTGGTGTACCACTCCTTCATCTGTGTACATTCTGTTTAATTCAAGGTGTATGTTTTTGTTTGTGTGTGTTTGTGTAGTTGAGTGAACAAGTGCATAGTTGGGTCAGAGGAGAGCAGGTTCAACAATTTCCCACCGTCTTAACCACAATCGACAACTCTAAACAAAATTCAGAGTGAAAAATTGGTGCGTATAGTGCACGACACTGAAACTCTAGGTTGGGAAAGACTCAAAAGAGATCAGTATTCACTCACTGACTCCAGAAAAAGGAAAGGATTTAACTCCCAGCCAACCAAGAGGAAAAGGGTAATCCGTTCACTCATGAATTCCAATGGGGAAAACATGAGTCAACAGAAACCTGAAGGAAAAGGGAGGACAAAGGAGCGGTCAGCCCACAGCCTGTCTTTGGTCATTATTTTGTTTTTCTTGGATTAACTCAGCACCTAAAGTGACTGACACGTAGAATTGCTTATTGACAAGTGATCAGGTAATTGGGATGACTTCCAACGCGTGGGTAGAAGTGGGAGATAGTATAGACTTCAAGAAAGAGGGAAATTAAAAAGGTAAAAGAATTAGACTTGTCATAATTGGTCAAATGTCACATACAGTTCAGCTTTAAGACAATTCAAAACATTATAAATTAGTGATAAACATTTCAACATACTCAGATTTTGTAGATTTAGAAAAAGTTCTTTCAACAGTTATTTAAATTTTAACGCATATCATACAATTGTTAAAGTAAAAAAAAATCAATACAATCATATTATAGCTTTTCCTTAATTTCAGAAATACAATTTAATTTTCATAGTTTTATTATTAACATTCAAAATTCACAATTTCAATTTTATTTGCAATTAGTACAAAACTTTCCTTATTTTCCCTCTAAGAAATGCTGCAGGAACTGAAATTTATTTTAATTTAAACTCATTTTGTGGATGAAAATGTCTTAATCTTGTTGAATGTACAATGTCGGTGGATTTTCCAGTATATTGATTTGGTCTGTTAATTTAAAAATTTACATTAGATAGTTGATTTAAAATTGTGTAGGGGCCTGAATAAAGTGGATCTAGTTTTCTTGAATTTGGGTATTTAAATTCTTCGTACATCACTAATTCACCAATTTTAAAATTTGACTGAACAAAATGTTTATCATATCTTTGTTTATTAATTTTACGGTGTTGAATAGTTCTTTGCACTGCAATTTTCCTAGCTTCCTCAACAGGTGGGTAATTTAATGAAGTTGTATTGGGCAAAGGTGAATCATATGGTAGTATTCCAAATAAAAGATAGTTAGGGGAAAAACCAGTCACAGAATGGGGTTGATTATTGTATTCAGAAGTTACCTGTTCTAAAACTTTTGTCCAGGGAATTTTTTTCGAAGAAGAATTTACTTTACATCTTAATTTTGCTACTATTGTTTGATTACATCTTTCATTCTTGCCCTTTGTCTGAGGTCTATGCGAACTGGTTAATAATTGTCGTACATTGTGATGCTTTAAAAATTTCTTAAATCTGGAAGAAGTGAATGCAGCATTTCTGTCACTGAGTATTTGTTTTGGAACCTTAATATTGAAAACTTGTCTCAAGCAGTTTGTGTAAGTTTCACTGGTTGCACTCTTTGAGAGGAATGTCCATATGTACCTGGTTGCATGATCAATTACAAGATGAAGATATTTTTTTGTTGAATTGTAATAATTGAAACCCCCAACAGTATCGACTGAAATTAAGTCAAATGGTTCATTCGCCACAGGCACTTGCTCCATCAGTCCAAATTTTTTCTGAGTTGATTTTTTATTCTTTTGACAGGTTTCACAACAACGAACAAAATTTGCTATGTCTACAATTATGTCTTGCCAATAGTAAATTGGGGAAATTAACTTTAACATCTTTTTTACATCTGGGTGACCGAACCTTTCATGAGCTGAATTTATTAACTTTACTCTTAGTGATGGCGGAACTACAATTTTGACCAAGTTTTTCTTTTTTATAGTTAAGACTCCATTATATTTTTTATACTTAATGTTATTTATATTATCATCCCACTGTCCTTTAATTATTTCATCTGTGCTTAGGAAATAACAATATTGATTAACAAAATGACTTACAAGGTTTCTGGATAACATATCAGCCTCATGATTGCATTTTCCTTTAATATACACTATATCATAATCATACATTGATAATTTTAATGACCATCTAAATAGCCTGCCAGTTAAATTCTTTACATTTTTTAGCCATTGTAATGCAGAGTGATCTGAATGTATTGTAAATTTCTGGCCATGTAAATAACAGTGATATTTGTCAATTGAATCAACAATTGTCAAGCATTCAAGCTCTGTTATGGCATAATTTTTCTCATGTTTTCTTAATTGTCTGGAATAAAAAGCTATTGGGTGTAATTGTCCATTTGGATGTTTTTGTTTCAAAACTGCAGCTATTGCTTCTTGACTGGCATCAACGTACAAGTGGCATGGATAATTTGGATTATATAAAGTCAAAATTGGTTTTGAAATTAACTCATCTTTTAATTTTTGATATGATATTTGACATTCAGGAGACCAGTTCCATTTTACATCTTTCTTTAATAATTTGTTGAGTGGTAATCTTAACTTTGCATAATCTTGAATGAACTTTTGGTATACATTTATGGAACCTAAAAATCTTTGGAGTTCTTTTACATTTTGGGTTGTAACAATTTTTTATTGTCTCAATGTTTGTATTTTGTGGAGAATATTGTCCTTGTGACACCTCATAACCTAAGAAATTTATTTCCTTCTTTGCAAATTGACACTTTGATTTTTTTTAGTTTGATATTTTCTTGTTTACAGATTTGAAAATTTCTTCTAAATGTTGCATATGTTCATTAAAATTTTGAGAAAAAATTATTATGTCATCAAAGTTATTTAGTGCATATTTTATTTGATACTTGTTTAAAATTTGTCTAATTGCTCGTTGAAAAACACTGGGAGCATTCTTCCAACCAAAGGGGAGCCTGAGCCACTCATATAGTCCAAAATTTGTAGTGAAAGCTAATTTTTCTGTGTCTTTGTCATGTATTGCAATATGCCAATATCCCGAAGTTAAGTCAAGTGTTGAAAAGTATCTTGCATGTGTTAGTTGGTCTAAGATGTCATCTATTCTTGGAATAGGTTCTGAATCAAATTTTGTGATTGAATTGAATTTACGATAATCTATGCATAAACGAGTTTTTCCTTCTCCTCTCTTTTGCAAATGGTGAATGGGATGGTTTAATAAATCCTGCTTTTAAGAACTCATTTATTTGTTTTTGTATTTCCAAATTTTCAGTTTGTGAGGAACGATAGGGTGTAAGAGCTATTGGAAGTTCTGAAGTTAAGTGAACTCTTTGAGGTTCTAATTTTATTTTTCCTACATCATATTTATTTTTTGAAAAGATATGTTCGAAAGTTTCTAAAATGTTTTCTAATCGGGGCCAGTCCTCGGGTATTTGCTCTGGTGTCACAAAGTCCAAAGCATCATCGGGCTCTTTAAACAGAGTATTCAATGTATCATCGGGGATACCTGATGTCTCATTTAAATTTTGAACATTACAATCAGTACTTGTTATTTTGTTTGAATTCTCATAATTTACATTTGATTTTCTCATTCTTTGGTTATTGTCAAAATTCAGGGTTTCATAGTCATTTGAAGAAACATTATTCACATTACTTTTCACATAATTTTTGTAAACAGTCCCTTTGTAGTGCTCAGGAGAGTGATCATATCTTAAATAGTTTCTCTTGACAAATTTTCTACCTTTATCATACCCACTATTACTATTCACAGTCCAATGATTAAAATGTTTTCTATTTTCATATACATTTTTGTTTACATTTCTAAAATTACACATATTGTTATTTTTATAACACCTTTTACCATTATACATATTATCACAATAATTTCCAATTATTTTTCTTTGAACATTCAATGCATATGGATTAACATAATTATTATCATTACACAGTACTATTTCTTTATTAAATTGGTATACTTTTAAGTTTCTTAAATTTATTTCGAGACGAAAAAGTCTCATATGTTCTAAACTTAGTAACACATATGGCAAATCGCTTTTAATTACCAACATTTCAATTTCCCTAGTTATTTTACCAATTTTTACAGTTGTTTTTATTAAATTTGTTACAGTTACTTGACCATCAGTTTGATTTAACACAATATTTTCTAAGTTTAGTTTTTTTAAATCTTTAATTACTTTAAATAATGACTGTGAAATCAGTGTAACCGTAGAACCCGTATCCAGTAAGCATTGAACATTTTTATCACTCACCCGAGCCGAAATCAAAAGTCATCTGTTGTCTCTGTTGGCGTAGTTCGTATTTTGGTATCCTATGTTGACAGTCCCTCCACTATTATACTTTTGGTTTTCAAAGCGTCTCTGCTCCACATAATTTCGAGGCGGTTTGTTGTAGTTGTCTTGGTTTTGATATCTGCGTTTCTCGTATGTGTTCCATCTCTGTCTGTTATCCGTGTCAGTCCAGCGGCGCATTGATTCGTTGTCGCCGGAGTTCCGATGACCCCTTGCGGCATAATTTTTTCTTCCTTCCGTAAAGTTTTGTTGTCTGGAACTGGTGATTGGCAGGTGAATTTTTTTTTATCTTTTCCAACCAATCGAACGGATTTTTGATGTCCTGCAGCGAAAGTAATGTTCTCATATGATGTGGCGAGTCGAGCGATAAAGTCTCTACTATTTCTGCATCGTCTTTTTGTAGTTGCTTTCCAAGTTCAAGTTTTTCTTTAAAATATTTGAAGAGGTCATCGTTTTCCTGTAATTGTAACTCTCTAAATTTGATGTGTAATTCTTCTCGGCATCGTGAAAAAATGGATAGCAGCTGTTTTTTATAACTGCGTAATCTTCTTTATGTAATTCCGTTGATATTATTACTTCTTGAATATCTTGACTTACGTAGCGCATTAAATTTTCTTTTTTCCATTTCTCATTTAATTCAAACGTGCTGCAACTCTCTTCAAACAACTGGAACCATTGAAAGATATTTTTGATACTGCTGTTGTCGAATTGTGGTATTGCTAATATTATATCAGTCCTGTTTCTTTCCAAAATTTGTTCTCTCAATCTTGTTTCTTTTTGACTTCTCTTTTCACAAACTGTCTCATTTTTCTCGTCATTTTCATTATCATCGTTCACTGTTTCATTTGGATCCTCTTTTTTCATATCGTGAGCCATTTGCTGGTCTACCAAACTATCGTCTAGCTTTAATCTTGTGTTCAAATCCTTTTCTTCTGTTTTCGAATCCATGGTATGCTTCTATATATTTTTCTTTGTATTGTAAATCTTCGCACCGTCGTGCTATTCCAAAAATTGAGGCGGGTTTTTTCTTTTTTTTCCGTGAAGTTCAATCCTGCTCGGCTATTGACACGCGTAGGGCTACGCCCGTCATCTTACAAATTATGGCAGTCATGGTCTATCCGGTGGTGTAGCAAGAAGTAATCCAATCAATAATTGAGCAGGCATCAGTTCA
Source organism: Dolomedes plantarius (assembly GCA_907164885.2). Classification (NCBI taxonomy): domain Eukaryota; kingdom Metazoa; phylum Arthropoda; class Arachnida; order Araneae; family Dolomedidae; genus Dolomedes; species Dolomedes plantarius. Next base: position 36,593,672 of record OU015503.1, on the reverse strand, counting down.
ATTTAATCCAGTTTTATTCTTTGTCAGGTAAACCACAGCTCCAACTTAGTGCGTTCATTTTGCGCCATTTCATTTTTAGAGCCAAGGCGAAACACATCTGATAGCATCGACTTCTATTCCGCGCTCTAACCAAATTCGCGTGCATCTCCGCACGCCAACTCTCCTTGGACATGCGCAGAGCCCGAACCAGACATCTTTCAAGGCTAAAATGTAAATGCTCCTCCTCGACCGCAGAACTCAGAGGCGCGCGAAGATTATATAATAAAAAGGGAATTTCCCTTTCCCAATTCGCGTCTTTGAATACGAACAATTAGAGGCGAATTACGCCACGAATATAATTTAATTCCCAAGCCCCCTTTAAATTTAGAATAATCATTCTTTTCCCACTAAATCCTTTACATATATATATATTCATATATATATTCATATTCTTGTTCTTCTTCTTCACAAGCACAACAGCCCCCTTCAGGCCCTGGCTCCCTCAACCACTCTCTCCCTCCAGCGTCTTCTATCTGCAACGACTCCTTTCCAATTTTTAACTTTCAAGGTTATTAAGTCCTTCCCAACATCATCTAACCATCTAAACTGTGGTCTAGCTCAAGCTCGGAATCCGTCATGTTTTTTAAATGTCAAGATCTTAGTGGGATTACCTTCTAAGTTTCTCCAAACATGGCCAAGCCATCTTAATCTATTACTACGGATGACGTCTGATATATATATACCTGCAACTCTTGCGTTTTGATGTCTTTTACGTGTTCTTCCACTAACTCTTCGATGTCCTCATCCCTGACTTCCGGCCCCATAGGCATTCGCACGAACACGGTTTCTATTACAATTTTTGATACAGTGTCACAGCTTTCGGAGTCCCACGGGGTTTCCTTCTTCTTTGCTGTACAGCGAGATCGGACACACATGTACCATGCTCATTGCTCATATTTAGCCTTTGCCTCATCGTGGTTTTCAGTAATTTCTGTTGAGTGTTTTGATAAACACTCAAGAGATGTTTCAATCAGATGTTCCAACAGATGTGTCAATGTCCTTCGAACTCATGATGACTAATACGAACAAAAAATAAATAAATAAAAGCTCGAAATGAAACAAATACGTGACGAAATATTTGGGATTCTACTCAAGAATCCCAAATATAGAGCGAGATAAACGCGCTTATGCGGAACATACACACACACATTACATATATATATATATATATATATATATATATATGTGTGTGTGTGTGTGTGTGTGTGTGTGTGTGTGTGTGTGTGTGTGTATGTGTGTGTAAGTAATGCTAGGAACGTAAGCTATAGTTTACTAGATTTAATTCGATTAAAATTAGGCAAATTAGCGTTAAATGGTTATTTATTAATATAATTTTTTACGGTTTTTGTCCAATTCAGGTTGTAGCATTATTTCTTAATGCAGCTGAGAATTCACAAGACTATGAGGTCATCAATGATTAATTACCTACCACGCGATCAGACTAACGCAATCATCGGATGTTCGAAATCACGTTAGTCTGACTCAAGATGCTTCGCCCGCATAATTGCAGCACGCGAAAACTAATAAAGCATAGATTAGAGTTGTCTGCCGTTTGACGAATTCACTTGTCGTGAGTTGAGATGTTGGGAACTTGGCACGGATTGAATTGACTTTCAACTAGTGTAATAAAGAAAGTCTTCAATTGTTATTTAAGTCGTAGCTATTTGCCACAGGCTTTAATGTTGACTGCCTGTAGATTAATTGCTTCGATAAAGGTTATGCGGTGTAAGCACCGTGTCATATATATATATATATATATATATATATATTAATATTTCAAAATAAAATCGTTAAATTTAATTAGAATTATTAGACTGATACAAACATCCGTTCCCAATAAAACGTGCTTAATTAATCACATTCAATGAATATTTAATTTAAGTCCTTGATATCAACTAGCACTGTCATAGAGTGATTTTTTAAGGTTCCCATTAAAATTTACCTACATTTTCTTTCTGATGTACATCGTCTGAATTCGAAAAGCTCTTTAATCATTTTAAACTTGAAATCTGATATTTATTTACTTTCCTGAACGAAATGTTTCGAAGTATATTAAAATTTAATGATTTCCCTCTTATAAAGTCACAAAAAATTTACAATCTCATTACTTAAAAAGGGGAAATTTCTTGAGGTGAATCTGATTTAATTAATTTAAACTCCTTGCGTTGCTTTAAATGTCAGATGATTTTTTTTTCTCTCATGTCACTAGAATACCACTTTCAGAACATTTGAAAAGCATATTGAATTTTATTTAATAAAATTTTGTTTATCATTGATTTTCGACATTCATATTGTCTAATCAAAATGGTTTCCAACGCATTTTTTTCTTTTGTATTGTCTAATTTCTTTATTATTTATAATAATTCAGCGAATGCTTATATATTCTTACCATGAATTTTCATTGTTATTACATATATCAGTAAATTGCGCGATTATTGTGCGTAATATATTCTTACAGTGAATTTTCATTGTTGTAATATATAGCAGCAAATTGCACTTTTAATATATTACATTTAATTTATTCACTGAATTTTCATTGTTGTTAGAGTTAGCAAAAAATTGTGCTATTATTGTGCATAATATATTTTTACCATGAATGTTCATTGTTGTTACAGTTAGCAGCAGATTGTGCTATTCTTATGAGCTATGGTGCTATTATGAGCAAATTGCGCTATTCTTGTGACAATGAATTTTCGTTGTTGTTAGAGCTAGCAAGAAATTACGCTAATATGGTGCATAATAAATTTTTACCATGAATTTTTATTGTTTTTACAATAAGCAGCAAATTATGCTACTATTGTACGTAATATATCCTAACCATGAATTCCCATTGTTGTCACAGGTAGCAGTAAATTGTGCTATTATGGTACGTAATATAGTCTTACCATGAATTTTCATTTTTTGTAGAAATCACAGCAAATTGTGCTATTGTTGTGCGTATATTTTTCTTACAATGAATTTTCATTGTTGTTACAGATAGCAGCAAATTGTGCTGTTATTGTACAGAATATAGTCTAAGCATGAATTTTCATAGTTCTGACAGATAGCAGCGAATTGTGCTGGTTTTGTACGTAACAGCTAAGCAGGAATTTTCATCGTTAGCACAGATACCAGAAACTTTTTACATTACTGTACGGAATATATTGTAAGCATGAATTTTCCTGTTCGGTACTGATACCAGGAAATCGTGCTGCTATTGTTCGGAATATAGCCTAAGCATGGATTTTCATAGTTGGTACAGTAGCACCAAATTGTGTTATTATTGTACGTAGAAATCAGTTATATGAAAGTTGAAGATGTGAATAATGCATGAAAATTATAAAAACGATGATTATATTTTATGAAAATATTATCTCCATGAAAATATTCAAGTACTATATTCAAACTCCTCTTCTTTGTTTTAAATATCAAATATATTTTCGTGAATTTAAAAAGATCTTTGTTTTGTCTGTTTAGTATTAAAAGTATCTATTTATTTTATTGTTGCTCTATTAACATAGAAATTGCAGGGAATTATCAACGTAATACAGGAGATATATCTAAGTCGGGTATCTTTTACATTCTTTAAAATGGACACAAATAATATTTTAAATTATCCTGAAAAGAAATTTGGTTTATTATAAGAAAAAGTATCCGAGAACATTCGGAGTAGATTTTATTTTTTTATCAACTTTACTTGGGAAAATTTCTAACTTATTTTTTGGCAGAATGTAGATCCAAAATATGAAAATTGCGGAAAAATAGACCATATTTATTTAACCTTTTACAAAATGGAAGAATTTTTGTAAAATTTCAGCAACTTTTAACACAGACGGCTCTAGCTCTTCAAAAATAAATTATGCATATTGTTGCGAAACAGAACTTTATGGAACACTAATGGCCATAGATGGCGTTAGTTGTATTAAAATAGAAATGCTTCTTTTCTTCCTTTTTTTTGTTATATTGTTCAATTTTAGCTTGCTGTGCGGAAATGACGTCGCAGCTCGTTGTTGAGAAAGTGTTGTAATATGGAGAAGAAGTTCTCTGTAAATTTAATCATATACAGTGCGTGAATTTTGGTGTTCTTATAAAAAAATATTATAATGATGTATCCTTTATTTGAGTGGATTACTGTGTCGTTGTCGTATTAAAATACATTTAGGATGAAATCACTATCTCCGCTGAACAACCCAGGTAAGTTTTAAAAGGATTTCGTTTTCCAGTATGGGTTGATTGATTCTTTGTTTGGGCGATGAAAAGTGTGTCCTTTTTTGGCATTTTTTTTTGCCTGCATATATCAAATCGATATAGATTTTATTTTACTTAAGTTTTTTTTTCTCTAAGTGCTGGGAAGATATTTTATAATTAATTTTTCTAACACGTATAACTTTAATTTATTTTTATCGTATGTACGTAAGGTACTCAGAAGTGTCATAAACTTTAAGCGAATCAATATTTTGAAATTTTAAAAAATTTCAAGAGATTATATGCTATCACTTATAAAATTTCAGTAATTTCCCGTAAGGTTTCCTAGAAATACAACTCTAAATTAAAAAACAATTTACCTAGAGCCAAATCTAGACTTACCTGAAAATTCCATAGTCTTTTCATGATTATGTTTTCAGTTATCACAATAATAGTCATGAACATTTTTGGTTAAAAGTAAGTTCTTCAGATGACACAGTGAATTTTTATTCGAAGTATTGAAATGGACAGCTGCTGCTGTTCTTTAAATCACTCTCATTTCATTTCTAATGATCCTGCACAACAAATAAAAGTAAATTTAAAAACAGAAATTCACATTCTTTAAGAAACAAAATAAATTATGGATATTTTCCTGAAAATCAAATTTTTAAACTTAGTCTGATGCCTGGAAGGCAAATAATTTTCTTTTGTAGATATGATTTCTAAAGTGAATAAGATATCAGAGTAAAAATCTCTCTCACGGAGTACAATTTAAAATTTAAAACAAATATTTACAAGTCAAATGTGTTTCAGCGCTGGTATATTTGCCCATTAAATAAATTCCTTGCTTTTCCTTTTAGAACTGATATGTTCATGAAATAGCTTACACTCAGAATGTTATAAGTTGCATATTTGAAGCATTTCATGCCACTCTGTCATTTTCACAATTTTCGTCTTCATGGACCAAAAGTAGCCTAGTGGAGACGCGTTGGCCCAAATGTCTGGCCTACACAGAAAGGCTTGGAGTCTTTGATTCTAGGCCAGATAGGAGCACGTTAAATCCGTAGTCAAAAGTCTTTCTATGAGGTCATGGGAGGGGGGAGAGAAGGCACGATCCCCAGATGTAATACCGGGGGGGGGGTGCTTCGTCATAATGTAGGCTGCACTACGGTTGGCGTTACATCACCTATAAGGTGTCCCCATTGAAAGCTACCAATGATTCTCGCGGATTGTGACAATGTATTAATGGACCGGCGCTCCGCACTGGTAAAAAAAAATTCCGTCTTTATGTATATTACGTCTCACTAAGTTTCTTTATTTGTTAATTAACCTTTTCTTTACGAGGTGGGATATCATATATCCCAAGAATACGTCCCAAGAATACGGGCTGAAGAATGAACTCCCTTAACCACCGTTCTTACACACGGGGTATGAAATCTCCCGTTCTAAAGAGGGAATCAGAAAAAATGGACCCCGTAAGCTAAAGGTTAAAGTCTACATTTTTTTTAAAAATTTTCTTGTCTGATAGAAAAACGCATGCTATTTCGGCACGCATTCCTCCCTCAAGCATATTTCAACCTAACTATCTAAACTGATTTTGATATCTTCCATATCTGTTTGAAATCCTTTATGTAATTTAGGAAATCCCCCCCCCCCCTTATAGCACCTGTTTCCATCTCAGCCGGAAGTTATCACCTAACTTTCACGCTCCTGAGAAAAAAATTTACATTTTAAATATCACTGAATAAATGAATACACAGTAACAATATCGACCTTAGAAAATAGATAAGTTTTGACAGTTTATCAAAACGCTACTTTAATACATTTCCATTTTTAGTATATTCACGGATTGAGTGCATAGTATATTTCTGCCGAATGTAAATGTATCCATTGAATTCCTTTTAAAGCGATGGGGTCGTTTAACATTATATGACATGAAAGGCATTCAAGTAGCTAAAAAAACATGGTTTCAATTTTAAAATATAATTTATTAAAATTATTTATTGAAAATTTCGGTACATGAAAAATTTTGAAACCTTTTACCTGCTATTCAATGATATACACTTTACGGTCAAAAGCCTACTAAAACCAATATAAATTACCGAATTGACACCTATCGTCCACTCTTACAGATATAATATGAAACAGACGAGTTCATATATGTTATGTTTAAGGAATATGACTGCAGTGATAGGATAAGAGTTTCGTGACGTCAGATATAAGAGACTAGACTCTACGTTTGAGAATAATCAGGCCACGTGATCTCGAACTGTGTTGCCAATTAATGTAAATGATACTACCCTGGGACGCAAAATTATTGGAAATACGCAATTGACTGGCGTATACTGGCTGAGTACGAAAGATGGGTGTTTGGAGAGTCGACCTAGAACGTTATGGTCAATTTTTTGTTAGACGGAGCTAATTAGTCTAAGATCTCAAGTTTCAAAACCATTTCGATCGTCCGCAAACAGTGGAATTCGAACCTGCACCAGTGTGATGAAGCGCTTTCGATTTTAAAGAAAAATTAAAAATTTTAGAGAGATAAAGTGATCGAAGTCTGTTTTCATCACATTTCGGTTAGAATGCTAGGAAGCCACCTTTGATTAGAGGACGGAACAGCCATCTTTTACGCCTTAGCCAATTTAAAAGCGGCGGTGCGCGATAGGGGGTAGGTGATTGCAGACGCAGATAAGGATATGGCACCAGGGTTTGACATTAAAGTAAAATACCCTATTGTAAAGAATTTATTGGGCCTGTTTGAAAGGAAGACCGCAAAACACGTGGACTGGACTTTGTGTGGTCTGTTGTATGACGCAAGGAAGGCGTGCATGAGTTATGGGATTATCCAATCCAACAAATGAAAATGGAGGCTAAGTGGTGGATTTTTGAAAGCTTTCCTGAATGGATTAGGAGTTACGAGAAGGCGTGGACATTGTTATAAATAAATAGAAGACTTAGAGTTTTTTTCGAAGATTCACTTCTGCATGCGGCCCGGGTTTACTTTCCCCCGGTGGTTAGCATCGCAGGTGATGAGAGATTGTCGATTAACTGTCGGAGACCGGTTGATTCTTCCCGGTATGCTTGCATCAGGATCCCGTTTTTGAAAGAGGAGAGAATTGCGCCTTCACGATGGAGTGACGACATAAGGAGATCCGGTTGATTCTTCCCGGTATGCTTGCATCATGATCCCGTTTTTGAGAGAGGAGAGAATTGCGCCTTCACGATGGAGTGACGACATAAGGAGATCCGGTTGATTCTTCCCGGTATGCTTGCTTCATAATCCCGTTTTCGAGAGAAGTTATTTGGTTGCTGAGAAAAATCTGGTTGCTGCTTCCACCGATAAAGATAGGAGATGCCAAGTCCGATGATGAGATCGTCACCCGTGTTCCAGTCCAGTTAGCATCAAACTGAGTGAGAGTTAATAATTTTGTCTTGTTCAGACCCCACATCGAAAATTTGAATGATTGAGTGCGGGATCAATGTTTTTTTTTTAAATATAGATTTTGAGAGAGAGTAGTTCTTTGCCGTAGGTAAAATAAATAAATTTATGCTCCCTGAATCCAAAAGGTGTAGATTTAATTAAATACATGTCATTCGATATGAATCGAGGAGAAAATGCTAAAATATTAGTAAAATGTGTAAACTGTGTACGAAGATTTGGTGATTCGGTTTTTGAGTTAAATTCTAAATAGATAAGGTTGTAAATAAATCAATTTTATTTTGTTACATTGGAATCAGTCATCTTTGTTTTGTGTAGTTGATCTAAAGGAAGGTTTTAGAAGCAAAGTTTGTTTGACCTGTTTGGTTGCAAATCTGTCTAGAGCTTTGGGTTGGATTCAACAAAATAAATAAAAACACAACGCACCCAAATACCTATTACTTATAAATAATTTGTACTAACCCAAATAATTTACGAATCTATCCCAAAAAAATAAATAATTGTAGACAGGCAACACGACAACCAGTACCTTTTGCTAAAGGCTAAGCCATTTCATCTTCCTCAGGCGTGGTAGAATAGGCTATGAGGAAACACTATGCATTCCAGAAAAATACAATTACAACAGTTTTAAAAAATCCCTCAAAATTTAACTTTGGAGCATTTATTGACCACAGGAAGTGGGCCTTATAAGCTTTCTTGACCCGCCAGTCGTCCACTAACCGAAATTCGCAACCATCAAGCGTTGTTTAGAGTGGCACATATATCGTCTTTCATGTATCTCAAAACAGAATGCTTCTAAAGGAGTGACGAATCTAACGTAATCATCCGCCAGCACTTTTGACAACTTAAGGGCTGAAGAATACTGGCTAAAGGTTTTTTATTGGAGAATATTTTGCCAACTGTCAAGTTTGGCGGAAAAGGTGTAAGCGAATAGTATATATTTCTTGGCTTTGTTTGGGTTCTACAGTTTTGACCACAATAAATGTTCTTAATGTAACATACTGTGATATTTCAAACTTTCGTACAATTTTAACGTAGATAGAATGGTTGAATAAGTACGCTGATATCTTCCAGAACTATAACGAACTTGGCAATAAGTGTACTTCCCTGAAATCCTGGTGTAATGAAAGGGATGTTTTAGAACTCGTTGAACTTTCACCTTCGCTTTGGTGCAGTCGAGCACATCTTGGCCAATATGACTAGGACACTAGGTTCTGAAGGTTTGAATCCAATGGTAGGCTTGTAGCCGCTCAGAATAGGGTTCAAGCTGAAGGTCAAGGTTAATTAAATCCTCGTGAATTAAAAAATCACTTCAGCGCTCCAAACTAGCGCAGCACACGCCCTGGGACACCAAGATAGATTAAGGGTGCATAGTGTATAAAATCCATGGTATTCATCCCTTGAGTGGGTTTATAAAATTAGGACCAAGCACGCTTGGGAATTAACTCTGGGGGTCCCGCGTCAGGTTGCCCACCTGACCGTGACATATTCTGTATGGCACCCCAAGCCCACGGTCATGAAAGAGGAGATGGGCACCGAAGGCCTTGGTTCACAGTGCTGAAAAGCAATTCGGACTGTTGTGCCATGAGATAGTTTGTGTATAAGATCAAATTCTCTTCAGAAGAATGGGGAAAATTCCCTCAGCCTTGATTTCAAAATTACTAGATAGCTTTTCCAACAGAGAAACCGTAAAAAATATACTCATACATTGTTCCTTGTAATCAAGTAAGGAGTTAGAAAAGCAAATATTTGCATACTTGTGATCGCATATTAAAAATAACTCATATCAGCAATTATTGCTGCTTAGTTTAACATCGCATTTCTTTTTACTATGATATAATTAACGCAGTGGTAACAAAAATGATACTCATTGAAGCGCTGACAAAAGATAATTTTTATGCAAAAGAAACTACTAATTAGAAATTATCGCTACAAATAAATCCCCTCTCAAATTAAGTTACAATAATATTCATTATTCATGCATGACATGCCTTACGATAATTACCACCATGCATTACCCCCGACCATAACTTTATCACTTTTCTTGGAAAATGTGTTTTCAAATAGAGAAATTTTGAAAAAGATTTTCTAGCTACAAGTTAAATCCGTATCTACAATAGAAAATCGTTTAGAATTTGCATATATATGAAATGACATGTTGAATCGGAGGAGTGTTTTCGTATCATTTTTATCCGAGGGAGCATTAACATTTTTGCATTTGTATCGATTTCGCTTTGAAAGCGTGGCCTGGGAAAGAGAAAAGAGAATGGAAAAAGAATGGAGTTGGTTTTGTAGAGGAAATAAAAACAAAGAAAATGAGCTCTCACCGTGGAAAGCACATTATTTAAAAAAGAATCGCGGGGGATAGGGGGGTTGAGCAGTGTTCTATTGAGACTTTCATCTGGAGAATGAAATTAACTTCTATTAAAGTTTATCCCTTTTTCGATGGCAAAGTGTCAACGTTAGGCTGTATTTCGGAATCACGGTGATCGGAATATTCAGTAAACTGCAGATTGGGGAATATTTCTACAATCTAAAGTGGATTATCATTTTAAACTTATATATATATATATATATATATATATATATATATATATATATATATATATATATATATATATATATATATATATATATATATATATATATATATATATATATATATATATCTATATATATATATATATATATATATATATATATATATATATATATATATATATATATATATATATATATATATATATATATATATATATATATATATATATGTATATGTATGTATATATATATATATATGTATGTATATATATATATATATATATGTATATGTATGTATATATATATATGTATATGTATGTATATATATATATGTATATGTATGTATATATATGTATATATATATATATATATATGTGTATGTATGTATATATATAAATGTATATATATGTGTAAATATATATATGTATATATGTGTGTATATATATGTACACACATATATATATATATACATATATATACATGTATATATATATATATATATATATATATATATATATATATATATATATATATATATATATATATATATATATATATATATATATATATATATATATATATATACTGGCTGAAAATTCGTACTTCGCTACGGAGAACATTCAAATTAAATACAACGGCCAATGTATGCAATTTATGCCAAAAAATACAAAAAAAATATATATATAAAGAAACCGTAACGGATATTTTTGCAGACAAAATAATGTAGAAGAAAATTTGCAAATTAAATCTAATAGAACATACTAAAGAATATAGTACAGTTAATATAGTACAGTTTGAGGAACATTTCTTTTACTGTATTTTAATAATTTTTTTCGATAATGTCCAATCGTCTGCCGCATTAGCAAGAAAAAAAATATTTTTTTTGTCAATTTATTTCGTTGTTATGCATGTGAGATAAATTAATTTAAAGTATCACGAAAAGAAAAGAAACCACGTGGTCAGCATTTAATAAATTAAATTCTAAAAATTAATATTTAAAAATTCACCAAAAATCGGAAAATAGAGGTAAAGATTTGAAACAGATTTCATTTTAAAGGACTTTTTATGATCTTTCTCGTGATATAAATTTTATAACCTTCCAATTATTATTTAAACGCGAACTTTAAAGAATGTTTCAAAAACAGCTTAAAAATTTAATTTAAAAAAATGTAAGAGGAATATTTTAAAAATCTCTCTTAGGGCATCCCTTCACTATAAGAAGAATCACCATGCGAAATTTCAGCCCTTTTGGTCCAGTAGTTTGGTCTGTGCGTTGTATGTCAGTAAGTCAGTCAGCTACGGAACTTGTATATATATATATATATATATATATATATATATATATATATATATATATATATATATATATTTATATATATATATACATAGACATATATATCTGTAATAATGTAATATCTTAAATATTATGCCCTCCATTCTAGCATTGAAGTTCCCTTTCCTAAATCTAATCCCCTTTAACATTAATTTATCGCTTTAAAACCCTTAGAAGAACTTCCCATGAATCGCTTGCCTTTGCATTTCTACATGCGCATATGTCCGAATTCAGGAGTGGATTAGCTTCGTGAGCCCCTAAATTTGCTAACCCTACAAATAACAGCCACATGTTTTTTTTCTCACTCTCGCGTTTAAGGTGACAGTGGACTTTCAAAATTGTGAAATTTGTCCAAAAATTCGATTTTTTATATTTTATTGAATTGTGAAACTACGGACGAGTAGGAATGTATTGCAAAAAGAATTTTTAATTTCTGTGATTACTTTCCTAGTTATAGGCATTTGTATTTAATTTAGATATTGTGTGGTTACTAATAGCAATAACTTTATCTGTGTTTTTCTCAAAATAAATATTTTCATGTCATACGAATATTCAAACTGCTCCAGGAGCATTTCTAATTATCGTATTACTTTGAAATTTAAGTTTTATATACTTAACTGTATATCAAATAAATCTTATTGAAAAAAATTATGCTTCGTAGCTCAGAATTTCTAAATTTTGTACTTGAAAAGATGATTTATAGGTATTTTAATTAATAAAAAGGGTGTTTTCATTATTATTATTTTTTTCTCCTTATATTTTTAATGAATGCTTAAAATAAGCAACAAATTTCCTTGTTAGTTCTATAAGGTATCCTGTAAATAAAAATTTCCATATTATATGCAAAAGAAATGCGCATGGAACATTTTTAATTAGGCCAATTTTTGATATAATTAATAATTCATAATTCATAAATTATTATTACTTCATCTTTAAATTTCAACCACTTTTACATATCTATAGTACTAATCACATATTCAAATTTCAAGCAAATCCATTCAAAACAAAAAAAGTTAGGTTTGAAGGCCCACTGTCCCCTTAATGTTGAAAGGTGTTAAGTATTATTCCGATCTGGTCTTCTGGAATGAACGCATGTATTTCGTGCTAATAAACGATGTACTAAGAAGTTTGGCCCGACTACAATTAAATCTAATTTTTATTCCTGTCAGGCTGAGTCTAGCTCCAGCCATGTAAATATGAGCTAGTTTTCCTTTCAGAATTATAATTTAAGAACGCGATGCAATGGGTATATTACGCACACACACACACACACACACACATACACACACACACACATACACACACACACACATATATATGTATATATATATATATATGTGTAAGTGTATGTGTGTGTGTGAGAGAGAGACTGACTTTACACATAGATATACATGTGGCAAAGGGATTAATATTTTCCTTCCTTAAAATATTTGTCTGGGAGGGGCGCGTAGTGTTCTTTTATTTTTCTTGGGGGGGATGGGGGAGAATCGTAGGGTTTGGAAATGATGAGAACCTCTTCTCTACATGAAAGAAAGTCATGAAGAGCTTCAAAATTGATATTAAAGCTTGAAAAGATCAGCAAGGAAGCGTAAAAGGTTTCTTATAGAAATTTGGCCCCTTTTTTTTTTCCAAGTCAAAAAGTCCTTATTCGATGGTAATTAATAATACACTATTGTAGGAGACAATGTTGGATGTCCCAAAAAATACTAATTTAGAATACTTGTACTCCACGTGCAATGAACTTATGTGATCACCTAACTAAAAACCAAAGCTTTTAAATGGAGATATTAAAACATATAAATCTTTATCCTTTAAATTAGCTTTTATTAAAATTTAAGACAATTCGACGTCCCTCCGTTCGTTTTGTATGGCTGGGAGGAGGGAACAGGTTTCCCCAGAGGCCTAAATTGAGTTTTAACGGGGCCGCTATTAAAAGAGACCAACAACATTCGCAGAGCAGGGGGCAAATACAGGAAGACGAAAATGTAAACCAAAATGGAAAAAGATAGGCAGGTAGTTTACAGAGGTACGTTACCATTTTCTTATCTATAAAACTGTTCTAGAGAATTTCTTACTTTTCCGCGAAAAAGAAAGCCATTTTGCTTTAAAATAAGCTTAATAACTTGTAAGAAACGGGATTCACTTTCAGAGATATCTATATCTGGGAGAATGTAAGCTTAGGGCATTTGTGTGTGTATAAATGTGTGTGTGTATATATATATATATATATATATATATATAGTTAGTTAATTTTTCATGTGTCCGTTAGGATTGAATAAGAATATATTCAGGCGCATACAAAAAATCAAACACAAAAGACCTAACAACTGTCTTCTATACAGCAGAAAATTCTAAAAACACAAGTCAGGATAAAAGAATTTTCAATACATTAACGCCAATCAACACTGTTACAAGGCATTCAAGACTAGGAAAGACTAGGAAATTGAACTGAGTTCCAATGCCAATGTCAGGTATATTTATAGATTTCCAAAGCATCATCTATAGGTCAGTCACAACTAGATATTTCTAGAAGCTTCCAGAAAGGTATAGTCGGCAAGTTGGCGAAATATCACCAAATTTGGTGAAATATTGCGAAATCTGGTGACCAAAATAAGTCACCAAATCCATCACTGATTTGGAGATAAATTTTATATTTGGCTAGATTGCAATAGACTCGTAAAATATGTAATATTCCTCCCTCCTCAAACACTGCACGTCCCAGGTAGTACAGCTCTCGGGCAGGATGCTTTACTTACAATCCTAACTAAACTATAAAATCACAACCAAAATTAATACAAAATCAACACGCATACACACGCATACATACTTCATATAACTGATAAATACATGCTAGGAACATCAAATTACATTAAACAACATTATTTTTTATTTCAAATGACATAACAAATCATATTTAAGGAATATTTACACTAAATAAAATGTTATATACAACAAGAGAAAGACCATGGTCAGTACATTTCTCTAATCTATTAACTACTAGCCGGGCTTCGCCGGTCTAGCCAGTCAGTTTAGGGACCCGCTCCCTTCAGCAATCATCGTCAGAGAATGGAAACACTAAAAAACAACGAATAAAGGCATTTCAACCATTTTTGTTTTAAATAAGAGATATATAATCCTGTATATCGTTGGTAATTCTCTTTCATTTCAGTCTTCTTTCACTTTTCTTGCTTGAAATATCAATTTAGAGAGCTTCAGGATGTACTACATTTACTGTTCTTCCATTTGGAGCTAGGATGCAGAGATTTTCAGCTTTTCCAACTCTAGAACAACCCACATACAGCTAACCATGGGGGGAAACAGGCTTTAAGAATATCGAGTCCAACTACATTTAGCGATTGCCCTTGGGACTTGTTAATACTCATGGCGAAACTTAAACGGACAGGGAACTGAAGAAAAAAATAAACAAACCAAATAAATTACTGAAAAAGTTTGCCTTAAAACTGAAATTAAAATTAAAAGTGTAAATTACAGAACACCAAATCAAAAGTATGTTTTAAAATTATAGAAAGACAAAAACAAAATTAAATTACCAACAGAAAAATTTTGCCTAAAATAAAACTGAGGTGAATATTACAATTAAAGGTTAATGCCCAATTGCAATCGCCAATTTGGTGAAAAGTTGGCGCCAAATTCCCATTCGGAGACCTGTTAGGCTTAAACTGCGAAATGTAAACAAATGTGGCGACCAAGAAAGAACAAACAAACTAGAAAACAAACTTAGTGCTGGCTTTATGAAACTCGTAGGCGCACACGGGATCTTCGCTAAGCTCAGATACCCTTGCTTCACTCCGCTACGCTCAAAAAAATTTTAAAAATATCATCCGATCTTAAAATCCTTACTTGATATTTAGAAACAACGTGTTTAACCAACATAGCAATAAACGGCTAACTGAAAAGCAATTAACAAACACAACCCATATTTGGCATTCTTTCGCCAATTTGCAAAAATCTAAAAAATATGCGGGATCGTGTATTGGGATTGAGCCCAATTGGTTAAAGTAATTGTAACGAGGAATTCCTTCCAGAAATAATTAATTTGGTTGGGCTGGTAACGCACGTTAAATTAATATAAAATCTCTAATTCTGAATAGTTGTTCCTTAAAATAAAATAGTGTAATTTCTATACCGTTCCCTCGACATGTGTGTTCTTGAGAATTTAGCCGTTGCCCATTTCCTATAAAGCGTAAAAGCTTCAACCGTAATTTGCTTAGCCAGGTTTTAGTCTAAGGATTCCCTTGTTAAGTTTGACTAAAATGCACTTTTTATGGCTGGTAATTGCAGGGTGTGTCATGTGAACATCCAACTTTTGTCCACGCATGCCGTGTTACGTTTGCTCCCCAAATTGGACCATAAAATCGGTTTAAGTTAGAGATAAAAGTGTGTCCTCTCGTATCCCTTTGTCCGAAAGATTTTTTCCCACGAATGAACTTGGCGTTAGCTTGGCGTTAAAGCACTCTCCGAGTAGGTCTTTCTCCCCTGGTTTGACCAATCTAGCTGAGGCGCAATGTTAGCAATATCGGGACTAAACCATTCACGGGCCTTAATTTCGCGGCGCACTAAGCTTTTTCTCCCCTTGGCGAGGTTTCGGCAAGGCCGGGTTTCTATTGTCGGCCATTAAGCACTCACGTTGTTGTTACGGTAATATTGCGTACGCCGTGCACGTGTGTCTGTTATTGTGTTTTATTGGCGCATTTCTAGCTATAGTAACCCTCGTTTTCCGCATTTTTGCAGGCCTGTCCAGTGATGAAAAGAAATAGTAGTGAGGCATATTTTACTAAAAGAGAAGTTTGAGTTTAAAAAAAATTGTATACGTTTAAGCACCCCTACAGTTCTTGGCCCTGGCCTCGACTGTATTTGGGGGCTATTTTTAGCATGCCATGTTAAGTATATAACCGTCTGACTTTGGCCAGAACGGTCATTTTGGTTGTTAAGCTCAAGTTGACCCGAGCTCACCTTTTAAGTTGTAAATAGTCATTCCATTGTATTAAAGACTGGATCCATGTTTACCAATACGGAATAAAATCCCTTTTTGCTAAAAATTTGACGTCGTTCTTTGTCTACAAAGTTGTTTCCTTTACGCTTACCCTAGATGATTTGACTGTGAAGCTTCTGGGTTATTGTTCAGCGCATTCCACTATCATCATGTATCGATTCGGCCGTAAGTGAGTGTTTTTATTTCAACCGAAGTGCTGAGGAACCATCGGATTCTTCATATTCTTCAGAAACCTTCTTTTGGTCAACAACCCCTCCATTTTATCTTCGGGACACTTCAAAAATTCTACAATTTAGATTTGATGTCTCAACTGCTATAAGACTGGTTGGTATCCTCTTCGTCATCTCTCAATAGAGACTTGTGCCATTAATCGCCTCCATTATTTTATTAGATAGTCTGATCCCGCTTCAACATCGTTTCTTCAAAATAGACTGGTTCATTTTCTCCTTTAAGATTGATTCTTCATTAAGACTTCCAGCTTCCACTTAGACTGTATCCATCCCTTCATTTCCCCTTTACTGAGGAGACTGTTTTCATCCCATAATCATCAATAGCCCATAATCTTACATCACAGATTGGATCCTGGTCACGGCACCACTGATGGAGAGCCTTGATGAAGAACTCGGCCCCTCACGCAAGTCTTTTCCGGAGGGGGGGGGGAATTGAAATAAATTTCAAACCTTTTCATTATTATTAAAATGCCAATCTAATTTCTATCACCCTTTTGCAATAGAGCATTACCCCTCAAATCCAACCAAAATAATCTAGTAGTTTTCCCCTAACGCCACGTGCGGATACCCTTATATAAGCGTTATATAACGGACATGTTCTAGAAGCCTGGCGAGATCATCATCCGATATGACGGGACATAATCACGTGTCCGTATCTAACCAATTAGGAGATTAATAGACCCGTACGCGGGCGAGAAATTTCGCGCTTCTGCAGTCTTTGTGTGTTTGCTCTCAACCAGAACAGATGTAAGATTTTAGAGCTGGCAAATTGTGGGCGGGGTCCCGTTCCCGTTCACAGTGCGATGTGTCCATCCAACTCTAATAGATGTTCCCCGGAAACTACTGAAAATAAATATTCATCGAATTGAAAGCGCTTCTTCCTTAATCCGGCCTATTTATTTTACCTCTCCATTTGCCTTTGTACCATGTGCCATGACTACCTAACTGTGTGGAATATCACGAGTTTCCTAAACCGCTGTTTCATCGCCACCGTTTCATTATATTATTTCATCAACCGTCAGGATGCCCATTATATTATTTCATATATATATATATATATATATATATATATATATATATATATATATATATATATATATATATATATATATGTATATATATATATATATATATATATATATATATATATATATACAGGGTGTCCATAATTAAAGTCCCACTTTGAAAAGACTGCAAAAAAAGAACCACTGGTCAGAATGACTTCAAATTTGAACTGAATATACTGGAAGAAGGGAAAAACGATTTGGCATAATGAAAAAAAGGATCCAAAATGTTACAGATTGATGCATTTTGGAACATTTTTTAATTATGTCAAATCGTTTCCCCCTTCTTCCAGTATATTCAGTTCAAATTTGAAGTCATTCTGACCAGTGGTTCTTTTTTGCAGTCTTTTCAAAGTGGGACTTTAATTATGGACACCCTGTATATATATATATGACAGGCATGTGGTTTGCATTAGCAGTCATCATGTTAATACTGGTGGCGAGTGGTAAGTAGTCTAAATCCAATTAATAAACATAGTTCAAGCTTTTCCAATTTATTTCATTTTCCAGCAACCACTGATCCAAGTAGCGCATATTTGAGCTCTCGCCATTCTCAAATTAGGGACCCAGCTGACACGCGTCCACTAGCAATGAATTAAATCCCGCCGTCTGATTACACGCTATTGTTTTTCTCCATCCAAAGCCACCGCGCATGCCTACATGGTCTGTGACGCATACACCGGAGTTGGACCATAGGCGTGGCCACAGATGTCAATCAATCCAAAGGGAAATTCCCCGATATTCCCCGATATCTCTCGATGTATTTCGAACCAAGATATGAGAATAGTGGCGAATTACGCCACGACAATAAATTAATTACTAAGCCCCCTTTAAATTTAGAATAATTATTTCGTTCCCGCTTAAGTCCGACAACTTTCCCCCCTCCCCTTGAAGGCGTGCACACAAGGAGTAGCTAATTCTCTGTGGCAACAACCCCTACGATAAAGAAAACATTACATCAGTAGACTGGAAAACATGCTGAGTAGGGACGTCTCTCTACACAACAGGTTCCAGTGAAAACCCCCTTAATTAAAAATCAACCGTTCCCTTAACAACCCCTGGATTGATTCTTTCTGTTCTGTAAGACTTGGAGCAGTGGTTTAAAAATACACAGTTTACAATTTTTCAAGTTACACAAAATTTCTTGAGTTGTACAATTTTATATCACTGATGACTTAAGGCAAAAAGGAAAATATTACAGCATTATCTCAAAATATATCACTATAAATTCAAAATATCACTTTAATTATACCAATATATAATCTCAATAGGACATCACCTGAAAAACAATGTCACTTCAAAAACTCACCTAGGAACAAATTAATTGAAAATCACAAAATAACTATTACCCATTAACGTGGAATGTTAGTAGCATTTTACAATCTAAAGTCCAGGCTTGAATACTTTCATCAGCCTCGTTGAGTGGTAATGTAATCAACAGTCTTGTATGTTGTCCACTCATCTTATAATTTTATAACAGTTCCAGTTTAAAATTCTACAAGTATGACTTTATTTACACAGATTATGGTAATGTGAAAATGGAGGTACATGAAAAAAATATTTAAATATATGAAAGACAAAACTAAATGCGGTCGACCGGCTTGTTTGGAGGCCTCCTTGACATGGTTGACCCTGTAAAATACTCAGAGACACAACATATTAATAATTGAAAAAAAATATAAATATTGATCAATTTCCCATGGGATTATTTTTTCGTATCTTGTACTTGCCGAACGACACAAATGTATTTTGACATCAATTACAATACAGTTTATCTTTTTATAGCTCTGTTATACCTTCGACTTACTTATGAAATACAAACATATGAAATTACACATGAAATTCAAAATTCTCTACATATTATTTACACTTCAAAATTTTTCCATAACACAAAAATCTGATTCAAATTTATCACAATTCAAAGGTATCAAACATTTTATAATTTACACTTCATTCACCTTAATATTTCACAATGATAGATTCATTATGTAAAACAATTCACTTTTGGTACTGGTGTACCATTCCTTCATCTGTGTACATTCTGTTTAATTCAAGGTGTATGTTTTCTGTTTGTGTGTGTTTGTGTAGTTGAGTGAACAAGTGCATGGTTGGGTCAGAGGAGAGCAGGTTCAACAATTTCCCACCGTCTTAACCACAACCGACAACTCTAAACAAAATTCAGAGTGAAAATTGGTGCGTATAGTGCACGACACTGAAACTCTAGGTTGGGAAAGGCTCAAAAGAGATCAGTACACAACGTTTAACCACATAAGTGGAGTCAAGAGGGTGTTAGGCACCCAACATATAAAATCAATTAAGAGATGGATCTCTGGGATAGGCAATTTGGTCATATTCGGGAAAATGTAGATACAGCTCCACACATTAATGTAACAAAACATTGCAAAGATGGTAACAAAATTTTCAAAATAATTTAGGTTTAGCCAAAGTTCTTTCATAAGTTATTAAATTTCAATTCAAAAATACATAATTATTAACATCCAATAAATTCAATACAAATCATCTTCTAGTTTACTTTCACAATATTACTTCATCAGTTCCAATGTTATTATTTTATTTACTCATTAACAATCATAACTTTATAATTTCAATTTTTTACTTGTAACTCGTATCAACATTTATCTTAATTTCCCCCCCCCTCCCCAAAATTGTGGATGAAACAACATTATTGTAATTTAAACTCACTATATGGATGAAAATGCCTTAATCTAGTTGAGTGCACAATTTCACTCTTTTTTCCAGTGTATTGGTTTGGTTTATCAATTTCGAAATTAACATTAGAAATCTGGCTTAAAATTTTATAAGGGCCTGAATAGGGTGGATCTATTTTCTTGAATTTGGGTATTTGAATTCTTCGTACATCACTAAGTCACCAATTTTGAAGTTTGACTGTATAAAATTTCTATCATATCTTTGTTTATTAATTTTATGGTGCTGAATTGTTCTTTGCACTGCAATCTTTCTTGCTTCTTCAACTGGCGGATAATGTAATGAAGTTATTTTAGGTAATGGTGAGTTATATGGCAAATTTCCAAATAGGAGGTAGTTCGGGGAAAATCCAGTTACTCTATGGGGTTGATTATTATATTCGGAAGTCACTTGTTCTAAAATTTTTGTCCATGGAATTTTTTTCGAAGAAGTATTAACTTTACACCTTAATTTGGATACAATCGTTTGATTACATCTCTCATTTTTGCCATTACACTGGGGTCTGTGGGCTGAAGTAAGTAGTTGTCTCGTATTGTGATGTTTTAGGAATTTCTTAAACCTTGAGGAAGTAAATGCAGCATTTCTGTCACTTAATATTTGTTTCGGAACTTTAATTTTGAAAATTGTTTTAAACAGTTTGTGTATGTCTCACTTGTCACACTTTTTGAAGGAAAAGTCC